>JBAMHV010000022.1:17343184-17373980 GCA_037177535.1 Pseudomugil gertrudae
GTTATCCTAAGCCCCTTAGAGAGTAAGAAGTACCACTGTAGCGGGGGTGAGGGGAAGCAGGAGAATAGTCAGGGAAGGTGGAGCTGACAATGTATTGTGGAACAGACTGCAGTTGTGGCTGTGTTGGGGGAGGTTGGGGTGATTGAGTTTTTTTTTTTGACAAGGAAAGGAGGAGAATCCCAGGTGGAGGTGGGTAGTGTGAAAGGGACCATAGCAACCGAGGACATTTCTTTTTAAACCTGCTTTTTATTCCATTCAGATACACACATCCTACAATACGGACCCCCTCAGAGTCAAAGCAATGTTCCTTCTGCCTTGGCATCTTTACACTAGCCCCTCCATGCAATGTCTGAAATGTACTCCTTTATTTTTTATATGTTCATGGAGTTTTTTTTTTTCTTGTCATGTCCTGTTGTCTGTTTGGAGAATGATCCTCCTTTCTTTGTTATATAGAATGCACTTTCTACTAAAATCCTCGAGTAGTTAAAAGAATAACATTGTATATTCTTTAAAGATGTTTTAAAACAAATCAATATACTTTCCCCCTTTGTATTTTTAACCACTTAATGTAGCATTGCGTATTTTATTATTGTATCTGGTACAAAATGTGCAGCTTTATAATGTCTTGGTTTGTCTTTTTTGTATGTTATCTGGAGATTGAGAAGTGGAAAAAAGTTGGGCCTTTTTTTGATAATGTACATTTAACTGACTGCTAACTTTGAGAAGTAAAAACGAGTAGCCATGACGAGTGCTTTTCAGTGTTTTTCTTTTATTTACAGAGGAATTATGACAATTTGATTACAAGTTGCTGGAAAATAAGGCGTGCCCGTCATGCTCCTGATTGACATTTTTATTTATTTGTACCTTTTGCATTGAGTTCTTTTGAGAAGTCTTAATTGCAGCTGTTTGTCTGCAGGAATGCAGTTTGTTCAGGTTTCATGTTATCCAACATTTCTACTGACTACACGTAACCCTCACCGGTTCAAAGCTTTAACCTGAAATGTGTTGGGTGCTGATTTTCCCTACATGCTACATGTCCTCAGTCACCATATGTGCTTTATAGCTTTGCATTAACTAGTCACATAATCCTATAAGGTAGCAACGTAGAGCAGTGTGTATGGAGTGTGTGTGAATCACTGTTTGTGAGTGGGTGGTCGGGTACCAAAGCTCACTTCATGAGCAGAGAAGATAATAACACACCGTCTGTACATCTCTATTCCCATTTGGTTTTGAAAATAGTTGGCCTCCCCAGCTGTTAGTCATTATGCCTTGTGGTGTTGGGAGGGAGGAGGCTGCGTCTGTCGGCAGGCAGATAAAGAGAGAAGGGATTCGTTCGTGTTTTTCCAGACTCGTTTGCTCCTCTGCTCTGTGGATCATTAATCGTGTACTTGCAGGGCTTCATCAAGATCTGGTGGAGTAATGAGCAGCTGATCTCTTGCTGTGACATTAATGTTTCAGTGTAGTTAATAAACTGAAACCGCCTGGGTATAGATTTTACATAACTGCTGCTTATTAATTTGGATTTTTTCCAGTATTTCTCTCAGATATGAAACTTCTGTTACCAATGAAGCACTTATTGTCACAAAATCTAGAATATTTTGTTGAAATAATTCTGTGAAACTAGTCTTAAATGACATAACCTTTATAAAATTGATGTTCATTCTACTCCATGTTATAATATATTATGCTTGTGTTCTGCTTTCACATCACGTGAAACAAGAATAAATGCTGGTACATTTACTGGAAATCCCTCGAATGAATTCAGGAAACGTAACAGTGGATTTTACTGTCGGTCCATCCTTCCTTTTCCTTCCATCCATCCTTTTCCAAAGAGCCACTAATGTTCAGTAAGCGTAG
This sequence comes from Pseudomugil gertrudae, assembly GCA_037177535.1. NCBI lineage: Eukaryota > Metazoa > Chordata > Actinopteri > Atheriniformes > Pseudomugilidae > Pseudomugil > Pseudomugil gertrudae. The sequence continues at coordinate 17,345,042 of JBAMHV010000022.1, forward strand.
CGGGCGCGCGCAGGGAACAGGGCGGGCTTAGATGCGGGCGCGTTCACAGCGGCTCCGGTTGTTTTCAGTGGCGCATAAAAGTGCGTGAAACACCGGCGGATTTCTGCTTCCTCTGCCCTCTGAGACTGGAGAGGACTGGACCAACACGGGGGATCGGAACCAGCACCGGTGGTACATTTAATGTCTTCTTAAAATAAATAAATAAAATCCTAATTGTGAATCTGCAGGTTATCTAAAAATATAGCAACTAATAACCTTGTAGCAGGACGACTTGGTTTTTGTTTCTTTAAAACCTGAAACTGGCTAATCTGGTTCTGTTTAAGATTAAGTTGATCATTTTACAAACATGATTTGACTTCATACTTGCTGTTATTCAGTAATAGGCTGTAGAATTATGACTTAGTAACACTTTCGTTGCAGATATGTTGTTAATAAATAAAATTTATAGTTTTTGCTCATTTAATCTGCACTATGACATAACTGTGTTTGAAGGGCAGTCGTTTCTTTTGTAACGTTATATCTGGCTGTCATCTGCATCTCAGCATTAATTGTGTTTTAATCCCAAATACAGGCTCGATCAGCCAGTTTGGAGACTGGTCCAGTGTTGGAAGAGATCCCAGTTTACCATCGCTGACATAAAGGGCAATCAAAGGCAAGTAAGCATTTTGTTTTCCTTTTTTCAACAAGAGAAACCCGCTTATGCTTGCACTATGTGCAGGATGCTCACATTTTACTCGCATATATTTGATTTGGTCATTGCAGGAGAAATGATGCTTTTTCCCCAGAGCGCTGTAGGTAGATAAGGTCTCTGAAAGTGTGGCTGTTTTGCCTTCTTATTCGCATGATAAATAATTAATTTCTCTCAATAAAAGTGTGATTCTGTTTTTACTTCCATCTAAAATAAAATAAAACTCATTTATTTGTCCATCATTGCCTCCAGTGGCCTGCATTGCGTGGGATGCTGAGAGTGGAAGTGCAGATTTGATGCCACTTGGCGATAGTAGCAGGTGTGGCAAGTGTGATGGGGGGCTCATGTTATGTCTCACCTCATCCCCAGGTGAGGAGGAACCTCAAAGGTCCAGGCGCCCGGACATGGCCTCCAGTTCAACTCGCATCCCCTCAGACAAGCGCTTCATCGTCTTCTTTGACTTCGACGAGACTATTGTGGATGAAACCAGCGATGACATGGTGGTGCAGGCCGCTCCGGGTGGGCACCTGCCCGCCTGGCTGAAGGACACCTACCTGCCCGGTCGTTACAATGAGTACATGCAGCGCGTGCTGGCCTACCTCGCAGAGCAGGGCGTGACGGAGAGCGACCTACGCATGATCATGGAGAAGATACCTGCTTCACCCGGTATGCTCACCCTTTTCCAGTACCTCCGCACGCATCCCGCGCAGGACTTCGAGGTGGTGCTGGTGTCCGACGCCAACGCATTCTTCATTGAGTCTTGGCTTCGGCGCGCCGGTGCCCGTCAGCTCTTCCACCGGATCTTCACTAATCCGGCCACCTTCAACAAAGACGGCCGGCTGGTACTGCGGCCTTTCCACTCCCACGACTGCCCACGGTGTCCCGACAACATGTGCAAGCAGGTGATAGTCAAGGACTATGTGGCGCGCAGGACGCAGGAGCGCGGCAGTCCGTACCAAAGGATCTTCTACGTGGGGGATGGAGCCAACGACTTCTGCCCTGCGCTCTCTCTCGGGCCCCGAGACGTGGCCTTCCCACGGAGGGACTTCCCCATGCACCGACTCATCACGGAGACCCATGAAGCCATGCCTGGGGAGTTCAAAGCAGTCACGGTGCCTTGGCTCAACGCGGAGGAGATAGTACAGCGGCTGAGGAAGCTGGTGGCAGAATAGGGGGGCAAATAGAGGAGAACAAGGGTGTTAAAGCAGCCAATTGACACTTTAAGATATTTTCTCAGGTAAAATGGTCCCTAAAACTATTGTTTAAGGTAACAATAAGACACTTGAACTAAGTAAGCCTAAAGCTATTGCGTCATTGCGCCAAATCTGCCTCACGTGCCTCAGTCCAGCAGTTTGATGGACCCTTAAACTGTGACCCAAAGTTAAAATAGAGGTCAAATCAAATACAAATTTAATATTTTAAATGTTAAACGGATCATTTTATGATAATCAGACTATTAAAACATGGCCTTAAAGTTCAGTCATTGAGTTTTGCCTAACCCACATTGCTGTTTAAGTTATGATAATTAACTTAATTGCTCATGAAAAAACATTTTTAAAGTGTTTTTTTTTTTTACTGTAAAATGGGTTAAAAAAAATAAACAAGCACTGCCATCTATTTGTAACTGGCATTTAAACAGACCAAACTGCATTTTTGTAATCTTTCTGTCTCGTTCGGGCATTTATATTTTCTATTCTATTCTATTCTATTCTATTCTATTCTATTCTATTCTATTCTATTCTATTCTATTCTATTCTACAGGCATTTAGCAGACGCTTTTATCCAAAGCGACGTACACATTTTATGTGTTAGAAAGTGTCTCTTGACCAATGTTTATTTTCTTTTACTTTTTGTTTGTTGTGCCTTTTCTGTGTAGGTTTGACCTACGGAAAACAAAAGTAGCACCAGCAGGAATAAAGCCATAAACTGAAACAATGTCTCTGCCTCTGAATAATCAAATCATCAACACCCATATGAATCCATTATCAATCACTACTTTGATACACATCTTCACATTTAATTAGGATCCCACACTATGATATAGAAGCATTTTCACCGGTAAGTTGCTGAAAGTGAATGCTTTGTGTGATTATATCTCATCCAGTTTGTTCCATGTGACAGAATAAAATATTCTATAAATAAAGGTTTTATTTTTTGCTGTTTGCTTAAAGGTTGAGTTTTTAAAGACCTGATAAACCTGTTTAGTTTTATAAACCAGAAAATATTTTAGATATTTAAATATTAAGTTATTTTAATACATCTCTTGCTAGAATGTCAATAAATAGGGTTGCTGATTTATTTAGTAACTCAAAGTGAAATAAAAAAATGTGTAGTAATGTATTCTATAATTTAGAGTTGTCCAGTGTTATCATAAAGCATCCTTCAAGTCATTAAAACTTCCTTTAAAATATTTTATATTAGCTCTGCCATTCTGCTCATACAATCCTGGCAACAATCATATAACTGCTTTATTGTATATTTGATTACTTTCTTTAATATATAAATGCATTTGCTGGTGTGTTTACAGTCTCGTTTGTAGAAACATAATTTGTATCAACTTAACTTGCTTTCTAACTATTTACTGTAACCAGTAGATTAAAGGGAATGCCAACTTAACAGCTGGGCTAAAAACATTAGTGTCATGAAACATGTTTTTACAGTCACTGGACATTCAGAGTCCGGGTAGGTAAAATCACACATAGCTATCGAGATAACTAAGGCTCTAAATTAATACATTTATTGCAATTGTGAAATGTCACAAAATCAGAAATCGATTAATGAATACATAAATGTGTTTGAATTGAGGCAGTGACACTTACAACCACCAGGGGGCGATAGCTAAGATATTAATGTATCTTATTTTGACAAAACAAGAAGAAGAGGAGGAGCGGAAGTTCAGTTTCATGCGCATGGCGCCGTTAGAATAAGTATTTGTCTTGTGTTTGCAGGACCACGTTTAGCTTTTTTATTTGAGTATTTGTGTATACCGACTGCTTTATAACAGAATAAAGGTAAGCGCATTTATTATAAAAGTTATTTCACTGGGCAGTAAGCTTGCTGTTTATGTCTAACCACACAACGTAAAGCAGACGTCGCTTCCTATTCATTCATTTTTTTAGCTTGTTAGCCTGCTAGTATGCGAGTTGGCAGTTTGTAAGTAAGAAACACTGTTAATATGAAACTTTTTTGGTCATAGCGATTTTCTGTCCACAATTAATCTCGTGAATTCAATACAAAGCTAATTTGGTCAAGCTCAATTGCTTCGCGCTGTGTTAGCATTAGCTGCTGTTTATGTTTTCTGTCACAAACAATCAGAAAAATGTTGTGTATCGCCAAGAACGTGAAAATAAGTAATGTTATTGGTGCACATTAATTTAAACCACAAACACTAATAAAAACTTTAGAAAAGTCTTTTTGGCTTATAGTGAAGATGCATCTTTAAGATGACAGCTGTACCTTTTTTTTGTATTAGTGAAACATTGTCTCTCAAGTCGTAACTTAATCATTGCATTTAGGATTAAATCATTCTTCCTACCTTATATTTATCAAAACCACATCCACCAAAATGGTATTAAACATTTATTTTCTTATCCAGTTCTCTTCAAAATGGAGGCTGATTTGTACGATGAGTTTGGGAACTACATTGGTCCAGAACTGGACTCTGATGATGATGAAGATGACCTGGAAGCAGAGGACAGAGATGCTGATGATGTACGATGTACCATTTACAGTTAAAACCATGTACTGCTCTAGATTATTTAGGTTTCTCATGCACACTCTGTATTTCTCTTGTGCAGCGTGATGACGATGACGACGATGAGCCTGCTGATGCAGATGATGATGTCCCAGGCATGGAAGTGGTCTTGCACGAGGACAAGAAGTACTACCCCACAGCGGAGGAGGTTTATGGCCCAGAGGTGGAAACTATTGTGCAGGAGGAGGACACACAGCCTCTTACAGGTTCGAAATGTTTAAATCATCAAACATCAGACCCTTATTTTGTGTGTTAAACTGAAGCAAAGACGTGTGTCTTTAAGACAAGCACCTCTGTTATTACACTGGAGCTTGTGCTTATTTTAAAGCACATTTGTTTTATGTGTTTAACAGGCAGTGTGTTGACTCTTAACCAGGATTCTGGGGCTCAATTGCAGAGTCCTTGCAAAAGCAAAAACAAATACCTGCCTATTTTAATGGTTGAGACTGGGATTTTAACAACCAGTTAAATGTTTGGAATTAATAGAAAACTAAATTAATTGGTATCCAGAGTTTTATTTTTCTCAGTATGTCTAGTTTGACAGTTTTTGAACATTGACTTGAGCTCACATAAAGCAATTTTCTAATTATTTTATGAATCCTAAAATAAAATAACAGGTATACAAGCATAATTTCCATGAACAATGTTTATTGTTGCTGTGTCTTTGGTATTATGTAAAAGGCATAATGGTTTTACAAAAGTTTTTTCTCTTTACTCAGGGTTAATTTTTGTTAGTGCATGTTCCTCATGTAAACACATAAACACTAGTGTTTTTTCCTTATCTTTAGAGCCCATCATCAAGCCTGTGAAGCACAGGAAGTTCACCTTGATGGAACAGGAATTGCCTGCTACTGTTTATGACATGGAGTGAGTAATCCGTGTTATTTATAAGGATTTATGTCATATTGTTAACAAATAAAGATAGTAAGATCATGTTGATGCAGCTGATTGTGAGTGAATAGTTTTAGCTTGTAAAACTAGTTTTTTTAAGTACTGATTTCTTCCTACCAGATTTCTTGCAGACCTGATGGATGGTCCTGAGCTGATCCGTAACGTGACCCTCTGTGGTCATCTTCACCATGGCAAGGTTAGAGCGCAGCTTCTATGTCTGTCTCAGTCTCATAGATTTGCATTTTAAAGCCGTCTTTAGTGTTTTTCTCTACAGAACAGTTGAGTATATTAAACTGGTTTTAACTGGAACTTATTTTGTTTTCTCTGCTCAGACCTGCTTTGTGGACTGTCTGATTGAGCAAACACATCCAGAAATAAGGAAGAGGGATGATGTGGATGTGAGTATTAGCTACAGTGATTTATTATCTTTTCACATGAAAACACTTGAGTTTTGTTTGTAATCCTGCTGAGACAGATATGATTTGTTTTTTTTTTCAGCTCCGATACACAGACATCCTCTTTACCGAACAGGAGGTCAGTAGTTATGTTGAACTTTGACACAGCAGTAAAGAATCCCTAATTTGTGTAACATTATATTGATATCTTGTTTTACTTGGTCTAACTTCTTTTCTTGTGTCTGGTGTGTTTGTCAGAGAGGAGTTGGCATCAAAAGCACTCCGGTCACAATGGTCCTGCCGGACTCCAGAGGAAAATCCTACCTTTTTAACATCATGGATACACCAGGTGTGGTATTTTAGCTGTATGCCTTGCTTATTACCTGCATGTTTTTTATTCATATAATGGCAAAAAATGGACAAACTTTTCCTACTCCATCAAAGGCCATGTGAACTTCTCTGACGAGGTCACATCAGGTATGAGGATCTCGGATGGGGTTGTCCTCTTCATTGATGCAGCAGAAGGAGTGAGTCGCCTTCTCTTGTCGTCCCTCCTAACCAGCTTTAAATCTGTACACACACCTGGGTATTCATTACTTTTCCTCTTGACATGGATGTTTGCTTATCTCTGTAGGTGATGCTGAACACAGAGCGTCTCATCAAACATGCAGTTCAGGAGCGCATGGCGATCACCATCTGCATCAACAAGGTGGATCGGCTCATTGTGGAGCTCAAACTGCCGCCGACAGATGCTTATTATAAACTTCGTCACATTGTGGATGAGGTCAATGGTTTGCTCAGGTAATTCTGGAAGTAAGACTTTGGCAGGAGCATGACAGAAAGTGACATACATTATTAAAATAACCATTATTCCTTTATCATTTAAGCTGTGGATATGCTTTCAATTGATTTCTAAAACTACCTGACATTGTTCAGGGTCTCCAAACGTACGGTTGAACAGATAATTTTGTAATCAATAAGCTGATCGAGTTGGTGAGAAAGCATTAAATTGCACACAGCTCATGAAAAAGACATGGACACCACAATCTGAAGGTGCACAACCCTACTTTGCCACAGAGGATGTTTTACATAAAGTAAATGTCACATATAAACACAGTGTTCCACCCCATCTGCTTTCATGCTTAGTATGTTTTGGTTGGACCAAAGAAGCCAACACCGGTCCACTTGAAAACAACAGGCTTTGTTTAGTGTGGTCTGCTGACGGTGTTAAAGCAGACCTTCCAGTGAACTTAAGGATGTAGGATGTGGTGTAGTACAATATGTTAGTTTGCTGCCTCTCCTTCTGTTCATACTGGATGGTTTCCTGTGAAAGTGTATTAAACTAGAATGCCGTAGTAAAAACAAAAACCCCAAGACTTCATACATTTTTTGCACAATTTTCTTGCTCGTTAATAAAATCGAGGAATGCAGCCCTTTTCCCGGTGTGGCATTATCCAGACGGGTTGATCTGCTTGAATAAAGTTATTGACTATCCTGGTGTGAATGGACTTCTTATGCTGAAATCCACCATGTTTGCAGCTAAAGTTGGTCGTGTGTTTATTTTCAGCACATATTCCACAGATGAGAACCTGGTGGTGTCTCCTCTCCTTGGAAACGTATGCTTCGCCAGCTCTCAGTACAGCATTTGTTTCACTCTGGGGTCTTTTGCAAAGATCTACGCGGACACCTACGGTGAGATAACTCATCAGCAAACACATTAAAGTGAAGCACTGCATTTTGGGTAATGTTTACTTTCTCTCTTTGTAGGCGATATAAACTATAATGAGTTTGCAAAGAGGCTCTGGGGAGATATTTATTTCAATCCAAAAACGTGAGTGTCCAGTTAAGTGAATATTAGATGTGAACTCATCCTCATCTTCCTCACTTTACAATGCTTTTCTTCTGTGTTCAGACACAAGTTCACAAAGAAAGCTCCCACCAGCAACTCTCAGCGCAGCTTTGTGGAATTTGTCCTGGAGCCTCTCTACAAGATCCTCTCACAGGTTAGACATGTAAACTGCTTCAGTACACTACCTCCATCTGGCTCTCGCTAGATTACCTCAGTGTGTAATCCCTCTGCGCATCCTCCTGGTTTCTAGGTGGTTGGGGATTGTGATACGTCTCTCCCCCGAGTTTTGGATGAGCTTGGTATCCACCTTACGAAAGAGGAACTGAAGCTGAACATTAGACCCCTGCTCAGGCTGGTCTGTAACCGATTCTTTGGCGAGTTCACAGGTATGGTCATGTATAGTATTCATTTGCAATTTAAGCCATTTATGTATTTGTATTTAGGATATTTCACAACAAAGCATCATTGTCAAATAAATATAGTAGTAATAATTTTGTAGAGTCTGTTGGAGATGCTTCATTTACTCCAAATAGCACGATGTTGGAGATACTTGACTGTCCATAAACCTGTCTTATATCACCTTTTTGTGCTTCCGAAAGGTTTTGTGGACATGTGCGTACAACATGTTCCATCACCACAAGAGGGCGCTAAGACAAAGATAGAGCATACTTACACAGGGGGTCTCGACTCCGATTTGGGTGAAACCATGGCGGAGTGTGATCCTGATGTGAGTATGATGGAGGTGCATTGGGGATGTCTCTTTTCCCAAATGTTCTCAGCTGCAGTATCATCCAAGTGGAAGTATTTAATGTTCTCCCAGCTAGTACTGAAAATAAAAACAAAGTGTTTACTAAATAGTTTGAAGAAAAGCATCAAAACTTGCTTGTTTACTTAATTCTGTTTCATCTTTAGGGTCCACTCATGTGCCACACCACTAAGATGTACAGCACAGAAGATGGGGTTCAGTTCCACGCATTTGGGAGGGTGCTTAGTGGGACTATTCAGGCAGGTCAACCCGTCAAGGTGTTGGGAGAGAACTACACTCTGGAAGATGAGGAAGACTCTCAGGTCTGCACTGTGGGCCGTCTATGGATTTCTGTTGCCAGGTATGCGCTGCGGTTTGCTTTGTTGTGTTTGAAGAACCAGAAATCAATAGGCGTTTTGTTAAAATCCAGTTTTAACACTGTCCCAGATACCAAATTGAAGTGAATCGAGTTCCTGCTGGTAATTGGGTTCTCATTGAGGGCTGTGACCAGCCAATCGTGAAGACCGCCACAATCACAGAACCCAGGGGGAACGAAGAGGTAAGAAATAACTCTGTTGTCCTTAGAAACATGAGCCAAACAAAGGTTTACAGTTTAAATACTCTTTCCAGGCTCAGATTTTCAGGCCGTTGAAGTTCAACACGGCTTCGGTTATAAAGATTGCAGTGGAGCCGGTCAATCCATCAGAGCTGCCGAAAATGTTGGATGGCCTGAGGAAGGTTAACAAGAGCTACCCCTCTCTCACCACCAAGGTACAGCCCTGCACGGCGGTGCCTTTGTCACTTAAACTGGATTTATTTTAAAAATGTCTTACTGACTAAAATAAAGTGACTGCTTTTGTTTCAGGTGGAGGAGTCTGGAGAGCACGTTATCTTAGGAACAGGAGAGCTCTACCTGGACTGCGTCATGCACGACCTGCGGAAGATGTATTCAGAGATCGACATTAAGGTTAGCTCGGTTGCTTTAGGTGCATTTAGAGTTTTTAAAATATTGAATTATATGAAAGTTATGTTTCCACTAATTTTGTAATAAATCGATTTATTTGGTATAAAATGTCTTAATTCAGTTAATATGGGCGTTTTGTGGGTTTTTTCCCACAAAGATGGTAAATGGACTGTATTTAGTGGTTATTGAACAAGTAAAGCATCCACACAGCAGTAGTCTCGTTACCACTGAGATAATAAATACATTTGGATGAAGCGTTGATTTGCTTTTTGTCATTTTGCTTGTTTTTCACCACAGGTTGCTGACCCAGTTGTGACTTTTTGTGAAACAGTTGTGGAGACGTCATCACTGAAGTGCTTTGCTGAGACCCCAAACAAAAAGTATTTAAAATAATTTAATACAGTAAATCTGTTTATATATTATATGAAAACATAATTTTATACACAGTGGGACATCATGCTTGCTTATTTTGCTGCACAGTGAGTTAAAAAAGAAATGATAATTTCTTTTCTGTGGTCCTTTTTGTGTCCAGCATTTTATCAATGTCATTTCTCTTATAAACATGGTTTTATTCATAGATTTGTACATGTAATTTGAGTTCTTTAATGTTTATGTTGAGAAACTGACTTAGATGTGTGATCTTAGTTCACTTGGAGAAAAATTGTGATTCAGATTTTTGCTCCAGTCGTTAACAACTTTCCAGATTTTTCTTGAAACTGTTGTTCATAGACTCTCTCATTGTCTCGGGATTCTCTGAAAGTCTGCCCTTCCCTCTGGCCTTGTGTCGCCCCATCCCGGGATGACTGATTGACAGCTGTGTGATGTGATTGACAGGAATAAGATCACCATGATTGCTGAGCCCTTGGAGAAGGGACTTGCGGAGGACATAGAGAACGAAGTGGTGCAGATCACATGGAACAGGTACGGCACGGAAGATTGTGGTTGAAGCCACTTCTTAATTAACGGAGACGATATAATGTGCCTTTCATGTCAGACATGCCCATTTTACTTTGATGTCAGCTTATTAATTTCTTCACATTTCTGTGCTTTATAGACAATTCATTCTCATTTCATACGTTACAAGGATAAATGAGCAGGCAGTTAAGAACAATGATTGGTTCTTTAATTAAAATCTGTCGTCAAAGAAGGTAGAGGAATATAGAAATCTCCCGGGCTGAAAGTCATTTTAAAAGTAGTTATTGGACATGCGACATTGCTCCTAAATCCATAGGTGTGCACTCTGTGATGAAGAAACCATCATTTTTCATTTTACAGTGTCAAACAGAGGGACATTTTTCCTCATTTAGAGCTAAAAGTGTAGAAATGTAAAATATAAAAGTCACTGCTATACAAACAATCCTTTTAATGAGGGATTTTTAAGCTGTGTAAAGGACACCCTTCTATGTGTAAAATACGTCATAAAAAAAAACTCACCATGGCATATTGATCAGCTCACTCACAGCAATCGTACTAAAAGCATGCATGAATTTTCCTGTCCCTCTTATATGAAGATCATGGCCTTTATTCTGCTCAGTAGAAGCTTCCTGTCTGTGAGGCCATCTGGATCTAGTGGTGCCAGCACAGGAGTTACACACTTCAAGCATCACTCCTCATCTTCCATTAACCTGCTTGCCCCCTCATGAGCCACTCTCCTTAATGTTTCACCGTGCACACTTTGCCTCAACTGGTGACTTGTCTTTCTTCCTACTGACAGAAAAAAGCTGGGAGAGTTTTTCCAGACCAAATACGACTGGGATCTGCTGGCTGCCAGGTCCATCTGGGCCTTTGGACCGGACACAACAGGACCCAACATTCTTGTAGATGACACACTTCCATCTGAGGTTTGTATCTTTAATTTACAAAGCAGATTAGGATTGTTTGATAGTGGCTTTTTTTTTTGCTGATATAAAGATTTGACCCAACTCCTTATTTTAAAAACCAATATCAACCGATACTGATTATCCCCCCATAGGATTTTTTTTGTGTGTAAATAAGATATATCATCTGCTTTGCAGCAAATTTGATGTCTGCATACACTGTGAAATATTTCCAAAACATTTGGACGAGTCAAAATCCAAACTCCTTATGCTGCAAGTGATGACACGGTTTGATGATGTCACAGAATTTATTGAAAGTTGTGCCAAACAAACAAAAATATCTGGAAAACTACATTTGGTCATTTTGAGTTAGAGGAGATTAATTAATGTTAATATTATAAAATGAGATGCAAACGAGAATTTAAAGAGTGATTTTTTTTTAATTAAATGATTAATATATTTTATTTACAGTATGTTAAGATAATCATTTAATTGTTTTATCCCAAACTATACATTATTATAAATAATTAATCTCCACAATATGACAAAAACCAAAATGATTTTATATTAAACCAGCAAATTAAGGTGCATTTAATGTAAACAGTGCTAGGTTTAAGCTTAATCCATACTCGAGAAGCTGCATCAGCAGGGATTACTGCCCTGTTGTGGATCCAGAAGGAACAAACAAGTCAGCAGTAAGACGCAGAAGGATGTCTGCTTTTATGCACAATGAACCTGGTTGTTTTATATACAAAGCAAACTTTGTCTGCAGCAGGGTGGGTCGTGCACGTGGCAGGGTTGTGCACGTGGCAGGGTCTGTATCTTTAAATGCCTTGTGGTGTGAAAACATTCATACTTCAATCTGCTGCTTTCTTAAAACGTCTTTTTCTCCTAAATTATGTTTGTACATGTTTGTTTTTATATGTTTTATCTTTGTAAACACTTTTAATGGTTTTCTAGAACAAGCCTTTGTGTTTGATTAGTTTATGTACCCATTTACACACATGAATTAGAAAAACAGCAGTATCGATATTTTATTTAATCAGCAAGTTATCTGACCTTTATTATGATGCAAAACATGTACTTTAGGAAGGTAGATAAGGCAAAGTGGGTCAATGCCGCGTCTTAAATACATGTGGAATCAATAGAAAAACCCTTTTAAAGCTAATGCACGGTAATGCTTCATGCATAGTTACATTGATCGTCCACAAAATTGATACAAGTCACATTAATTAGTAAAATTAGATTTCAGAGGCAAAGTGTTTAGGAATCATGCCAGAGACAGTTCAGCATGGGTCTGATATTCTACAGCAAAAACTCCAAACATTTTATAAAAGTCAAATGTTTTAGTTTGATTTTACTCGTGTTTATGCATGACTGCAATACTCACTCAGCCAATAACAGTTTGTTAGTATGACCTCACCTGCACTAACTGAAATGGTGAGGCATAACATGTTTTATCAAGTGAGACTTTTCTTTGTTATCAAAGCATCTTTATTTATATCTTATGACAACTACCGCATCTGTTCATAGGTGGACAAGGCGCTGCTTGGTTCAGTGAAAGACAGCATCGTCCAGGGCTTCCAGTGGGGCACCAGGGAGGGACCTCTGTGTGATGAGCGTACGTCATCTTCTCCACAGCTAGTTTTTCATAATGCATATATCTTTTATGGATGTTGTACTTTGTGGAAAAGGAAAATAGGTTTTCTTTATCATCGTAACATTAACTCATTGGCAAATTATACTTTCTGTATTCAGAGGGCCAGTTTGGATCTGGCACATAGTGGATGTGTTCAGAGTGTGCACCTTAAAGATGCATAAATGCCCCTCCACATCTACAACATGTTGTTTCCAGCCAAACTGCTCCAAAACGTCGGCAGCACTCGCCTTTCTGCTATAGCTGGCAGCCAATGAGTTAATCAGTGTTTTTTTCTGTCCTCAGCCATCAGAAACGTCAAGTTTAAAATCCTGGATGCTGTTATCGCTCAGGAGCCTCTCCACAGGGGAGGAGGTCAAGTCATCCCCACAGCCAGGAGAGTGGTGTACTCTGCTTTCCTCATGGTGAGATCATTTTCTCCCATCTCACTTCAGCTTTCCTGACTTCTCTTTAATCCACACTGTGTTTAGAAGATTCCATTACGTTGATTACAGTTGGGGAATTTGCTGATGTGTCTTATTTTTAATTGAGAACTTTTTTTCCCCTTCTCTCTCTGTCTTGATGTTGGCTTCTGTCCTCATCTTCTTTGGCTCATGCACAGCTTTTGTCATAAATCCATCAGCAGCTTTACATGAGACGGCCATATTGTTTCTCCAGGCTTTTATCCTGCTTTAATGTAAAAGTGTCTCTTTTGTCCCAGGCCACTCCGAGGCTGATGGAGCCGTATTACTTTGTGGAGGTTCAGGCTCCAGCTGATTGTGTATCTGCAGTCTACACAGTGTTGGCTCGAAGAAGGTTTGTATGTCAATTCTGTCAAAAATATTGATATTAATTTCTCATAAATGTAACTTTTTAAACGTTTGTGTGTTGTCATTCAGAGGTCATGTCACGCAGGATGCACCTATTCCTGGCTCTCCACTGTACACAATCAAGGCTTTCATCCCAGCAATTGACTCATTCGGCTTTGAGACGGATCTTCGCACACACACACAAGGTCAAGCCTTTGCTTTGTCTGTGTTTCACCACTGGCAGGTAAGACCTTAGACTCGGATTCAGTTTCGTGCACTGTCCTTTCTTTAGTACGGATGAAGGAGATTGTGGATATATAACAGTTTCCAGACTAGTTTACATTTTCTTTTTTTAATAATGAAATTGATTTTAAGATGAATAATATAGAAGGGGAGCAGAAGAAACGAGTAAAGTACCTTTCACTGAGATGCAGCAGATTGTTGCTTCTACAGATGCCAGGTTTTGGTTTAAATGCCATTTTGAAACATTGACTTCGGTTTTTCGACTATTGCCATCTTGGATTTTGACTTGGAGCAGGGGTGTTCAACTCTGGTCCTTGAGGGCTGCAGTTCTGCGAGTGTTAGGAGTGTACCCTAACCCTGCTGCAACACACCCCGACACACATCAGACTTCTGCACAAGTCTGCTAATTCCCCATTGATTTGTGTCAGGTGTGTTGCAGCAGAGCGTCCTAACACACTGCAGCCCTCGAGAACCGGAGTTGCCCCTGACTTAGACAACCCGCCTCTGACAGACACTGTCTGAGAAGCTTCACACATGATGAGCTCATATGACTAAAATGTGAAAACCAATTATCTGCCCCTCAGACAGATGTATCAGTAACGTAATATTAGGTTCACCGTTAACTTTAATTTGGTTTCTCAGCTTGTTTTAAAGAGGAAACTAATTCTCTATGTAATCAAAGCTTGATGCTGTCAGCTGTCTCAGTATCTGGAACACAATGAGGTGTATAATATGCTGTTAAAATGTGAATATTAGATTTTTCTCAACAGTTTCAATGATTTCTAAAAAACAGTAAATAAATATGGGGAAACGATTAAAATGTTGTTAGTAGTAATGTAGTTGCACCTGTTGGTGTGTGTTGCTGTTTTAACATTACAGCTTGAATAAAAGGCCGACATCCAAAACCTCCAGCTCGTCTTCAGCCAGTTTCACTGATTAATGCATCGTTAGAATATAAAATACACCCTCACCACATTTAATGAACATCTATCATAAATCTACTGGCCTGATAAAATCCTATGTCTTTATTGTTTGGAAGAATATGAAGTTACTAAATGGAAAATATGTAGGAATAGAGTATCTATACTAGACCACAATAAATCACATTTAATGTTTTATCAGCTAAAAAAGACATAAAAAGTATTTACCACTGAGATTTACTGACAGCTGTTAACCACTTCAACCAGTTTCCCATCACCTGCTTTGACTGGTAATTTAGCAGAAAAGCTTATTTGTATTTTTTCCTGTGTTGCACTGAGGAGTCACCACCTTCATCACCTCCATCAGGTTTTTCTGTTTTCCTTATTAAACCTTTTTGTCTCCAAAACGCTCGCATGAACGAATACTGTCACGTTTCTTTGCTCGCTTTCTCGCACAGTTGTGGCGCCGTGCAGAGTAACCAACCCGTGCAAGTCTGCCACTTCAGCTAAACCGCTTTTGATAGGGAGTAAAGTGGATTGTTGAGTCATTACTTTTTAAGTGTTATCCAGCCGTTTTGTGTTTTCTGTCTGCTCTGTCTGACGGCTTTTCTATCTGCACTCTGCAGAGCGGTGTCAGAAAAGATGAACTCCACTTAGTGGATTAAAAGTTGACTGGAAAACAAATGTGTGAGACAAAAAAAATATTTCTTTGCAGCGCAAAAATGTTATATTTAACCTCTGAGCTTATGTTTGGTCCCTTCTGAGGGGAAAGTGTGAATGTCTGACATAAAAAAAGCATGAATTATTTATTTATATGTGTTATTTATATGAGCTGGGGAAAAAAAGAGGTATCATGGTTGCGGTAATCCTTTAGGGGCATGAAAAATGAATGAAAGTTGCTCATGACATTGAATTTTGTTGTTAACAGCATTGCTACAGGTAGCCTTTTCCCTGGGTTGTTGTACAGATCACCATGACTAACTATCCACAAATGACTCTTTAAAGAGAGCGTACAGAGTCTGTACCAGATAACGATCAACTGTCTGATTCTTCTACCTCGCTCTGATCTGAGAGACATTATTCCTACTCGCACGTATTGATTCAGCTGCTCCAGATAATAAGAATAACACAAGAGTCCCTGAACTGAGCTGCTTGCCCCATTAAACTCTAGAGGCTATATTGTTCCTCCCTCATTAGTTTGATCATGTGCTGCCAGTATTGGCATGCTAACATCACAGTGCCTGAGTTACTGCTGTTAGCAGCTCTCATCCATCTGTTGATTGGGCTTCAGCCACTCCATTGATTATGTTTTTTCTCTTTTACTCCAGTTTAAATCTCTCCCCGAGGCTCGGAAAGTCTTAGCAAGTCGTCTCTTCCATCTTTTTAGCCAATTACTAAATGTGTTAGAGGTTCCTGACAGTGAGCTGGTTGTGTGAGTGGCGCGGTGAGCTGCGTCCGTGAGGAGATTAATGGATCCCTTTGCAGTTCTGTGTGTTCCGACTCAACCTGCAAACAAAGCATTGCTGCTGTTGGGCCACGTTTCAAAAAGTGACTGTACTTGCACATTGCTCCTTCCATCATGATGATGGACACACTCCTGACTCAGTAACAGTGGGACAGCTGAATCATATATTAAATGAAAGGCTGATGGCACCATCAGAAATGTCCACTCAGCCTGTTAAACACTCAAACTTTGTTTTATTCTTTGTACTGTTTACATGTCTGAATCTTATACATGTGGTCATCGTTTAAGATTGTACCTGGTGATCCCCTGGACAAGAGTATTGTGATCAGGCCTCTTGAGCCCCAGCCTGCCCCCCACCTGGCCAGAGAGTTCATGATCAAAACCCGAAGGCGCAAGGTAAGCCTTCTGTCCACATGATTATCCACATTTTTGTGATGGTAATTTTTATGTGCCCAATATTTTGTGATGTTTACTTTGCAGGGTCTGAGTGAGGATGTGAGTATCAGCAAGTTCTTCGACGATCCTATGTTGTTGGAGCTGGCAAAACAGGACGTGGTGCTTAATTATCCCATGTGAGATCACATCTCCACTCGATATTCAACAGCTAATATGACTTTTTCCAGGATATTTGGGCTAAATTTTTATCTTTTTCATAGATTCGGGTAATAAGAGTTATTTTACATGTACATGTTTTATTAACTTGCTCCCTTTCCAAGTGAAAACCACACCATTAGTTTGATATAAAAATGTTTTGTTGCTTCTCTCTTGTCTTGTATTTTTAATTTTCTATGTACAAATGATTGTTTTTGTAACGTAACTTTGAAGATGGGAAGAAGACTTTGGATGTTTGACCGTATAAGCGAATAAATGATGTCTGCAACTCAAAGACAGGTGGAAATGTTGTTTCAGAAAAATGGGGAGCAGTGCTTTGAACGTTGCGATTAGGATGTAGTTTGTGCTCTTTGGGATGCTTACGTGTACCAGACTGAATGTTCTTTCTCTTTTTGGAGATCACTGCAAAG
Source organism: Pseudomugil gertrudae (assembly GCA_037177535.1). Lineage (NCBI taxonomy): Eukaryota > Metazoa > Chordata > Actinopteri > Atheriniformes > Pseudomugilidae > Pseudomugil > Pseudomugil gertrudae. Next base: position 17,362,240 of record JBAMHV010000022.1, read on the forward strand.
CAGGAACTTAACTGATGGGTTGAGTGATTGGTTAGTCTGAGCATGATGAAGGTGGTGACCGACAGGATGCCGGATGGTTGAAGCCAGGCACAGATTAGTAGTCACAAACAAAGGAAGCACTGTTGCAGTGTATAAAAGAGCAATACCAAGATTAAATAAGTAAATAGTCATTTTTTATAAAGTTGTAAATTGAACATTGAACTAGACGACCTGTAATTGTGGAACAAAAATGACTTCATTAAATTACATTAGATTGTACACTTTTTTTTGTGCATTTTAGATGACACAAGAAACATTTACACAAACAAGTCTCTATAAATGAGATCCTCACAAATACATTTTTCATGGCTCTATATTCAGGGTTGCAGTATAAAAGGTTGCTCAGGTGCACACATTCCCTTGTGCAGCCTAATTGGATCAGTTTTGCAGCATATCACTGCTGTGGAACATGAAAGTTTAGTATTAAAGTGATGCTCCAGCCAATCCCACAGCAGAGAAGTGAATCATGCTGCCAAAGCGGTACCAGAAGGACTATTTACTGAGAAGTGTAATTCACACGGTGTCAGGCTGACCAGCTTCTGTTCCTGCTGAAATATTAAACTCTGCAGAGTGTTTGAGCCAGTGTGGTGCATTATATTGAGCGGAAAAGCACACTAAAATGCATTTAACTACAGTTCAGGATGGATTGCAGACACCTTCAGAAGACTTTGGTGTCTGAATTGCTCAGTCCTTCATCAATCACTACTGACAATCCCTCCAACAGTCCTGCAGGAGGTGGAGAAGGCGAAGGTTAGGGCACAAACGGGAAGAGTCAAAGATGGCTGGAGCGGCTTTTGACATTTGGACTGAATGTCAATCCTTTCCAACAAGACAGGATACATTTTTTCAGCAGTTGTGAGTAGATGGTAATGGGGATGTTCTGCCCTTTTCAAATGCTGACAGGAAGGAGAAATGAGATTGAGGAAATCGTGAACACGAACGCACCAATTAAGTGGAGCGCACGTGGAGCAACGTCTCCTTTCTGATCAAGCTGTGGACACGCAGGCGCTTTCTGGGTTTGTACCCGGACATCGCTGCTGTGGAGGTCTCTAAAGTAGTGTTGTAATCAGCTTTGCATATGTGGTAAGCGAGTGTGCACTCAGACATAGGTCGCATCACCCTTCCCTTGTGCTGGCATGTGCTGCGATCGTGTCTGGCCCCGGGTGCAGAGATGGATGGCAGCAGTTCTTGCCAGTCTGAACACAAGGCCCGGAGCACTTCTGACAATCTGTGGTCCCTGTGCTAAATATAGACGGAGCAAGCTGTGGTACAGGGCCGGCTTCGGGCACCCTCCTCCTGCAAGTCAGGCCTTCTCCTCTTCCTTTACAGCTATATTTGTTCTCAACCACCCCTTCTGTCACCTTTTCCTGCAATGCATTTGTATCTTTTGTTCATCTGCTGTGTCTCTGCAACTCGCCGCTTGGCCGTGTGTGTGTGTGTGTGTGTGTGACTCAGTCACACTTGTCTCTTCCTTCTAGCATCACGAGCAAATCTTTTCCTCTAGAAACTCCAGCTATAGGAATGGAGAGTTCAGTGAGGCCATTTCATCCTAACTGTCTGCTAAACACATCGCCACAAATCATTATTGGATCTGAAAACTGAATGAAGATGATGAAGGTTGAAAAATGGGTTTAAAAAAACATCAAAATAAGTAAAAATGTTGCTAAATTGAAAATGGTGACTTTATGCTGGGTCTGGGTTGATGTATTTAATGGCAGATGCACAGTAGTTTGTTTTAAATGCCTGCAGGTGTTTTATATATAACCAGAACAGTCTAAAAACTTTTGACTTATTTAGAAAAGACCCTTGTCTTTAAAAATGACCCTCCTACTTCCCAATTTGTCTCGCATGTCTCTTAACCTTCCTCGAGTGCATCCTTGCTTTTTCGGTTTAATAAAAAGCCTTGACTAACCCTGATATCTGCCACCCTGAAGGTCTGTGATAATTTGAGGTCCAGCAAGGTCAAGATTTTTAGCAAAAATTTGCTGAAGAAAATAAATGACATAACTGTAGATGATCTTCACCCAAATGACCTTCAGTGTTGAATCATTACATCAGAGGGTCCAGACGTTTGTTGCAGTTTAGCCCACAGACTGATTGTGGCTGTGCATGCATGGCTAACTGCAGAATCAGAGACAGGATGGATGAACTTGTGTGGAAGCCCACTTTAGAACAATCAAGCTGCAGACGCAAAACAACCAGCAGTTTGGATTTGCCAAATGAGCCATATGTGTTCCGCTGCTCGGGGCAGACTGAGACCGGATGAGGGCCCTCGTGCAGACGGAGCCGGTGAAGAAAGAAAGAACGGTGAAGCACCTTGGAATGATCCAAGTTATTCTGCTGCTCGCTCACCAGGAAACCTTTGTCACCATATGGAATTCCTAACAGCATCTTTTGTTGGAATATGGTTTTCCAGCCTGATGGTGAAATCAGTTAATACAGTGTTAAGTCACTTCATTTTCTATCCAACAGAAAACTGTAAATCTGTCCTTTATCAGCTTTATGGGTTCTAAAAACAGCTGAATGATGCTTGTTCAGGAGCCTCTGCAGACGAAACACTGTTATCTTTTTATTTAAATGTATTTACCTTTGCATTATGATTTATTTTCATAATAATTTTCGTATTGGATTAATTTTTTAAACTTTTCAGACAACATTTATAGCATTTGGAATGAAGTGAAATGCAGATTTTGCCCAGTTGCATCAAAACATCAACTATTTGCCATAATCGATATGAACAATGTCAATTTTAATTGATGCAAATCATCATGTCACCTAAACTATGTACAGATTTTAATTAAAAAATGGAAACTGATTATATAAAACTAAAATAAATAGGTATAATGAACCAATTGTGTGTAATTACACATAATATTGATTTTAATCGTCTTCACATGTGGAATACAGTACAGTGCTGATTTCTGAAAGGCTCCTTAATGTGAGCTCTACATACAAACCGAGCTTTGTTTAAAATGGACTGAACTGCCTTTTTCTTCGAGGCAGATGTTTATGGACCCGAGATGTGTGACCTGTCGGGTGCGCGCACTGGCAAAGACGCGTACGCGCAACATCCCGCTATCCTGTGCACACACTGGTCGCGAGGCTGAATCCAGCTGTCACTCATTCCCGTTCAGCCACAGTCAGGCTGTGCTGTTGCGTGGCGGAGAGCCCGGTTCTGGGCTCAGACTGATGTAGGTGGACCTCCAGTGATCAACAGATCGGCACCTACACTGGCCACTACTCCTGCGAAGAAGAATAAGATGATGGACCCGACAGACAACGCGGGAACCAACTGGCACGTGAGCGACTGACATATTTAGCACCAAAATTTCGAGCCAGTCGCAGAAATATGAGCAAGTCGGCGCTGAAAATAAGCTTTTAACCAGCGGATCCAGCTGTTCTTGGCACCGGAGGAGGTTCTACCCGTGCCAAAATGAGCCGACTATTGTCTCGCATCTCCGTAACGGAATGGGCCCGCAGGAATTTTGGCACCGGTTTTACGCAGCAGACCACATAGTTCAGTCGACGTAGCTCAACCGAACACGGAACACATGGACAAAGACTGCTCTCAGGTCTCGCAGTGATGAAATCAAACTGAAAAGACATCCGTGAAACGTCCTGCTGGTTCCTCCAGAGAAGAGGAGCAGATTATCCACAGCGGGATTCAAGTTTGGACCTCACCAAGTCCAAAACGACCTTCCCATCCCAAACAAAGGATCCTCTTACACCTTAAAGCATCTTCACAGACTCGCATAGCGGTAAGAATTTCCCTGTTGAATTATCTTGAAGGTTTTCAGTGACATCTTCAGATGTGGCTTATCAAACCCAGGAAACCTCCCACTCAGTGAATGTCGGGGTCACAGGCGCACCACATGGCTCCATAACGCACACATCACACCTGCATCCTTTTGGTTTGTTCCGTTTCATTTAATTGACAGAATCTTCTCTCATTTTTCTTTTCAACGTTTAAGAGCATGATCAAGGCCAACCATTTAGCAACTTCCCATTTCAGATGTAACTGAGCTGTGATGAGCGCGTGTGTGATTGACATGAACTATTTGGAGGCATATCTGCTCATCAGCTGATGGTTAAAGAGATCAGACTGGACTCCAGTGCCACAGTGCTCTATAGTCTCAATAAGAAACGTGGCTGTGCAGGGTTTCTGCTGAGGAGTTAGAAGAGGGAGCAGAAACAGACTTTACAACGACTTTGTTAGTAAATTCTTATCATTGATTAATAATGAACAAGTGCAACAAAGAGGCTTGCCTTTTGATGCATTTGTAGGATTTTGTGTTGATATTAAATTAAACATAGTTTTTAGGGTTGTGAATAGAAAAAACCCAAACCAATAAATAAACTGGGTGCCAGTGTAATGTTTGTGAAGGTTTTTATTCTTTATAAAGAGCTTAAGTTTAACACATGTCAATTTACTATACCTTTTGGTTAAAAAAAAACCCAATAAATTAGGTTTAAGAACAATTTTAACACTTTCTGTGGTGCAAATCTATCCTCAGGATTATGCTCTTTGTGTTGTTTCTGAATCAGGTTGAAGACTTATCCCCTTTTATGCAAACACATGCTAAATATGGCTTTGACAGCATATCCATCTCTACTTTACCTTATTCAGTTATCTCATCTCATAAGTCAGTGTAAGAAAAGAAACCCTCCCACCACTTAAGTCTTTAACCTGAGGCGCAGCCAGCATCCACATTTTCCATAATGATGTGAATCCATCTGTAGATATGTTTAAAAAAGCCACATATGGCTCCTGTGTGAAGCGTGTGACAGTGCCGTATGCACAAATATGAGCCATCATAATGATTTTCTCCCCTGTGCTTCAGAAAAATCCATGCTACACGTGAAGTCATTGTGATGGATTTGGGGTATTGCCAGTTGAAAGAGCTTAGTGAGTGATGCTTGCTTTCTACATAACATATGGATGCTATGTATTTATTCTTTGGTAAGTTTCCAGCAGCAGCATATCAACCCCCCGTTTGCCCTCCATGTCTTTGTTCCCATAAAGTGAATTCACTTTTGGCTTTTCATAGCTTTGCATGCTGTAGATTTAATTAACATTTTCTGTGTTTGAAACGGATCTGCGAGGCAGTCCATCTTTCTGTAATAGTCCTCCCATTTTTTACCCATGTGCCCTCATCGCAGCCCCACCGCAGACCATTATTTTACTCCCAGTGCATCAAGAGGAAGGGAAAGTCACCCGCTGTTTACTCCAGCACTGAGAGAGAAATGAGGAGCAGATTCTGTTTGGCACCTGAGTTACACCCCATCACGTTAGAATCTGCTCCAGCTTGCTTTTAATTTAAAATACAGGATTTTCTATATTTTCCCCCCCTCTCCCAGGAGACCAAAAAAATTCATGACCTGGCAGATAAAAGTGAGAAATTGTGCATGGGTGTTTATTAAATGATCAGAGGACATCCTAGAAAAGTTGGAGAAATGTAGCCTCACAGCTGTCTGGTGAGTTGATGTGTTCCCTGTGTATGTGTAAAAATGTTAAAAACAGCCTCATGCTTTTTTATTTGATCCCAGGATATTTATGGTATAAATCAAAACAAGTAAATCAAACCAAAAAGAGGAAAAGGACCATGACAGGGATGAAGATGGCTGTAAAGCTGTGAGACGGTTAAAGGGGGAAATCTGAAGGATTGTTTTTGGTATTAGAGTATAAAATAAATGTGTGCTTATAAAAGGGCATTTTGGGTTATAAGTTACAGATTTTAATTAGTAAATGCATGAATTGCTGCAGGAGGTGAAACTCAAACAAGAAGCAGTTTAATCTATGAATGCATCTCATTATGTCACCTCTCACTGTGTTTTGTATGGACCATCTATGGACAGGTGGCTGGATGTGCAAAGTATGGAGTCAACCTACAGTTATTTATATACTACAAGCGTGAAGGGAAAAAAGTTTGTACAACTCTTAGACAGGCTCTATTCTAACTTCTTTAAGTATTCTTAAAGAATAGTTCTCCAGGCTTCTGGCTGTAGTTTCCGAAGCTTTTCTTTGGACGTTGACTGTGTTTTGTTCTGTTTTCTCTCAAGCTGACCCCACACTGCTTCAGTGATGGTGAAGCAGGCTTTCAGGAACAAATAATCACTTCATAACACCTGTTGCTGCTTTTGAACCCAGTTCTTGTGTCATTTGTGTGTTTTTTCCAGCCTCCCTTCCTAAAGCGCTTCCTGATATCCATCCTTCCGTATTAGCATTTTCTTACAAAGCATAAAAAAGTAGACACAGTAAATAAGCAGAGGTGCTTTCCAGGTCCTGTGTCAGGTCTTTTTTCCCACAAGTGTTTTTTGGTGTTTACCACCAAGTTTTCTTCTTTTAATGCGCACTAAAGAAACAGAAATGTTCTGCAGTTTAAAAAGGATATTGTGAACTAGTCTGTATAGACACAACACTGGTTCATTAATTGACTTTGGTACATTTTGGTGCTTCCATTATTCACCAGTTAGTGCTAAGTGGCTTTAGAAACGGCATAAAGCATCCCTCTGATAATGGTCAGGTGCTGAACTGGGACTGAACTGATAATTAGTGAAAAAGCAGCTCATGCCCAAAAAGAGAAAAAAGTCACAGAAAGCCTGGATAAATATTGCTCAAGATCATTTTAAATTATTAAAGAAAAGACTGGCAGATTGGAAGCAAAAAATAAAGAAATTCAGGCGTCTGTGCGGCGCTGAAGAACATTAAAATGTTTAAAAAAGTCATTTATATTCGTGAAAACTACAGTAAATCTTTGTTGTAAATGTGACTTTAATGAAAAACGTAGATAAAATAGCAGAGTTCAACATTTATTACAGAAAAAGAATCATTTTAATTCAAAGCATTTCATCATAATCCAACCTTGTAAAGCACAAAATCTTCACCATGTAAGACTTTTCACTATTAAGGTGTTTCCATCATGTTTCAGTGTATCTTCATCAGCCAACCGTCCCTTTCCACCACTCAGTACAAAGCTTAATGATACTTTGGCTTAAATGTCCCACAATTGAATTCATAATGACTTATTATATGAGGGAAATCAATATCTCTGTACAGTGCAGAATTCATTAGTCCGCTCCACTTTCAATTTATGGTTAAAAGCTTGAATAACTCCTGGTCTTCTAATCAGTGATGGCATATTAAACTGAAGACACATTAGGTTTTCTTGCATCTCTTAAAGGACTTTTAAAGAGCATTTGATATAATCGCACATGCATGGTGCTCACTGTCTATAACCAGAATAAATTATTTTCTATTCAATGCTGAAATTTGTGTTTGAAGAGCCAGTAATGATGATAGCACGATATACAGACACGTTCCTGAAAGGTTTCATTTACTTTCTACAAAAAAACCTCCAGCCTTTTAAAAAAAATCAAGAATACTGTCATTATGTGCCCTGAATGATTTACCTTTGTGTTGTAATGTGAATGTTTATCAGATATTTACATTTTTTCTTGTTATAGAAATGTCTGCAGGATGTGCTTAAGTCAATTACATTTACAGGCAGCTTTTTTTGAACAAATGAAGTAATATACTGCCTGTCTTTCCCAACTTTTGCCTTCAGAATGTGAGATGTGGAGCCATTACAGTAAGAGATCAACTTTATGATTTTAGCCTCTGCATTAAGAAAATATTGCATTTAAAAAAACAGGTGCTCTCCACCATCATGTTGGGATACTGGCATCGAAAACAACTGGTGCTGTGATTGATTTGGGTGAGGTAAATGTGCAAACACGATGGCTTCTAACTGGCTTTTTGCAGCATCAAATATCAAGGTATTATGACTGTATCTTGTTTAGCAGACGTGAGCACACTGCCAGATTTAATCCTCAGAGTAACGCTTGCAGAGGGAAAACCGTGTCTATATGCCTGCCAACTAGTCTGGATTCCCTCTGCTTGATGCTGTGTACTCTGCTCTGCATTTTCTGGTTGCCAGTTCCTGTAAGCCACTTTAAGGCAACGGCAGAGGGAAGGTGCTTTGCTCTCTTTCCATGTAATTACCAAGCGATTAGAGTTGTTAGAGGTCATCAGCTGCAATAGCTGCAGCAGTGTGTGTTTGTGCACCACTTTTACTCCCCGTGTGTGCAATTTGAGCGTATTTAAAGTGAGAACTTTCAGCTGCGCTGACAGCTCCCCTTGAAAGAATAGTTGAGGATGTAATTTATGGATTTGGATGATGTGGTGGGAATATTTCTGGAGTCAGCATAGTGATAATTTTCTGGGAGAATAGTTGAAGATTGAGTGCACAAAGTAAAATAAGTTTCCGGAAGGTTGATACGGAGATGTGCCCAACTGTTCTTAGATAACAGTGAGGATTAAAATAGTTTTAATTAAATTGTCATTTGATTTTGAACTCATCATCTTCATGCCGTGAAGCATAAGTTATGAAGATTTTGACCTTTTGTTTCCCTAATTCAGTGAGTTGATTAGCTGCTGGCGTAGTGTTACAGTGTTATGTGTGACATTGCAAAGTGGAGCTCGGGTCTGTGACACTTTTGATATTTTAATGTAAACCTAAAATATCCAGCAACAATAGAGAGGGAGGGCTGTGCGTGCTCTCTGTGACTCAGGATGACTACTCTGGAGAATGAGCCCCGCAGTTGGTCCTGACCCTTTGCAAACGGGCGCGTTGCCAGTTGTGTCGACGCACGTGTGGCCGTGACGCCACTGCAGATCTTTTAAGTCTTTAACTGTAAGGAAAAAAAACCTAAAACAAAATGGAAGGCAAGTGTCAGATTTTATCGGACAAAGGGAACCCTAACACCATGATTCATGTTGTCCGTGTGGTCTTTCTGCATGATGAGGTGGTTGTGCAACGCACGTGTTTGCATCACAAAACTAACAGCAGTGCAGTTGTGCTGCATACTTAGATTTTAAAATGTCATTTATTTGCAAGAATGCAACTAAACGTGCATTTAGGAGAGATTGCTGTTTGTCTTTGTAAAGCTTCACATATATACCGATCTGTTGCTGCTTCATGTTGTATATGATTAATTGGGGAGAATAAGAAACAGGCATTTGCTTCTAATTAACTGGAATCAGATCATGTGAACCCATGTCTGCACAAAAAACATACATTTTCTGTTTAATCAACCGAATATTTATTTATTTTCTGTGTTTATGTGCATATAAACAGAGAGAAACATGAATCCCTTTTTTGCAGAAGGTGCAAGCAGAGGGGACATGTGCAGCAAATAAACCAGATAGACTCAGAGAGAGAACCCCATCTGAGTAAGGATGGAATCAGATGTCACTTTCACCTAACCTATACTCCCAAAGAAATATGGGCAGTCTAACAACTAAAAACAGTCATGAGGCTCCTTCCCACTGGGAATGTCACCGTTGCATAGCAGGATCAGCTCGGACATACATTATGTGTGCATGTAAACACACACAGATAGACTAAGCCCTGCATGCACTGAGATGTTTACGCTGCAGACTGTGCTGCACATGCATATTCAAACTGATATGTCAGGCTCATGAATCTGTGCATGCTGACACATTTACATATGAGCGTGGATGTCGTGGTCCAGGCCGTGATTCAGGGTGACAGGTCTTATGCCACTGCCTTCAGGTCAGCGGAGGGGGGGGCGGAGCCACAACGTGACAGCCATGAGGGCAAAGAGTTGCCTTTCATTCACTGTCAGTCTCCAATGACACAACCTTCCCTTTTCTGCAGTTTCCTGGGTTCAGCAGTTATGAGGTGATGTTTGGGCTTCTGGTCAGCTTACTGTGTGCTCGTGCTCGCTTCATACCTGTTGTTTCAGTTTCTAATGTTGTTGCTCGGCCTTCACTTGTGTTGACAGTGTTACTGACTTAGACTGTATCAAAGGATCGTTTCTGACAACGTTGCTATAGTCATGTACGTTCAGGCCACTTGAACTATAAGTATGCATGCTGGCAGGGTTATGTAAGAGGTGGAACATGTTTGCAAAATGTGAGAAAGTATCAGCAGTCGTATGAGAGGAACACAAGCTTATGAATCAAAAGCTTTGCAACATGCAGAAACCATTAAACTAGTTTCTGATTAATATACCATTAGTTTAGGAAAAGAACTAAAGAAGTTACTGATAATTTAGATCTTTTAAAACTAATATCCACAAACTAACTTTGACAAATAGCATTGTTATGCATGGTGATCCAAGTTGTCCATTTGGCAGTGACAACATGTTCTAACCTTGGGCTGAATGTCCATCTGGGATGTTCAATGTGACCTTATGTTCAACTGTTACTTAGCAGAACTTATACCCTTTCGTTTACTTTTATTAATGTTAGATAAAAAAGTTAAAAAAAAACAAACACTTTTTACAATTTTAGTAATTTAAACAAGAATTAAATCACTTGTGAAGTAGATCTTGGTACCATGTTTCCAACCTCCAAACTAAAGTTAGATATTTGATGAAGAATTGAAAGAATCATGTTTGCATGTCACTATAAAACTTACTGTTGATGAACAGGTATCCAGATATTTACAGTGCACATAGTCTGTAATCCATATCATTCTGGCATTTAAAGTTAAATTGAGGTAAGAAATTAAGTTAAAACTCTTGTTAAGCTCCGAGTCCAACTCAATGCACTTTTACTGACTTTAACCAAACTGTTGTAGGAGAGTCGTCTTTTTTTCAGGTTGATTTACTAAACAGTTCTGCCCTGTGGGATTTTCCACCGCTGAAGCATGCATATCATCCTCTGAAGCGACATGCATCAACATTTCTAATGCAGCCAACAAGGAAGCCCAACGAGAAGCCTGATAAGAGCGTCTGCTGTCAGAGCTGTTTTAAAAGCTAGAAAGCAGAGCCAAAAGGAGATTAAGATGTCTGCTTTCCACTCAGACCACTTAAATTACAATATGCCAAATGGTAACTATGACAGTTTTGACAAAGCTAAAGGAGAAGAAAAATAAAAAGTGCCTCCCAGTTTTTGCTGGGGCTTATTTATAAAAGAAGTTTAATCCCAAAAGAACTGAAAAGCACGTATTCCATTTAATGATGTTTCAAAGTTTGTAGACATCTGTTTGATGATTTTTGGAGCACATTTAATAATATTAGTGTCAACACATTGTAGTAAACTCTCATTTCAATACAGAACTTTGTTTCTTTGCCTTTGAGAGTTTTTCTGATCACAATGAGACCTACCGAATCTCAGAATACACAGTTAACAGCTGTGGATCAGCACTGACTCCATGTAAAGATGTTTTTCAGCTGGAATTTTAAAACTAATCTTGGTCTTAGATGCTGAACACACTCCTATGTAGAGCTTCTCAGCAGGCTTGGTGAAAAGGTGACTCCTGTTTTAGTTTGTCACTCTCACCTTCATGACCAAAATAAAGCAGCGTGACATGTACCAGCCTGTTGGTTTTGCTTTTTCTGCTCCTCGTTTTTGCTGATGCCTGATATTTATGGAGAAAAAGAGCGCGCTTTGTAAAAGGGCGATTCAGACAAAGTTCATTCAGAGTTAAAATGGCATTTTAAGCTCTTAATGTATTTACAATTATACAAAAGTAAAATAAAAGCAGTAGTAATTCCGGAAAAAGACTAACAACAAGATTAGAATAATAAAAACTATAATTAAGTTAAAGGAGATATATCATGCTTTTAAATTTGCCCTTTTAATATGTAAATCATTCATTTATTGTCTGTATAAAGCAGAACAGCAATGCTTTGGTCTGAATTCCTGCTTATTCTCGCTCCACACACACCTT
>JBAMHV010000022.1:17390740-17401065 GCA_037177535.1 Pseudomugil gertrudae
GGGAAAAACACCTGTTGCCAGTGAGCTGTTGACAATAAGCAGGAGATCATTTTCTACAGAGGTAAAAACTGTTTTTAAGAAGTCAGATGGCATCAGAGAACTTCCATGTTTCCACTACAAACATGTCTTTCCTGCTTAAATGCATGTTTGCAGCTGTTTAATCCTCTCTGTGTTTTTAAAGAAAATAATTTACACTAAAAGATATATTAAAAACAGATTATGAACTCAATGCTGGGGCCTTTTATGAGAAATTTGCTTAAAAAATCACTGAACTTTTACATTAATTAGTCCAAAGCTTTTACAAATCCTCCAGTGAAAAGGAGGAAAGGGTTACTGATGATTTATTATTGAACAAACCTTTTTAATAGCACCTCACAGGATGTGTTGTTGACACTCTCCATATTAAAATCTGCTTGTGTGAGGAAGGTCTTCTTATCTACAGTTAAATGCTTAACTTCATCAATCAAATATAGATAGTGTCCATTTTACTCTTAAAGCAATCCAAGACTAATTTAGCATTAATTTATATATTGAAGGCAGTTTACTGCAGGTTTATTCATGTCCTACATAGTTTTTAGAAATGTATAATTAAGGAGTTTTTCCTGCAAAGCATGAAATAATTTGTGACTACAAAGGCTCGTTTAAGTTGTCCAGACAAAAAATGTCAGTGTTGCTGTTATTTAGTGACTTTTTAAATCTTGGAATTACTTCTTTATTCACATGTAGATGCACCACCCAAGTGTATTGTAAATTAAGATTTTTTTTAATGATAATTAATACACATTTATTTTTGCCACAATACAGTTACATCAGAATTTGGCAACGCAAGGAGAAAGGTTGAAAATGTTTTTCACCTTTTAATCTCTCTCTGTTGTGCTTTAGCTGTGCTTCCCAAAGCCTGACTCTGCAGACTAAACTGCAGAGAAGCAATCAGAACAACATGATAATGATAAAGAGCAACACTGTTTACAGACTCCTCGTGACTCACACTAATTGTTTTTGCTTTTATCTGTGATGCTAACCTTCAGCAAAAATAAAAAATATCCATTTTAAATTTATATTAAAGCATGTAGGTCATTTTCTGTCACTTATTAAAAGTAGGCACTCAGATTTGAACTGGGGACCTCTTGAGTAGCTCTACATGTGTGCTACACCCGCCCACCTCATAAGAACATGATAAGAAAATAACTATTGATAATTAATCCTTTAGATTTATAGTTATATAAAGCATGATCTAAGCTTTAAACTTTTAGAAATATCTATAACGTTCTACAAATGAATCAGAGAACTGACCCACAGACCCTCAGTGCTTCAGTGAGCTATATGTGCTTACACATAGATAAAGTTTTCATACATCATAAACAACCTGTTGGGAGATTTCTGGCCCATGAATGGAAATGTTTTAAATAGTTTTCTAATTAAAGCTGCAGCAAAAGTTTCCTCCTGTTCCTTAATTATTTACAAATCTGTTGGTGTAGCTGTGTCTGGCTTCATAAGTTACTATTTAAATTCAATATTCGTGTTATAAATTTGTTCATTTTGGACTTGGCATGATGAGGAAGAGTCTAAAATCTTACACTCCCATTTGAAAGATGTTTTCTTTTTTATCTTCATCTTTCCCATGAAGTTATATGTAATGATGGCGTAGCTGTTTCACTGATAGCCACTTGTCAGTCTTTAAATCTGAGATGTCTTTAATGGCCTGAGTGGATGCATATTGGGGAAAGTAATAATAGGAAGCCTGCTGACATATTTGTCACTCTTCATGAAGTGCTTTGATGTTGACATGGATGATTGACTGTAAAAATTAACCAAATTAGTTTGGTTTATGCAGGCAGTCAGTAAGGATTATGGGAGTTAAGCTGTTCCAATCTTCTCTATCTATAAGCCATCTGTGTAACAGCATGTATGTATACACAGATTTGTTGAAGACCATGGGCTCAGAATTTAAAATGCAGGAAAACTTATGAAAAGTTTTCAAAAGTTAAATTTCACGGCAATCACTGAAACTGTTGCCCCCATTTCTGTGGTGCATGGTGCATGACAAAATCCTCATGACTCCAAACTGACTGCATGTGTCGTTATTTATATGTGTTGCATGCATCTTTATGTTGTGTTAACTTTACGTCCAGCTGGCTGAACAGATTGGACCTATTATGGTGCATCAGAAGGTATCGACGACTATACACCATTATCAGTACCTATACTCTGCAAGTTATGTACATTAAGTACCAGAACGTTTACTTAGGTTTGATTCTAAAGTAGAAAGCGTGAGGATGATTAAGAATTAAAGGAACGAGGCACAAAGTTTTAAAATGGGGACATCTTGATCTGCAGTGACCTACCACTGAGCTTCTCTTCCCATTCTCTTCTATGTATGTAGAGCAAAATCAGCACAGTCAAGATATCTGTGTGGTTTTCAGCGTTGATGCATTTATATTATTTTATCAGTATCATTTACTTTTTAAATTTTATCAACTATTTTATTTAAGTTCTGGGTAAAATAATTTATAATTAGTCAAATGTTGGGCATCTAATTTATTTTGTCAAAACACTTAATTGTAGCATACTTTAGTCAAAGTTTGAGTAACAATAAAGGCACCAAATGGCAACAGAAGTACATGCTGTAAGTTATATTTACATATCCGCTTATATTATATAATAGCCGATATTAAACTGTAAGAGTCCAGCATGACATAAAACATTTTATACAGAGACAGAGACATTTAGTGTGAGTGAGACATCACTTCTAGATAAAAACTTGGCTCAAAATCCTCTAGAACACCATCTAATTCATGTCTCATAAAGCAGAAGACTGCATTATAATAAATTCAACACATCACATTGTGATAAATAGTAGATAGCCCCAAAATAATGGTTACCTTTTGTTTTATTTTTCATTTTGTTAAAGGGACAGACAAGTCTGCCAATTACACGATTACAGAAAATATACGCCACATCTCATCAGCATCACATTTATGTGATAAGGTTTGAAAGCGGCATATTAAAGGAAATGTTTTTAGCAGAAACCGTGGACTTTGTGTGACATGATATGAATTTAAAGAGGATTTGTCTTCAGCGCATGAGTGTGAAATCTGGTGATAGCTACTGGTCTGCTCAGAGCAGAGAGATAAGAAACGAGGCTGAGATAGTATGCAGTCCTAATTTGAACCGTCGCTGCTTTGAGTGGATTTAGACAATATCAAATTAACATCTTTTATTGTTCAGTGTTGCATGATTATGACTTCATGAGAAGGTGTGAGGGAGGGCACAGTGTGAAGGAGCGAGGAGGCCATGCAGAGGCTGGAAGAGATTCATGGATCAGTACACAGTTTACGTTAATTCACACAGTTCTCTGTATTTGTGCACAACTCTATAAATGAGTCGAAGTGGTTTTTTTTAAAGACTGTTTATAGTTAATCAGTCTTTCCTTCTCCTCCTTATGGTCTGCACAATATCAACAGAGTATATTTCAGGGGAGGAAAGCATCAGTTTGTAAGTTATTGCAAGTTATAAGTTATTTTAACACGTCCAATTAATCTTGTAGTGGGCGACAGTAGCTCCGGAGGAAGAGCGGTCGGCCTTAAACTGAAAGGTTAGGAGATTGATTCCAGGCTTCCCCTGCCTACATGCCAAAATGTTCTTGGGCAAAACACTGAATACCAAGTTGCCCCCGGTGTGCCCATCAGGGTGTGAATGTAGTGTAAAGCTTTTAGAGTGGTCGGTAAGACTGGAAAAGTGATATTGGTCCATTTACCATTTTACCATTGTATATATCTTGTATATCACTAACAAGGCTGCATGGTAGTGCAGTGGGGTAGCACTGTGGCCTCACAGCAAAACGGTTGCTGGTTCGAGCCTCGGCTGGGGGTAGGTCCAAACAGTGACCTTCCTGTGTGGAGTTTGCATGTTCTTCCTGTGTTAGCGTGGGTTCTCTACAGGAACTCCGGCTTCCTCTCACAGTCCAAAGACATGCACCTTGGGGATAGGCTGATTGGAGACTCTAAATTGCCCATAGAGTCTTCAGGTGGGGTGAGGGGTCCTATGCACCTATGCACACTCACTCATAGGAGTGAGTGGGATTGACTCCAGCCACCCCGTGACCCCGTTTAGGGAATAAGCAGTAGACATTGGATGGATGGATGGATGGATGGATATCACTAACAACAAATGAGGTATTTTATAACTTAACCAGATAATAAAAAATAAATGCCTATGACAAGAAAATCTTTGCAGACTTAATTAAATGTAAATAAAAAAACTCTCTAAGTAAATGGGAATTTAGCACGCATGCCATTTGTAACTTGTTCATCTGTGAATGCTGAACAACAAATACAGGATCATCATCTGCCACCATTCAGTGAATGTGTTTTCAGGGGAGATCTTGTATATTTCAGCTATAAATAAATACAAACTGCTTTAAAGAGTCCAGGTGGCTTCCTGAAGCCTAAACTTAATATCTATTGTACACATTTTAAAGAGCTGAAATTTTATATCAAGCAATAATTACAAAGTAGTTTTATTTTAGACCAATACAAAGTACACTCCTCAGTAATAAAAATAGGTGTTTAGGAAGTAATGAACCTCTTGTCTCACATATTTGTAACAGTATTGCAAGAAAGACGTTAATATGGATGAAGAGCAACAGTTTTACCATTTGAAAGTTGATCTTTCACATGTTTTCAGTTAAATATTGAGTTGAGGTTTGTTCATTATTGCACACAGCTTTTATTAACATTTACACGGCATCCAGCCTTTGGAGGTAGCTGATGTTCTGCACTGACTGCATATTTTCCTCGTCTCCTGGAAGGCATTCGTAAAAAATGTAACATAAAACTCAAACCCTGCAACATTTCTTATTAACCCCATTCCTTTCTGTTGTGAGAGGTCACACAGGAAGCACATGTTGTAAAGCTTCAGTGGCTCTGGTAGCAGCTTTTACTTTCTCAGTGATTTCCTTGTTGCACAAACAAGCCTAAACTCCTTTCATCATGTTTCTTCTTTTCTGCCAAGTTAAGATTCCCTTTAGCGGTATCTAAAATGCACCAAGCGCAGTCTCCTAATTGCCACTCTTACCATTTCTTGAAATCCTTGTCCTGCTCCCCTCAGGTGGCCTGAAGTCTCAAAGTCACTGAGTTGAACTGTATTTACCTCCAACAGCAATGGATCCTTCCCCTCCCATGCTCCCACTGTCTGTCAGTCCCAGGCTCTCCCTCCCTTTACCCCGCCGAGAGGGTTTAAAACCCCACCACCTCCTCTTCATCATCTCCACCCCCAACCATGACCCACTTTGAAGGGGATGAGGGCGTAAGTGAGGACCATTGTGAGTACCACAGGGAGGGAGGCAAGATGCTCTGCCTCCCTTACTCGTCTCCCTTTCAGGAGAAGCTCATGCTTGGTTAAGCAGACACACTGAGGCTCTTGATGAGAGAACGACCGCCGAGCGTTTTGTTTTGAGTTTTTTGTTGTCAGGATGCCGATGTTGGTTTTGGGTCAGGGCTGATTGAAGTCAACTGGGGTGATGAGTATGTAAGGGGGGACCAAGATAGCTGAGGAGACAGAGATGAGGGGCCTCATGTTGAGAGAGAAAGGACACAAACCTCGCACCTGGGAGAGCAGTAGCGTGAGTATGCTGCTAAAGCACTGTAATTTACTCCTTCTGTTGTCTGTATAAGTGATTAAATCTTGTTTCTATGCAGCTTTGATACATTTGCATGGTGAGGCAGCAGTGCAATAACTTCCTGAGCTTCTTTACAATCTCTTAATCGTACTTTTCCTTCACTAACAAGGCCATTTTCAGATATTTTCCTTCCTCCATGAAACTGAATAGAAGGAACAGATGCACACAAGACGGCAGCTCCTGCCTCAGAGATTCTTCCTGTGACATATGGAACCGGTTAATGTTTGTGTTTTTTCCCTTTGGACACCATTAATGAGGGATTTTTTTCCCCATCCATTCAGAGACATACACATTAAAAAGCCTGCCTCTTCAGAGAAGAATAGTTCATTCATTTGTCTTGGCTGAGACTTCCTCGTCAAAGTTCCTCACAGGCCAGGGTTCACGTTCGACCACCCTTCAAAGCCTTCTTATTTTAGCCCTCGCTTGTGAGATCTTTGTTTTATTTGAATCACTGTAAGACTTTTGCCGCATGTTTAACAAGTCAGAGGCCCAAACATGGGTTGTGTGGTCTCATCTCTTTGGAATTTATAGTTTATTTATGTATCATGGCTGTGCACATTGATCAGTCTGCAAGTCCATGTTTTTGTGTGTGTATCTGAGAAAGCTGCGCCATACAATGTGGCAGAGATCTGACTATGAAACGGATGCAAATAACGTTTCTAACCGTGAGGGGACTTAATGCAAAGTCACTTTTGGCACGCATGTTTTTAATCACTTAAGAACTCCTTTGAACAAAGTCACTGCTCAGAAAGAAAAAGGAGAAAATGATGATAAGAGCTCCATTTTTAGCTACACTGGACTTTTTTTATTTTTTGATGATTGGACTGTCTCTGCATGCTCGACAAAGGAGCTTATCCACACCCTTCATATTAGAAATAGAGACACAATATAAGAAACCCCTTGTGCTCTTTTTAAGACAAGCATTTATCAGTCGGTCCTCCACAGCCTTGTTATCTCTACTCATACTGTGAACCAATAAAACAGGTCTTGATGACCCTTAATGGCAGACATTTGTCAGTTTTATATGGAGATTTTCACCAGCAAATGAGTTGTGATTTAACCCGTATATGATGAGCCAGGAGCTTACAATGGACAGATGTTTGGACAGCTTAGTTTGTACTGTCAGTGGAGGACAGGGTGGTAGCTCAGCAGGGCAGCAGTGAAGCCTCAGGAAGGACGGAGGAAGAGCACATTATAGTAGTGACTCTCAAATAAGAAGCAAAAGTCCTTCTCATACCGCTCTGAGACATTCAGTGTGACTTTTACTCAGCTAAAGGAAGATGTTGATGTTTCAAGGGAATTGTGAAATTAGTTTTTTGGTGTTAAAAATAATTCAAATGGAGCGTGGAAATGAATTTGATGTTGTTACACCCGCAATATTGTGCCTGAATTTTCACCTAAATTACCAGATTTTGGTTTATTATTAGAGGCAGCAGCCTTAGATGAAGCAAAAACCATAAAAACACAAAATGTTTTTTAATATTTTTCTCTCAGAAAGGATAGGAAATCTGTAAACTCGGGCACAAAAACAGCTTCAAACATCTCTTACGAGTCAGATTTACAGAGAAAGATTTTTTTTAATCATCATTTTTATGGCAGCCTTGCAAAACTTTGGATTTCCTTCTCTTGCCTTCTTTTGCTTTTTGCTTTTTAACCTTTTTTGCAAAAAAAAAAAAAGCCAAATGAACGTTTTCACCTCAGTTAAGAGGTGGGAAGTTCATTTGGTGACAGAAGATAAAAAACCAGCTCGCCTCATCACGGTTGCTGCTCACTCTTTGAAGCGCAGAATTAGATTCATACTTTTTTTTATAACAATTTGCTCAACTCATATAATCATCACACATAAGCTTTGATTTTTTTTCCCTTTTGAATGTAAAAAATAGTATTTTATTAGAATAACAACATAAAAGGAGAAGTCATTAACCTCTTCCCCCTGGAAAATCAAAGCGTAGTCTTGATTATCTATTTTTCTGTGTCTCTTATCGACAAAGCGAAGGGTTGTTGAGTTGGCTGTAATACTTGTGGAGTTATCACTGAATAAATCTTAAGATCCTGTTTAAGTGGGTGTTTTATAGCCGATTGTTTAAATAGCGACAAAGGATAAAAGATACTGACTTACTGAAGGCAAAGTCAGACCAAGTTAGTTATGAAAAGCTGCAAATCCCAGGAGGAAATCACAATTAGACAAAAATGTGAATGAGGAGAGTTTTAAAGGCAGCGGTCCAACAGCAAAGCAGCAGGATCAAGAGCCAAACCAATCTTGGCTGAAGAAGGTGCTGATTGTGTCTTTTACTGTTACAAGCTTTACAGTCACTTGAAAAACTAGTGACATAATACTGCTAATTGATAATTAGCAGTATTATGAAGCAGAGTAATGGGACTGATGGGAGCTTGCATGTTCATACGAGCATACGCATGTCTGAAAAAAACCATCAGTATTTAGTGTCGAGCTCTAAATAAAGTGACCACACATAGTTATTTAGATTCTGTATAAAAATAGTATTATAAGGCAGTTAAATGTGTCATATTGGTCTATAAATATACACATTAGTGTGTTTCACATGATTAAAGTTCAGTTACAGGCTAATACATCTATTAGCCTTACATAAACTCATTAGAGCGCATCCATTCATTTACAGCCCATTTAGAACCTAAACTGCCCATGGCATTTGCTTTTTGATATGAATAAAAGCTGTATGTGTTTGTGTGCATGTCTGCTTGAGTTTTTATGTATCAGTGAGGCAGATTTATGCTTTATGTCTGACTGATGACTTTTAACTTCTTTATCACACACAGGTCTGTCTTATAATGGTCTCAACCTTTGATTTGAAACAGAAATTTGAATAAAATAGGATAATTTATTGCAAAATGTTTAAAGATGCATCTTAAAACTGCTTCATTAACAAGGTTTTTCCATGTCAAGCCAGATATTTGCCCATCTTACAGGATACCCCAGCATGATATCTCCTGTTTGCACAGATAAAACCAAAAGATAGTCTTTGATGTTGCAGATGTGTGATAATGTGATAAAAATTACATTACATTGCACCACACGGCAAAGAATGATTAAGGCTTCCTCCAAGTAACAGGCAACATAAAGAC
Organism: Pseudomugil gertrudae; assembly: GCA_037177535.1. Lineage (NCBI taxonomy): Eukaryota > Metazoa > Chordata > Actinopteri > Atheriniformes > Pseudomugilidae > Pseudomugil > Pseudomugil gertrudae. Next base: position 17,399,523 of record JBAMHV010000022.1, read on the forward strand.
ATGTTTAACACTTAATTGATTAATCATTTGTAATCAGTGGCTTTAAATCACACACAAAAAAAGACTGACACTAAAAATTCACAATCTGCCACTTTTCACCTTCATCTGTTGCAGCATCGGTGTTGTCTAGGTGTTTCACGCACAAACACGTGTCACAGTTATGCAATTCAATCCCACATACCTGCAGTCTTGCGTGCTCTGATCTGGTCACGGTTTGCCCCAGCATGGGCTCTTCCATGCTTTTAAAACCCTGCAGCTGTAGCAGCACGTTCTCCTGGTGAGTCACTACAGTGAATAAGGAGCACCTCAGCTAACCTCGATTCACTGCTTCTAGTAGTCATGCAGCTCATGCATGCAGGGACATTGTGACTTTACTCTCCATGTTTTTTGAGGCTTTTGCACGTGTGCGTTTGTCGGCCCATCTGGGAGTCTGTGTGTGTGCTGCATCTGGCAGTCTCTGTGGGTCCCGAGGGATTAAAGCCAGCGACTGAGGGGGACTCCCGCAGTGATGCCGATTGTATTGGAGCATTGTCGGTTTGAGTTCCTGACTTTCACATTTCATCCATTCACAACATCTGATGACTTGTGGCCTGTTTAATTGCACTGTTTCTGTTTGTATTATCATCAGTTCAACATGACGTTGAATCCCTTTCAAAGCCAATCTGTTTGCCTCTAAAACTAATCACAGAGGAGTTTTTTTTTCTAATATGAGATAAAATTGGTCTCTTTTTGACATTTCTTTGTGTGACATCATTTCCACCAATTTACTGTTCATATTTTGTATCGAAGGAACAGACAGAACCGTAGCCTGCTGTGTCTGTGTGGTGCAATTCACAAGGCTGACTCACTGTGGTAACTTAATCCACAGAGTCAGCTTCTTACCCCTAACTGCCCCAGTAGCTCCTGCAGACATAAACTGGATGAGAAGGCAAAATGCCAAGCTATATGTGGCTGCAGTCGCAGGACTATTAATCCCAAGCAGCTGTGATGAAAGGAAGGAGGGACAATAATCTACTAAGAACCAAACAAATTGGTACAAAAAATGTAAAAAAAAAAGAAATGCACACATTTTTTTGCTATGCGAACAATCAGATTTTATAAATAAACAAAAACATTAGATTCCCAAATGTATTTAATTGGGAATAAAGTGATAGAAGGCCACAGCCATAAATGTTACTATGAGGGAATAGTTTTCACATCAACAAGAAGAAGAAGCTGTAACTTTATTGATCCCTTTGGGATGACTCCCTCAGGGAAATCCGGTTTCCAGCAGTTTGTATACAAACAAAGGACAAAAAAAACATCTGAAAAGGATTTGTCGCATTTTTGTTTCATTATTGCACGGTGGCGCAGTTGGTTAGCGCTGTGGCCTCACAGCGAGAAGGTTGCCGGTTCGAGCCTCGGTTGGGGCAGGGCTCCAACCGGGAATCTTTCTGTGAGGAGTTTGCATGTTCTCCCCGTGTTAACTGGGTACTCCGGCTTCCTCCCACAGTCCAAAGACATGCACCTTGGGGATAGGCTGATTGGAGACTCTAAATTGTCC
>JBAMHV010000022.1:17415813-17446197 GCA_037177535.1 Pseudomugil gertrudae
ATGTTTTATATTTTGTTTAAAGTTATTTTTAGCACAGTGTGGCTTTAGCTGCGGATGTAACAGCGTTTCAGGGAACCGCATTGTAACTGGTTTGTGTGTCTGTTGTGCATGATATCTTGTTGCACAATGGAGTTTCACAAGTTCTGTTATTTATAAACTATAAAGTTGGACAAAGAGTTGGACCTCCTGATACCATAACTACAAAGGGAGCGGGGACAGAGAAAACTTAAAAATTAGATATGAAAACTGACATTTACTGACAGTATTTACTGACAGATATACCTAAAACAACCAAAGACTCAAGACAGCCAATCACAGTGTCAAGAAACATGACATCAGCCATAGCAACAGGGTTTTCTCTTAGCTGAAGAGTTATCACAGGTTCTTAGTAAAAGTTACTCTCAGAGCTTTGTGAATAAGTTTTAAAAGGGATCTCTTTGTTTTTTAGGAGTCATCCTGATGAGAGACAATTCTTTGTGAATATGGCCCCAGGTGCAACGCTGCAGTAAAGGTATTGTACTTTAGCAGAAGTTACTGTGTGGGCTAAAAAACACTTTAGAATCAGTGCTTGTGTACACAGTTCATTGTGAAAGCCACAAATTGAAGTTAAAGCTTTACCATGCGGAGCCATATGTGATTATAATCCAGACATGCTGCTGGGTTCTCTGATCCAAAGCTCATTTTAAATGGTCTGAGACAAGGTGGAAACTGTTCTGTGGTAAAAATGACAGCTATCGGGTTGCATTGCTATCTGTGGCATGGAGGGTTTATGCTCATGTTTATGAAGACTTCAGGCAATAGTTTAAACAATCGTCCAATTTCAGCTGCAGTCTTTTGAGGTGACAGTTAGTTTAGACTACTTCAGACTGATATCACGCATGGCCTGTCCATGCACCCAACACCTGCAGAAAATGGCTAAGAAGGGAGTGGGCTGAGGCCGTGAGGCTTTAAGTAGCTTTAAGTCTTGGTAGATTCTTGTACTCAGAACCGATTAGACCTGCTGCAGCACAATGTATGACATAAATTAAATGAAAGCTTACTGGAGTTTTATGAAGAATTTTCACAAAGAGCAAAATAGCTCTTCCAAGAGCAAAACATCTCTTCTAGGAAAGGGCTTGCATATTTCAGCAACACAATGCTAAACTATATACTGTATTTATCACAAAAGTATGGATAAGAGCTCAGGTGCTGAACTGACCTGCCTTCACAAACAGCCATTATACAAACAAGAGCAATAAAAGAACAAACAAAAACAGAAAACCACAAATCAGCCATGTCTGATGATTATAAACAGGAAAATTACATCATGAACTGGAAAAATGCCAGTCATCCATGCTGAAAGTAAATACCAACGCTGGATCAGAGAGGCCATCAGATAGTGGGAGCCGAGGACTATGAACTGGGACAAAGGACCATACACCCTGTCACATACGTGGGATGGAGTTCTGGGCATCAGACATTAGGGGGCATAAGAGCTTCCTACTGATGACTATAAATAGAAAGAGACGGCACCATCACATGATGCTTCTGATGAAGACTACAGGAAGTAGCTAAAACATGTCAAGTAGGTAACAAAGCAAACCCTGTCTTACAAAAAGATTTGAACAGTTATTAAGGAACACAGTATGAACTTTTATCAAATAATGGCCAGATCTTTGGACACCCCACCCACAAAAAATTATACCAATCTTTAAGAGAAAAATATCCATAAACAAAGGCCACAATAAGAAAAAATTGCAGACTAAAAAGTTGCTCTTCTGTGCTCTGATTTTATCTTACTGTTAAAGGATTCTCCACATCTTTGGCTGTCAGGTCCATAAAGTAACTGTGGGACAATTCCCAGTGAGGGGAGCGTGACGTGAGATAAAAAGTGCTTCGGGCCAGTCATATAGTAGCTTTAATGAGCATAATCATATACATAGTGTAACCATAAATAGATAAATCACTAAAAGTTGCTTTAAGTGTGAACTGTAACACACCATGTAACCTGCTCCATACTAGTTCTAACAGGAGATACTAGATAGAAGAATTGAAGTCTGTGTAAAATATAAATAAATCAATGCATTGTCTGATGCTCCAGTCATGGAAGCAACTTTCCCAGAAAAAAATGAAAAAACTGGCATAGAAAAAACACACTTGGTCCTTGAGGACAAATCTTGGCAGGTTGTGTGGTACTGAAACGCTTGGAGACAGTAAATCAAGCAGCTCAGGATGTCTGGATAAAAGCTTTTGCTGCGTGGTGAAACAAATGAATTTCTCTCAAGACACTGACACAAATATCTTTTTCTGATAAATATTTATTTACTTTTAACTTAATTTTCCCTCTCATACTTTGCTGTTAAAAAAAAACAAAGAGAAGACACATAATTCTACAGCAGACTCATTAAGAGTTGTCAAGTTTGGTCATCTACAACACGTACGCTGTTTTTCATCAGGAAAAAAAAAGACATTAAGACTAGAAAAGGCAGTACCCCGTCACCAAAACATTGCTAGCAGCCCTTTTCACCTGAACCACATGCTGCACAATTACATTCTTACAAATGTCAGTTAAAATCTTCATTCACCAAGCATCACCTTTAATTTAAGTCCATTTTACCAATACCAGTACTGGAATTACACCAGATTGGTCACTGTGACTGTGATGAACTGGCAACCTGTCCAGGGTGCACCTGCCTCACGCCTGATGAAACGAGGACATTTACTCTAAACAACATCACATGCTTTTTAACAAAAATGTGAAAAGATTCTCTACATCCAGTGTGCTGGTGGTTTCTTCTCTGCTTTTGAGTAAGTTTTCATGTGAAAGAGGTATCTCATTTACTTTTAAAATACATTCAAGCTGATTTAAAGGCTGTCATTAGTAACTAAATATAAGGAAGTATACTACTGTATACCCTGCGACCCTGTTCAGGGAAACGTGGTAGAAAATGGATGGATACTACTGTATACTGTAAGGCACACCAGTTGAATGAAAATAACTGTCCAGGCTCCAGCTGGAACATTTGTGGTAATAAACAGACTTAGTAAAACAGTCAGCCTGTTTGCAGACGTCTGATTGTTGCATTTTGATCTCAGTGTAAGCTTCGTGGCTGCTGATAGGTTGACTGAACGAAGCGGATACTTGGTTATGCTCAGTCTATTCCATCAGGCAGTCCATTCACTTGAGCAGATATCAGATGTCAGAGTGATTTGCTTAATCCTGAGGCTACAGAGAAGGCACTTTGTTCCTTGTACTTTCACCTGCTTCACAGTCCTCCAGATGAAGCCGGAGCACCCCTTGACTGTGCAGCTCCAACAAGAGCTGGAATTCAGCTGGCATGGCATGGAACTTCACTTTAGTTTGCCTGTTGTCATAATAGTGGTTCGTAAGGGCACGAAAGTCGTGTGGATGGAAGCTGAAAGGCCAGAATCCGTACAAATCCACATTGGCACAAAGCTCAAGTGCCAGGCTAGCCATGATTATGCCCGTGCTGAGCCGCACTGACCTCAGACCCTTAGAGCGCCAGAACCGTTCTAGACTCTGGAGGTACTCTGGGTTGAAGAAAATAGTTCGGGTGGGACTTCCAAAGTCCTCAAGCGTGTAGAAAGTTCGCAATGAGACAGGAGTGTTGTGGCCATAGGAGAAGGCAGGAATAAGCAACAGGGAGTTGCCATATTTATACAGACTCTCCACAAATGGACGCCGACGTCCCATTAGTGCCCCGTACCTACGAATAAAATGTAAAACATGAAAAGGGAAAAAGTCTTACTGACAAATATTTATTCCATCTCTTACTTCTCTAAGAGGATGCTTGGGTTGGCTGTTACTAGATCAGTACGGTTGCCGACATGTTTCTCATATCCATCTGATAAAGGAGGTAGGTTACACCTAAGCAAGACAAAAATACTTTTTATTTCAGCAAACTTGAGCAGATTTTGTTGACTGATATTTTCAACATTGGAATTTTTCCTCACCTTACGACAAACTGAGCCGAATCTATCTTTGTTCCACAGCTGCTATTAGCCAGGATCCCGCCATTCCCAACAACAGCGCATGTCTGCAGCGTTTTATTTGAGAAGGGATGCCCCTGAAATAAATACAGGTTAATTATTACAATATTTACATATTCTAGCTCATTGATAAGACTGATGTTTTCTCATGTCACTGCATTATCAGTGCAAAGTGTATTTCCATCCATGCATTTCTGTCAAATTTGATTCCTTTTCATGTAAAGTTTTATTTTAGTGATTTATGTTGCAAGACTCATCACATTCAAGCAAAAAAAATTAATAAAAAGGACTCAAATTTTTTAAAAAGAGCAGACATGAGCAGCCTGTTCTGTATCTGTTAGGAAATACGGACTTCAGCTGGAAGCTGTCATCTTGAGTAAGCACATGTCTCAAAATTGAGAATCCTAAAACTAGATTCAGCCTTTCTGCCTCTTATTTCAGACCATCTAAGAGTTGATTTGCCAGACCCATTGCAGTTCCTTCAAGATTGGCAAGAAAAACAAGAAACATAAAAGGCACATTTTTTTTCTAAAGTGGGTGCATAGCTCGATGGTAGAGCATTTCTCTGCACATCAAGCAGCCTCCAGTTGTAAAAAAAAAAACAAGATAATCACACATTCAATATGATAGTTGCATCAAGCACAAGGTGTAACTGCTTCACTGCTAAACTATACTGTACCACTGCTGAACTTTTCCTTCCCCAGTGTCTTTGTAACTATAGCGTCTGACCTTTTGCTAAACCTAACATACTGAAATCCACCCAGAGGCTGTGATTCAAAGCATAAGTGTAAGTAGGATCAGACCATCCTCTCAACCGTGACTTCACACAAGACTACTGGAAGCGCCATTTTTGTGATCATCATCATTTCTGTTATCGATGACTGGAAATTATTTAAGTTATGAGAAATAGCAGTAATTCAACCAGAAGTTGACTTTGTGGTTGGGCTTTGCAGCCTCCGTACTTAGACTAGATGTATGCACATTGTAAAATAAACAAGTTGACTCAACGTGTAAGACTGTCTCTCGTCATCTGTGAGTTTAAAGGTGGTTAAAAGACTTCTTTTAAACATAAATGATAAGAGGATGACTCTAAATAACCAGTACAGCAACATTAAGGAAATCCTTCCTGTGATGGAAAACTAAGGTTATGCTACTGATTACATCAACTGATGTATACACAACACAACACAATAGAAATAACAGTTCAAATTCAGGAAACACTATGACTTATCTTGTTTTTCATCAACATTAATTAAATGCCTGTTCAAAAGCCAGCCTGATATTTACCGGTATGTACCTGTAAGTGAGATGAGTGTTAGGGTAAAGCTCTTTCCATTAATCTGACCTTTTCAGACTGGTTTTGCCTGACCAGGCCAGTTTTTTTTTTCATTGTTTATACCTAAACAAACAGTAATCCTCTAAACAGTCCTTGTAGGCATTAAACTCTGTTTTAGAGTCATCATTTTATTTGTTTACGTTGACACTATTCTTTACTTGGCATGTGTTGTTTAAAAAATACAACATATAAAATTGACAAATAAAAATAAATAAATAAATATTGTATAATGAATTATTATTTTGAATCTCTATGCAGACAGTAAAATCATAATAAAGAATCTGACCTTTTCACAAAAGAGGAGGCAATTTGCACTCATTTACAGATAAAAGAGACAAAACAAGATGTTTTAAAACCGAGAAAAAAAAGTTGCTCGCTTCCTTTTCCGCCTTCACAATGGTGCCTAATCATCATGCATGTCAGTTGCAGAAAAGAAGTGTTGGGAGGGGGTTTTCTCATCTTCATTCAACCGTTTACATCAAAATACTCAGCACAGTTTACAGAAAAAGGCCTCAATTCAAATAGGAAATTCTCCCCAGTTATGACTGCTGATTTTACACTGGCAACAATCAGATTTGTTATCTCAGTAGATTTTGTTGATGTAAAAAGTATAATATAGTATAACTCTGGTAGTTAAAATAGACTAGATTCATTAAAATATTACTCTGAGTCAGTATAATTCCCCACTTATTCATAATGACAGGGGCTATAGCTCCATCTCAAAAAAAGCACTGTAGATAACTCCAGAAAAATAAAACTCAAACTAAAAATGTAAACCATGCAGGACAGTTTTACTAATTTGTCTGCATGCAACTAAATTCCGAACATGTAAAAACTATTTCACGAACCCTGCTGTAACACATTTGAGGAACAATCAAACCACAATACCAGCAGATGATATAATGCGCTCTTGCATAGGAATACATACTTTTGCAAATGTGAAGAAAATCTCTGGCGTCACATGGAGAGTTCTTTTCTTTTCACCATCATAAATAAGCTTTTTTCCCACTGGAGTGTTGGCCTGTGTGATGATGGCTTTGTCATAACCATGGCACCTGCTGCTCAGCAGAGACCTGAGAAAACAACAGGAACTTTGTTGGCTGGAGTGAAAGAAGGAGCACAAAGAAAGTTTGCTTTGTAAAATAGTTTATCTAGAGTTGCATATTATTTAGAGTCATGCTTTTGTTAGGTTTTTTCTTTTATGTGGCGTTTTCTTTCAGCGGATATGTAGACAGCACGCTAACAGTTTGGGTTTAGACCATGCCCACAAGTTCCGCTACTATAACCCCCGGTTTCTATTTCAACTTCTCCTTCGCAGTCTGTGATTGATCATTTCCCCATATCTGTAAAAAGCAACTGAATTATTGCTCTGTGTTTTGTTTTAGACTTTTGCCGCTCCTATGGTCATATTCATTATTGTCAGGATCAGGAGATGGTTCGGTGATGGAGACCCAAACACAGAGAGAATGCAGAAAGCTTGACTTTTATTCCAGGATTTGCACTCATAAACACATGAATGATAACTAACTAAGAGGAGCAAAACAACAACTAATGAACCAGCAAATGGGAACAGAAAACCATGGGGGTATGTATACACTAAAAACAACAAGACACAGGTGGAATGGATAATCTGAATGAAACCAGGTGAACTTACTTACTTACTTACTAGGAAATAAAGCTGAAACAAGACACAATATAACAAAAACTACAAAAAAATCAACACCCCCAAACCCTCAGACTATGACACATTATCACACATTGGAGTCAGGGTTTCCCCTGCCAAAACATCTTGTGAATAAAATGTTTTATTCATTCAACTCTGGTGGTAATGACAGACCCATGAGGCTAATACTGGTTTTATGGAATGACTCAAAGGAGTAATAATGAACAGTTTTAGGCCCTGGAAATACACCAAACCTCTGCATGCACGTGCAACTGCTTTTTAACCATGTTCTTTATGCTAGAAAGAATAAATCATTGTTATAGATTAGATTACAATAGAATAATTGTTACCTGAATCTTTGATAATTATCCTCCTGCCTCTTCCAGGGTTGAGAGTAACGCTCTAATAGTTCCTTGATCTTCCTGGAAACACGTAAATACACACAAATTGGACATTTCAGATACACTAACAGGTCTCATATGATCAATTAGATGATGGCAAAAAAGGTGGTCACCAAGTGAAAAGATGGGACAGTTTGTTCTCACCTTTGGTCTTTACAGTCTTTACAGGAGTCGGTGGACTGGGGGGGCTGTTTCTTTAGAGGATTCTGCTGAAGTTTGTTATTACTGTGGCACAAATAGAAAAAATGCTCATGAACCAAAATACTACTGAGCTTTTAGCAGCTCAGTTCCTGCTAAATGTTTTGAGTCAACATCTGCAGATACGTTTTTAACAAATAGCATGTGCTGTTATTTGAATCTTATATACATTCGTAACTTAAAATAATCTAGACTTGTAGCTTGTAGGGGACTATTACAGCCCAGAGCTTCAACATGAAGGTCCTTAAAGGTAAATACACACTCATGCAAAAGGTTAAGCCATGCATTGTATGCAGGGAGTATGCAACGTCATCCAGCATAAATGAACAACAAGTGTGCAAACTTCATGTGGTGGCCGTTGCTATTTAAGGTACTTTTGCTCATCTGGGTCACAGTACGACTTTCCAGCTCCTCTTCTGTTTTAAAAAGTGTCACAATGTCTGATTATATAAACCCAACAACTTCCCAGCTATGACAGCTTTATTTCAGAGCAGAGCTGAAATAAAGAGTCATGCAAAATCTCCTATTGTGAGGATTTTAAATGGAGTAAAAACTGAACATCTTGAGCTTGTGAAAAAAAGTACACTGGAAATATCCAGAACATCTCTAACAAAATCACCCATTATAGTGGCTTGAACATAAATTAAGAAGGTTATTTTTAGAAATATAATTGTACAATTTTTAACTACTTCCATTCTTTTGTTTCTATTTGTGATGTTATTTGTTAGTTCCAGTCTTCATTGTTATTATTTATTCTTATCTGTAGCAATAGTAATAGTCATTATTCCTTGAGGATCCTGTTAAATAAACAAATAAATAAATATCTGTTGGGAAATGTTCTTTCAAACTAACACCACATTCAGCTTTTTTTGTCATATGAGATTACAGAGAGTACAAAAAAAGAAATGTTGCAACAGGTAGCATCTGCTGGATCTTCTAACTCTTTAGCTTTTCATGGATATTTTCCCTAAAAACAAAAGAGTAAAAAAAATTCCCCCACTGTGTGTTTGTGTTCCTGTTGGTGGGAAGAAAACTTACCTTTTGTCCAATATGCTTGAGAAGAAAATGATCAGAAAGATTCCCAAAAAGATGAGCATCAAAAGCTGTCCCCTCATACCTCTCTCCTCCTGCTAAAGTCTCCTTTTTGCCCCCTTCACCTACTGTCCCCCTTTCACCCTCTTTCCCTACCTTCAGTCTTTATCGGCTGTCTGTCACGTTGGCAATGAATTTCGTGTTCCTCCCCCTTATCCACACTGCTCTCTCTCTGCCTGAGCACTCAAATATACTCTCACTCTGGAGTGTTAACCTTTTGCCTCTCTTTTTGTAAGTTTCCCTTCCCCTTCTCACCCTCCTCCTGTCTGTCCTCTTATTCTCCCCCCTTGAAGAAGTGAGTAACATTCTTGGTCATTTTTTCTTGCCCTTGTCCAAACAAGTCCTGAGGCTGACTGCCCCTTTACTTAGTGCTTCCTGTCTTGCTGCTTGAGTCCAGATCAGCTGAGTTGAAACATCTGCCTTGTTCCACATCCTGAATTAATCCTTGTCATGTCTCCTCAGCCCATCCACCTTCGTTCTTTCTTCCGTCTCTTTTCTCTCATATGCTCATTCAGACAAACTCACAGCCCTACTTTCAGTCTAGTCCAACAGCTAGAGCTCTGTTGGACTGTTCTCCGCCCCCGTCCCAGAGCCCCAGCCTTCTCTTTCTGCTTTCCCCTCCCTCCCCCAGCTGTCCTCCGCCCACATCTCCTAAACCCCTCTCTGCTTTGCACAAAAAGTAGGCAGTAACATGAGTGCCCAGTACTGAATTAGCTCACAGTTTGGATCTTCACTATGTGTGTGCGTGTGTGTGCCAGGAAACATGCCTGAGCCTATGAGAAACTGAGCTTTTCTGTCTAGTAAGAGCGAGAGAGAGCTTTGAAATACCCCAAAATAAGCCTCTTTAAGACCAATGTCAAACTTTCCCAGCTGACTCCTGTGATAATAATGGTTTCTGTGTGGCACTGGGAGGTAACAGGAGTTCGGTTAGTGGATTAACTCACTGGTTACATTACAAAGGAGCTAACAAAAAAAAAAGAACAAAGCATAAAGTCATAACTCAGAGTTGTTGTATCTCCTGCTGGAAGAAGAAAACATTTTGAAGGTCACCCTGGAGGAGGATCATGGGATATCTCTACAAAATGACTTGTATTTAACACTGAACTCCCACAGATTGCCCAACACTCCCTGCCTCCTCCCATGCATCTTCCCTACTTTAGGTGGAAAACACCTCGCTGTGCTTTGTGCAGTTAAAGCAACAACGCCCAGAGACTACATGTTGACTAAACTTAGCTCTCGCACAGCAAACTCCCCTCCCGTGCACAGAACTTCCATCACATGAAGTGCTTCCTTAATGCCAGATAAGGAAGTTTTCAGATGTTTGAAGCGGTGGCCAGGTGGAAGAATGAGCAACAAAAACAACTAGAAAATTAGGACAGAAATAAACAAATAAATAAATACAGGAGCTGGGAGCTTTTAGGCTACATCTAACCTGCTTTTTACCTCAAAAACTCACAAAATGGCTGCTTGAATCTCCATTGGTTACTCTGGTGTGAACTGTATGGCTACATGAAGATTTTTTTAATTTCTGAATAAACTAATAAAATAAAGTATACTTCTTTGAGTTTACATGAGAATGTCAATTCCAAACTAAAGGTTTACCTGAAAGCCTTAACACCTCTGACAGCAACCATGACTCGCATATGGATACCAAAAGTAAACAAACCTGCTTCTCAGTGTTTATTTACAACAGCAAAAACTACACAATATGTACCATTGTTGCTTTAATTTGGATCCTATTTTTGAAGTGAACATACTACTTCAGATTTTTTCAGCAGCTAAGGAGGAAAAGAAAAATACAATGTTGATGACGGGAGGCAGAAGACGATGCATCATGGCGGGAAAAGATTACAGAGCATCCGGAACGAGCGCAGAGCAGAATTAAGGTTTACATGATCGATAAACTAACCCCGCTTTAAAATAGGAATAAACCAGCCACTTTATTCAGAATTCTAATTATCATTTTAGATGTTTACATTGACTTTTTTATTTGTTCAAAGCAAAATGAACTTTTATTTGCATATAAAGAGGAATTAAAAGTTCCATGTAAATGTAGCTGTTTGCTTATGCTTTGTGTTCAAACAAAAGAGTTCCCTCTCTGCCAAACCCTGAAAGAGCCTCATGCTGAGGTGAAGATGAGGTCAAATCTCTTAAGAGATCATAAAGGCCTCCTTCTTACAGAAAGAGAAACTACACTTTTGCATTACCTTTCATACATCACGAGACACCAGCTGGAATATGGAGATAAATGAGAGAAAATTGCTTTTCTCCTGCGAGGAAATTCCATGTTGTGGAAAAAAGGAAAAACTACTACAAAATGCTTTTTATATCAAAGGAAAGCTAGATTAACAAACACCTTGCTTCTCTCCAGACCCAGCATCTGGATTCCCCTCATTACAAGCTGCATCCCACACAGAGCAGTCAGTCATTAGCAGCTTATTACGCGGTGCCATTTCCATCCCAAGACCCCATTAGCCAAGTAACCAAATTAAAGCCAAAGAAGTCATTTCTCAACATGGCATACATAACGTTGTATAACAGGAAACTTCACCGAGTGTGTGCCTGTAAAAAGGCTTCTGTTTCTAAGCCTGGAGGAGTCGTGCTCATTATTATCACTGCTGATGGGTGAAAGTGTGATTAAGACTTTCATAATTAATCTATCACCAAAAAGAATATAAGCAAAGTTTTACATAACATGTATATTCATCAGATTTTTTGTTTTAACTCATCAATAACTTCCAGTTTGTACGTGTTTGTAAGACTGAACTGCTCGGTTGGGTTTATGTAATAGGAGACAATGAGCGTGCTTACATGCACGGTGGGACACAATTTTTGAGCAGTTTCCAGGATCTGGCCACATTCCACTTCCAGAGTTTACAGGAAACTTAAAAAAACATTTATTTTATGACACCACTATGGATGGAAACAAGTCACACTGTTTCATTTAAACCGATGCAAATGTCTATGTGTATTTCTTTATGTTGTGCACATGACAGGAAATCTGAATGCAGTGTGCAAATATGATGGGAAACCAGAGTGACTGTTTTAGGGTGCTGTCTGAAACCAGTCACTCCAGTCACTACTCTTCTTTAGAACTGCTTTCACACAACTTTCATTTTTATAATCTAATAATTATAATCTAATTCTAATATCATAACATAATTTATTTGTCCTCAAATTAGACACTTTTCATCCTAAACCTTCTATGCAGTGGAAATTTTATGTTATGCCTTACTTATATTTTAAATAGCCCTATATGAGAATTAACTCCATATTTGACTTTTACAACATTTTTAAGGTTGAGGTCAGTAAGACCTAAGTGTTTTCATAGATGGACACTTTGTTCACAATTATCTGTTTTATCTGCTTGACATAAAGTATCTTTAATGCCCTTCGGGTCACATGAGACGATTCATAAACTATGGAGATAAGAATTATGAATCTGTGTTGGATGAAAGGTGCCAGGCAGTCTCTGGTGCAAGCTTAGATAGAGCTGTGTATCTCATGTCATAGAAAACAGCAGATTACAACACACGGAGGTTTTCTCACTAAGGGTTTAAAACTCTGTCTCATTTGATTTCCCTATAGTTTCTGCAACTTGTGGCACTGTCCATTTGTACACTTCTGCTTAATAAACTTTGCTAGTCTTTTCCATTCTCATCCACACTCCTCATCCTACAGGTCTAATGTCAGCTTAAATCTGTGTACAGTGAATCATTTAGTTGTTTTCCAACCCAACCTTTTTAATGAAATTAGGAACCAACTTTCTCGGACTATGCAGGGGAGATAATTAGGGAACAGGGGTATTTTCTTTCATTCCAGGATTCATGTATGTCGGCCCGTCTGTGGCCATGAAAGGGCATTCATTTATGTTCTAAATAGTCTTTAAAGGTCTTAAGAGGTCTTAAATTCAACATATAAAAACCCTGTAGTAACCCTGTGTTATGTAACAGATTAGATTTAAATCTGACTTCTCTTTTCGGAGAGTATGTGGAAAAAAACATGCACGCTCTTTTGAAAGTACTGCAAGCTTCCTGTCAGGCTCATGTGAGATGTTGTTGACTGCTTCAAATACCAAGACCACAAAGACACTGACTTTGCTGCTGTTAAACATAGCAAACTACTCTCTTCAGACAGGCAGTAGTGAGGCCCCTTCTGAAGGAAAATACATCTAAACATTCTTGATAATTACCGACCTGAATCCAACTTATGCAAAATAATAGAAAAACGCCTGAGCAACTAAAGGTGCATAATATTATTTAACATATTAAAAAAACATTCATTTATTTCATGCTACATAATATTAATCATAATAAGTGGAAACTGTCTTCAAAGGGGAGTGTAACCAACTGGGTGTGCCTATTTCAAACTCAGTGAAGAACCTGACAGCCCCCTGGAGATTATTTGAGTTTATCAGGGCAAAAACAGAAAGGAAATGACATCATTGTCCACTTAAGACTTAGTAAACCATTGTGACTGGAGCTTCAGAGGCTTCACAGGCTTTGGTCTAGAGTGAATATATGGATTATATCCATAACATTTGTTATAACAGTAATAACAGATGTAATACTATAATATTGCTAAAAAGATAACATGATTTTAGTTAGTCTTAATATTTTTGTGTCAGATTCATACAACAAGACTAAGCAAGATGAAGATCAGTTGCTATGACAACATCTCTTACCAATGTAAATAAATAAAGACTTGACGGGGAAAAGGAATGTTGCTCTTTGCTTTAGGTAATTGTGTTTTTAATTAACATTTTATTAACAATAATGTGTTACATTATTCTATTCTATTCTACTCTACAGGCATTTTGCAGATGCTTTTATCCAAAGCGACGTACATCAGAGCATAAAACAATACAAGCATGAAATCAAACAACGTGGAACAGCATAGATAAGTGCCAGACTGCTGCAAGTCACAGATATTGTCCTGTAGGACACAGATGTTGTCCTGAAGTGCTAGAGACTATTTTTTTCAGTATATCTACTTCTCATTTGTTTCCCAACATCATCAATGCTGAGGTGTGTCTAAGAGCTGGATAGATCTAAATCAAATAGAAAAGTTAAGCTAGGTGCCGAAATGCACCTTGAACAGCTGAGTCTTTAGTTTGTTCTTAAAAGTAGACAAGGACTCTGCAGACCAGACAGTCCTCTACATAGATAGATAGATAGATAGATAGAATTCAGGGTGACCAGCAGTTCACAAAACATTTATACACGTATTAACAGCAATATAATTAAAAAGAATGAAATATTACCAAAGATTTCAGAAGTCTCTGTGCAGTTTAATGGCTGTGGGAACAAAAGGTTTCCTGAACTTGTCAGACCTGCACTGCAGAGTTATGGAAGGGGTGTTTATTATTGTCCACATTGTCCTGCAGTTTCTTCCTGATATGCTGCTCCACCACAGCTCTGAAAGGGTTCAGCACAGAACTGGCTTTTGTTTGTTTTTTTCCCATTTTGTCCAGACTTCGTCTGCACTGCTTCCCCAGCAGAACCAGCATAGAAAAAGCACACTTGCAATGAAAGTGAAAGAACATCTGCAGACAATGAGAGACCTGAGCTGTCTTAGGAAGAAAAGGCAACACTGCCTCTCCCTGTAAGCTGTGTTTGTGTTGGAAGACTAATTACAGCGTCAGATCGAGAACTATCCCAGGTATCCGTAGCTCTGCGTCCATGCACACTGGCTGGCAGGGGGATTTAGATCTCCTGAGATCCCCCATAAGCTCCTTAGTCCTGATAGTGTTCAGGAGACGACTGTTTTTTTTACTACTGATGTTAGAAAGAACTAATAATATATGACACAGGGTGCTTTTTAGGTGCTTTAGACCTGCTTTATTTCCAACAGGTTCTATTTATTTGTCAAAATGAGCTGTTTGATCAATGTGGGGTAAAGTTGCAACCATATAATAGTTTTAAAAGGTGAAACACATGTGTGGTTATGTTTGCTTTTTCTAATTTGGCCACCTAATGAGACCCCCAGTGATGCAAACCCTGCTATCTGAGGCATGTGGATCAGTTTATAGAATAATTTAGTGATTTTCTCAAGCTGCAGGCTCTTAAATTGTTAAGACCCTGCACCTTGCTTATGACGACTGTGACTGGTGAATGGCTCCACAGAGGGATGTGATGGAAGACACTGGGCCTAAGGGGGCAGTAATGGGGTCATGTGGCTGAGGAACAGCTGATCCCTGTGCATTCCACAGCTGCTTACCATGAGGCCGGGTGCCCTCGTGCTTGTATGAACTATTGCCACCCTAAACGTCTCAGAAGGAACCACAAGCACAAAATGGAAGTGACAAAAGGCTTTAGCAAACACACACACACACTTTGTCCAAACCTATACCCCACACAAGGTATATAGAGCCTAAATGATCTCTTAGTAGGATTTATGAATTATTTATACATCCTGTTAAGGCTGTAATGGACATGAAAGCCTTCCAGTGAAACATATTACAAATTAATCTTTGATGAGGCAGACAGAACTAATAACCAGGACCAAGTGTAAAGCCATACCAATGTTTCCGAGCTGTTTTCCTGCAGGTGCACCTCACCAGGTTCTTTTATGAGTTACCGAAGCTAGAACTGATACCACATTCTCTGAATTACGCATCAATAACGACTACATCAGGACAGGAATGAAATAGTTTAAACAGCAGATGCTGCAATGAAACATACCTTTAACTGGTTGGTTAGAAGTGGGTAGTGTCTACATTTCTTCATGCAGAGACTAAAACAATTTGGATTTAATGACTTTTCTTCTTTAAAAACAGTTTTGTGTTTTAACATTATCAGTTTTCCAAACATTTAAAGTAAAAATCACTTATTTTTCCAAAGAGATTTGTGATAAAAGCCACTTAGGTCAGACTTCTCACTGCAGCCACATCCACTAGATGGCAGAAAATCTTTCTAGTGTAGCTAAACATGACTGAAAATGACACTGTGCTTTGAGATACTGGTCAAAGTGGGATGTGAGAACAATCCCTCATTACACAGGAAATCGGATTATGGGTGGTAAATAAACAAAAATCTGAGAAATTATTTATATGATAGAAAAGTTTAGCAGAAAACATTTTTTCTATGCTGTGAAACTTTGTAATCCGGCGTTTTTGTGATAAACATCTCTGCAATGTAAACAAGTTACCTGTTTAGTCTGATTTACTTTGCAGTTATTTAAGCCCGACAGTCGCTACCAGAAAATATTTAACCAAATTAATAGATCAACTATGTAAAGAATTATTTTTAGCCATAAAATTCACCTTAATGCAACCTGCAGGACTGTTACCATTAAGGACTGGAATTAAACAGCTTTTAATCTCTTATCTTTGCACCATTTGCCTCTCAAAGGTAAAAAGACTGACTGCCTCTTGCAAGCATGGTCCATGATGTTCATCTCTCTTGAGCCAATACTTAAAACAATACAGACATAATGTCACTCCATTACATGACAGATTAATTGATTTTCTCTTCTAGACTTGACTCTGGTGAAGTAGGTTTAACACAAAAACATGAAAGAGACTGTCAGTGTCTTTATGTACACTTTTAATGTCGACACTTGACAGGTGGCACAGTCAGGCAGGACACAAAGAGCTTGATTACTTCTTGGTCTCCTCCTCTTTGGACAAGTTCTTGATGATCTCTTCCTTCTTGGCCTGGAGACGCTCCTCTCTGCGCTTGCGAGCCTCCTTTGTCTTGGTGCGACGAGCCTCAGCCTGATCACTGGACAACAGGAAGAGAGAAGGTTGTATTCAGTTAACCTGTTCCCCCGTGTACATATTAATACCTGCTATTTACACCGTTTTTATCTGTATTATTGCTATAGTTTAACTGTTAAGGAATACTGGCATAATGTGATCTGATTCTCTATCTCTATAAATTTGGAGAGGAATACTTACGCCAGAAGCTTCTTGCGGGCCTTATCAGCCTTCAGCTTGTGGATGTGCTCCATAAGGATGCGCTTGTTCTTGAACACATTACCCTTGGCTCTCAGGTAGAGGCTGTGGTACCTGATACAAGTAAGGAAAATAAATTTGACTTAAACATACCAAGTGCATGGAAAATACCAGAAACATTTTACAGTTTGTACAGAACCCTTAAACCCTGTGGAGAAGTAATAACATTCCCACACATGTTCTGTGTAGAACTGCCGCTTGATATAAAACAGTAACTTACATGTGCCTGTCAATCTTCTTGGACTCCCTGTAGCGACGCAGCAGCCGGCGCAGGATCCTCATGCGGCGCATCCAGGACAGCTTCTCTGGCATACGGGCGTTTGCTGTACCCTTTCTCTTACCTGGATACAGAGATTAAGACAATCCTCAGATGAACAGGCAGAAAAGCACTGATTTAAGGTTAATTTAGTCACCAATTGTTTATTGCTTTTTTTTTTTTATTCAACATACCAACTCCCATGTGTCTTCCCTTGCGACGTGCAAGCGTGTTCTTGCGGCAGCGGGCCCTGGAGTGAACCGTAACAGGTTTGCGAATGATGAGACCATCCTTTACCAGTTTACGGATCTGCTGACCTGGAAAGGTAAGTGCTGCATTATTTAACAGAATACGCAATATCACTGTTTTGTTGCATTGGCCAGAAAATGAGGGTACAAAAAAAGTTTGCACTGAAAACTAATAACTAAAATATATCAAAAGGTCAAATGTTAAATCAAATGTATAGTAGTATACAAATAAAGATCTAGGCACTTATTTAACTCAACGTAGATTCAATAATTCAGATAACAGTATGCTGAACCTCTGAATACATTTATTATAGTAATTATAAGCAAAGCACAAAACTTAACTGCAGCAAATTATGGGGGTGATATTACTGGGGTCTCGTCTTTAATTAGTCTTCACTATAACTGTAGTAAAGCCTTTAGAGTTGGGCAAAGCAACCAAAAGAAAAGGCTATAACTCGTTTTAATGCTTACGGGAGTTGGCGTTAGCGATCTCATTGGTCTCGTTGGGGTCCAGCCAGACCTTCTTCTTCCCGCAGCGAAGAACGCTGGAGGCAAGCCTCTTCTGGAGCCTGAGCATGCTGCGGGACACAAGGAGAGAACCCTTTTAATAAACATGGCTACAATTATCTGGTGTGTTTTTATAATGAAATGAGATTAAAATGCTGTTAACACTAGATCAAAATTAGCTGTTCTTTAGCAGTTCGGCTAACATTCAGTTAGCTGCCAGCCGGTGGACTGCCAACATGGCCTCTCCGTCAGCTACATCGTGTTACTGAAAATCACGCTAAAATGTAAGATTTGGGCTTTGTAACGGCAACGATTTTCTGAGAAAAACAATGCAGAAAGTATTTGGACTTCATAATAAATAATATAAAGTCTTTGTATATGTATTTAAACTGTTGAATTGAGACTTTTCTAGAGCCACTAACAACGCTCCTACCTCATGGCTGCTACTTCAATGGGAAAAGGAAGGCTTGCTGGGCCGACTGGAATGTACCATTTTACAGGGTGAGACCATCTGTGTACATAAAAAAAACCGGAGGGTAATACTCGACACTTTTTATAATTTTGATACTTGTTATTATTGAAAAATTTAATAGGTAAAAAGCGGATTGAAAAAAGTAAGACTGAACATGTTTTTCTTTTTACTAACTTCAACAAAACCCCCATAAAAATAACGGTAATAACCATTACCCTAACAATGCATTCTGGGTAAAGTAGTAGCCCTGTGTACTTTTATTGTTTGGTTTAACCTCGTGAGGGCAGTGTTGACCGCATAAACATTAGACTTCTGCCAACTAATACATATATGTACTGTACGTTTTCTTTTAGTTCATGGTGCTTCGATGTAATCAATAAAATGGCAACACTGCGTTTTTTGTTTATAGGTAATATTAGTTTATTTCGTAAAAATTATAAGAAAAAATGTTTATTTCTGCCAACTCTTGTGCAGGATTTCTTTTTTTTTGGCTTAAACTTTCAGGCTTGAAATGCAGCAGCTCTTAAAACATGCAGTAAAACTGTCAGTGTGTTGTAAATAACAGAATATAATAGATTAAATAGAATTGCATGATGTAATTTTACATTCAAAATATGTAAACAGAAGAAGATATTTTTTTATTTTTGCCTGTTTTCTTAAATCTTGTTGGTGTCTACATTGTCGTTAGTTTGCATTATAAATACGAGTGCTTACTGCCTGAAAAATGTATTTTTGAAAAATATCAAGCTGGATTATTGTCATAGTCTTGCCGTTACCTGTATCTTCAGAAGTGTTTTGTTTAAAATAAATAAATAAACTAAATTTTTTTAAAATTCGCAACAAAAATAAAGTGCATTGTTTCAGAAATAAAAACATCCAGTACCGAGATCAAAGTAAAAACATGAACAGAAAATTAAAAACTTTTGAACAGCTCTGAATAACTGAAGCGATTAGAAAACACCTGAGTGGCCACTACTAAGGGAAATGCTGGAAACAGTGTGTTGGTGTAGTGCACTGGTACTTATAAAGACTTATGTAAAAATAGCCAACTGGTATGTTACAATTTGACCAACTACTTGTTAAGGTTGGGTTTTTTTTGTTGTTTTTTGCACCCTTAACCTTCTAAAGCTGGAGTCCATCACCATAGCAATACGACGTGGGTGCATGACGACCACTTGTGTGTCTTCTTTGCGGCAGAGTAACCAAGAATACCAAATGAAATCATCAAGACCTGGAAAAGCATTCAACAGCTTCAAATTTAGTCACTGCAGAAGAATGCGTCATCTAGTAGGACAGCAGCACTATAAAGGCCATAGATAAGCAAAAGTGTATGCTGACCCACTGATGAGTTTCTCATGATTGTGGAAATTGTTTTTCCTAGCACTTTGTAAATACTTGTTCTGTAATACTTCTGCGGTTTTGTCATCTTTATGCAGTGTTATATGATATTATATGTAGTGCAGCTACAAAATTTAACTTCAAGCTTTGATTTTACAGCCAAAACAGAAACTTTACCTGTCTTACCTAGATAGATTGTAAATAAATAGCAGCTAAACTGCAATGCAGAATCTGGTTTGCATTATGAAGATAAAGAGCGCAGGACCAGTTAGATCAGAGCCAAATTCTCCAACATGGGATCAGTGCTGTATTTAAAAGAGTGCACATAGATGCATAGTAGTTTTGTCTTATTACTGCTTTTCCTTTTCACTTCTCATCCCTGGCACGCACGCTCTCTTGATATTTCACTGAGTTTAATAGCATCTGCATTGCTGAAAGCACTTTCTTTTGAATCTGAGGTCGCTTCTTACCTCCACTTTCATGGAAAGACACTCAAAACTTCATAGAAGGCATGAATCAAATGGGGCAGAAGGTTACCGTGGTCCCATTTTGCAAAGTGGTGTAATGCTGGATTTACCAGGATGTCTATGATGATGTGTCTCAATATGCTAATTTTGTTGTTCATGAAATAAGAAGTAATAATTTAACTACAGCAAAAAGAAACAATAAATATAAAGATATTTTTACAGAGTGGTATAAATAATGACTATACTTACTAAGTTCCTGTAGATGGAAAAACATGCACCAGTAAAAGACCAGAGATATTTTTATTGACTGAAGACTGTCATCGCTGACTCATTACATCACCTTGGGCAGAGAAATGAAAAGTGAGCAATCCAGCTGAGAAAAAGTGAACTGTTGTACGTAAGGCTTTTTCTCTAAAGGAATATATTGCAGCTGCTGCTGCAAAGAGTCGTAAGGGCTCAGAGAAACATGACTCAATATACACTATGATGATGAATGACTGCTTTACAAAACAAACAGCAAAACTTTGTATGATGCTTAATCCCACAAGTTCACCGTAAGCTGGAGCTGCAGCAGCATGGGGAATGTTATGGGTGCTCAATCCAACACCATCAGCTCTGTTAGCATCATCACACAGATTAGATGTCACACTTTCTGAATGCTGTGAGTGAATGTGCCTTTAGTTTATTTAGGTTTACTTCATCCAGATGATGGTATTCTTATACTCCTGCTGTAAATGGATTACCATGATGTTGTTTCCTCACAGTGGTGTCAAGCCAGATGTTTAAATATATCTACAATTCATAGCTGCATTAAGAAATACTAAGAATATTATGTGATGTGTGTTTTTGATTTAATAACTTGGTGTGTAAAGATTTTATTGCAATTGAAACTGTTTTTAAAAGCATTTTGTGTTGCCAATGCATAAAAAGGGCTCTTGAAAAAAAGTGCATTTAGGGCTTTGTATTTGCTGCTGTTATGAAATAATCATGAACAATCAAACATGTCAATTTTCTTGAGAATCAGCGTCCCAGATGTCCCAGTTTTCAGCCTGGCATGTCAAGTGAGCATGATAAATTTACACTACAGAAGTGGATCATTGTTTATCGTGTTACCTCCTAATAGACCCTGCTGTTTGTATGATTCACAAAGGTATTAGTATAATACCTTTAATATAATAATAATACAAAGGTATAAATGTATTATTGGGGCAAACCCTGGTTGGTGCACATATTACAGGATCTTCAGTTATTCAATCAGTACGGTGGAAACATGTTTATGTTTATTAAGGAGCGGGCAAACCATGCAAATATCCGACTAAAACAAACGTGGCATTTCTACCAGCATCTTTGTAGGTGTAGCTGTAGGTGGGGATGTCTTGTAGCAGCTGACGCTGCAGCATAAATGCTGTCTCATTTAACAACATTTGAACAGTTGTCCACTGCATTAAATAGCTAGACACATTTACACTTTGTCTTGTAGTCAGGTGTCATCTGAGTTTTGGATTTGCTTCCAATGCAAAAGACAACAGAGGAAATGTAGGCAGTGTTTTGTCAGAGGAAACATTTATGGGATCAAAACATCGTCCTTGGATTGATGGACAGCCACTTTATCTCCTGATCTACCTGATCAGACCTTAAGATCTACTCATTTATCTTTTGTCCTGCTGGAATAAATCTTGATATATCTTGAGATTGTGTCATGAAATAAATCTCAGACTTATAGCAAGCGGCCACAAATGTGTTCACCAATCCATGCAGTTTAATGCAGGAGGAAATTACCAGGAAAAATTCTGTTCATGATCCATTAGAAAATGTCTAATTCAGTTTAGTTAAATGTCTGTAACAAACAAAGTCTGCATTCTTTAAAACAAATGTGTCCTAAATTATCAGCATGGCCTTGTTAGAAGTCGTGGAGCTGTGCAACAACTCACACAGGAGCCTTCAAATTGTTCATATTGATAATTCCATGTATAATTCAGGTAACCAGCAAAGCCTTGTCTCTGCTGGAACATTCAGTCAGCTTTAATCCCATCCACAGCGGGGTCAGTATCAGGTCAATTGTGGACCTGGGTCCCCGGAGAGCTTGTGTGTTTTGCTCAAGGCAACATTAGCATGAGTCTCTTCTTCTCTAAATCCTATTGGCTTTTGGTCACTGAATCTTCCTGCTGCTTCCAAAAAGCTAAAGATAAAATTGAGCCATTGTCACCTTCCTGTCAACCCTGCAGGACCGCAGGTTTTAGAATTTAGTGTGAGGAGAGTAAACGCCTCCAGCTGTCATCACTGGAGCTTTGCTGCTTCCCCATCACTCACTAAGTAAAGGTGGGGTTTGTTCAGCGGGGCGTGGACCTCGGCTTCCAGCTGGAGTCTGTGGAGCGCACAGAAGGGACAGAAACGACGTCAAGACAGACAGAAAGCTACAGAAACACACCGGAAGTCAAAGGATGCAGCTTTCAGAATTAAATCAAATAGTTTCCTCTTTCACAGATGCTCTCCTCAGGAGTTTGGATCCCATATGAAGCACGATAGAACTATACAAAATAAGAAAATATGGCCTAATATGATTACTGTGTGACAGTCATTGTGTAAAGTTAACTTTGTGGTTATGGTTTCAGCTATGCTGGGTTTAATAGGACCACATCTTTTCCTCTTGTTTCCATCACTTTGGCTCTTTTTTCACTCTTATCTACAAAATGAATAATCCAGATGCTTCCTTGATCATTTCCCACAGCTGAAAACTGTCTTGAGATAAACATAAACAAATACATTGATAGTTTAATGTGTCAGCTCCAGCCCCCCCGCGACCCCGCTCTGGGAACGAGCGGAAGAAAATGGATGGATGGAGTTTAATGTGTCTTATTTAACTATTTTAGTGTAAGTATTAAATAATTGTTATTTTAGACATAAATTTAAGGTTTCCTTTCCATGACTTTTATTTGCATGACCGGATGCGTCTGTGCGTCGTTGCGCTAACTTGACGGTGGTGTTAAAGCTCGGTGCGCCAGTGTGTAAAAGCTACAGGCTGGAGGGAGGCAGCTGTTGCCATTATTTTACCAGCCAGCTCAGATACATCCGCCGCTTCACCTTATCTGGATAGAAGAAGGGAAAAAAGAAGATGAGGCAGTCGGTTTTATCATAGACACACGAAACTGAAATAGATTTTTTCCCTAAAAAAGTGAAATCAAATGGTACAGAAAAGTAGTATGTCCAGGACGCCTTCGACCTCAACCCAGGAGATCCAAATGGACATGTTCGACCATCATCCACACACGCAGGTAAGACCACACAGGAAAAAAAGATGATATATGTTGCATGAGATAATTAAATGAGCGACATTTAATTTTGAAATACTGTTTAGTATCTTTCATTTGCGCAACAGATGCGAAGCTGCTTCACTTCTGGATTAACAGGTTGTTGGACTATCATATATTCGCCTGTACACTGATTATAACATTCATTTTGTTATGTTTAATAGTTTAAAAGGCAAGAAAAAGGATGAGATGTTGTAGATGCCATCTGATTAGACATAATTGCATCTCTGGTGTGTGTACTTCTGTCGGTTTGGAGTCGGTGCTGTGATGTAAGGATTGTGTTTATGCTGCTTCTTAGGAAAACCACACCTTTTATTCAATTAAACTGTGATTAAGCAGAAAAGCTGCATCAAGCTAAACAGATCGAGGAGATTGTGCTTTCTGTTATCTATCACAGGAGGTTATTATGCATTTGGAAGAGTAATTATAAAGTTATCTATTTGAAGACATGATGTGGATTTTTTTACATTGTAAAGTAAAGATGGAAATTTCTCTCATGTCCACTTTTTTTTTAAAAAGTTGACACAGTTATTCACTATTTCATTTCTCGTCTCTTGGTAGTGTCGGTCTTTTTATAGCCACAGCAAGGTTCTGGCTTTTCAGAAGTCACACGGACGTGTTGGGCATGTTTAGTCATAAAACTGTAAATGAATAAAAAAAAGTAAGATGAGAAAATCTAGAACAAACACCCACGCCGAGCTCAGTCATTGTCTCTCTGGAAAAAAAAAAAAAGCATCTCATAGACTACCAGCGCTTCAAACCATGCCAAGTCCTGCTCTCTCCTCTTTACTCCCACTCTTCCCAGTTCCCTCTCATCTCTTTCTTCCCCCTCAGCTCTTATGGTTCCATCTCCATCCTTTTAGAGTTTGCCATTCTGTTCCTACTGCTCTCACCATCTCACCTCGTCATATCTGTTTTTAGAAGTCAGATCTTCATCTGCTGAGAGGCTGCGGTGAGAAACAGATGGACAACCTCCTTGTGCCAGGCAGCAGGAGTTGTATGTGTGTGTTTTGATGTGTGTGCTTGGCACCTCTGATCAATCACACAGAAAACTCACGGCGACGTGCAGGAGGTCACACTATTGGATGCGTTTGTAGGAAGTGCAGCTGTGATATCCTGTATGATTGGATTTATCACAGACCACATTAACATTATTTGAGAACGCATCCTTGAAGGTATCTTAGATTAAAGATTGTATCTGAAGTAAAAAAAAACTCAGTGAGCAGAATAACGTGTGGAGAATTTACATGAATTCCCCCCCCTTTTACCCCCATATTTTAAAGCCCCCCTAACAACACCCTCTTTAATTATACTGCTAATCTGGGAGGATGTTTACCAACAGGAAGCCACTCCCCCCTGCTTTCCCTGGTATTTCTCTGCCCTTTCCTGACAGGAAGTTATTCAGGATCCTTAATTTTATATTATTTGAGTTTTTTTGTTTAACGTTTTTGTTCCTGTTCTTACACTTTCCACTTCACATCTGATCCGATCTTAGAAAATAAGAGGGAGGGAGCTGCAGTTTATTGTTGATGAAGGTGTCAAAAAGGACACATTTTTCCCAAGTTTCCCTTTTAATGCACATTTATGTTAAGAAATGAGAAACAGCATTCACGTTGGTTTAAAGAAAGAACACACATCCTTTCTTAACATAATGATGTCACCACCTAAAGCATGTTTGTCAGTGTGGGATTGGACAAATAATGTATTTAATAAACTGAAAGGTTTTTTGGGGGAGTAAGAATTGTGCAAAAGGTCTTGTTTTTATGTGTTCATCTCAGAACAGCAGAGAATGATCTGTAATGTAGGTGAGGATGAGGAACGCACCTAAGGTCCAAGCTGATATAAAGAAAGATAAGCAATCTATTTAAAGGAAAAATAGTAGACAAGCAGAAAGTAAGGCAGGAACAAGGGATCTGCATTTATTTAATGATCAACACAGCTAAATGAAAACATCGGTATAGCATTGTGTTAAATTGTAAGATGTGTTTTCAGGCTAATGGTGTGAAGCGCACATGAACGAATGATTTTCTCACTTCCTCTTTTGATACGCAGTGATGGAAACATGACACCATTTTCTCTTTTCCAGTTCTGTCAACAAGAGCTACTGCAGAAGAAATCATCATGTTTGCCACAGATTGATTTGCATCCATTACAGCAGTGCTGCTACATGTTTTAATCCACAGAAACAAGGATAAAAGTCTAAAAGTTGTGAAATTTTCTTTGGCACTCCTCTTTAAAATGAGAACATACACATATACAAACTGGTCTTAATTTAATGTGTGTTATTAAATGTAGCATTTTCAGCCACTTAATGCAAGTAGATGTGCCAACAGAGATGTGATGCTCCGAACACTTAATATATTGATTTCTCATTGAACACCAGCAGCCGTTGTTGGATAAATCACTGTTATTCTGCAGAAATCTCAGTGTTGTGTTCATCTTTTCCTGTGAGAATGTCAGAAAAAAGAAATGTGCACAGTACGATTGGATGGGAACAGCAACTGCTGTGCCACAGGAGGTTTTGGACAAATTCAGATGAATGGATGCACTTTGTTTTTGGAGAGCAGCAGTGTGTAACAGATGTGAATCTCTTTTATCTGTTCGCACTGAAAACCTCTTGGCCGCGGTTTGTTCTAACGTTTGCAGCAGTTAGGGAAACAAGCAATGTTTGTTGATGACCTCATTCATCTGAGGGCCTCAGTGTGCTCTGCTGAACATCATGTGACAGTGATAAGAAAAAATACTCAGTAGACAGCAATTATTAGGGCCTTCTTGTTAATCTGTCACCAGATATCTCCTGTGGGTCTCTGAAGCATAAGCATACAGTCATTTGAAGCGGAGTCTCCTGTGTTTACATAGGTGTGCATGTTTGTGTGGGAGCTTGCGGGGCAGACTGGTGGACTATAAAAAGCAAGTGTGATGATGTGATGTGATTGTGGATGAGCAAAATTGTTTCTCATGAGCTTCTATGTGTTTTAATCCACCATTTGATCACAAGTAGATGCAGTAGATGTGTAATTTAATGTGCAGGATTTAGATCTGTAGACATGCAGTCAACAAACTGGTTCTGCTTGAATAAAAGCACAGTTTTCACAGGGGGCATCCGGATTTGAACCGGAGACCTCTTGATCTGCAGTCAAATGCTCTACCACTGAGCTATACCCCCTGTTATCAGTGCTACACAGGGCTGACTCTTGCTCTCTTTTCATGTTTAAACAACAAGCTTTCTCATGGCCAACAAATGTGATTTGTCAGCATTGTGTATCCATGGCGATGTGGGCTGCATGGCCCCACATCATGATGCAACGCATGGCCTCTGCCAAACCCAAATAGGCTATTTTCCCGAGCTCACTACAAGGTCCCAGTTTGCACCAGAACATGAAAAATGACAAATAACGGACACATGGGCTCATTTTCTCCAGCGACTTCCTTCGTTGCCTGGCGCTCCTGCTGCTTTATCTCTGGCTTGATCTGGCTGCCTGATCATATTCAGAAGCTTTTACAAATGCTGTTGCAAATGTTAAGAGCGAGCAGGCTCCCTGGAAACAAGGTTCTCTAAGAAATATGTCAAGTTAATTATTGGAGAGAAACATGATTAAACTGTCTCTGTTTTTTCTTTGTCATTCCAATCCCCCCCACCTTCTCTTGCTTTTTCACTTTTCAGGGAAAGTATGCCAAAAGAAAGAGCCGATTGAAGCGCTCGGATGGCAGCACCTCCTCTGACACCACCTCAAACAGCTTTGTCCGACAGGTAACGTGTCACACTTAATCTTTCTCTCAGGCCGCTAATCAGAACACCAGACGTCAGCTCTGCTCGCTTCTCATTTAATGAAAAATAGTTAAGTTCACTTTAATTAAAATGAGGGCCCTCAGTGCCTGGAAGTCAGCGGCTTTGTACCTTGACATAACTATTATTATTTCTTTGCACCTGTGTGTTGAGAATGGTTACATCAGCTAAACTTTGTGGAAGGAAAACCTAAAATTGCCCACTAGAGCATCATATTTCATTATCAGTATTATCTTTAGCTTTCAGTGTAAATGCACTTCACTTTATTGATTTTATATACAATAAAAAAGACATTTACATCATATCAGGTTAGACGGTTAGAACGAAAGATGCATTTCGGCAGACCAAGCCAAAGAGCTTATCATCCTCCTTCTCAGGCATGAAAACTTTCTGCTTTTCTTTGCTACATGTCATCAGATTTGTACCAGAGCTACAGACTTCAGTCCCACAAGGTCAGCGGTCCTGCAGGTTTTCAGTGTGTCCTTCAGATGCATGAGTCATTACACAGAATTGCATTGGTTGTTGGATCCATTAATTTGAGTTAGGTGTATTGAAGCAGGGAAACCAACAGGACTGTGGGCCTCCTAAGATTGAGTTAAATAGCTCTGCAATAGGCTAAACGTTAGCATTTTAAATATTAACCAAAAAAGTCATTTTGATATGTAGGTTTTCTTCTAATAAACAGGTAGTATTTAGCTAAAAGGGTCGTGATATTCTCACAGACCAACATGAAACAATAGGAAATCTGATGCCTCATTGTGGTCCTTTGCAAGAATCCACCGTGCATTAGTTAAAACCAGTTAGAGCCACGAGGAGTGTCTAATTGCCACTTTTACAGTTGCTATGGTGACAGGCTCTTGAGTGCAGAAGAGTCTGCTCTGCAGAGAGTGGCTTTTGGGGAAAAGCCGAAGCACAGCAGAGAGGGACGTAAAAAGATCTGCAGCTTCCTGTTTTAATTATTAAAATTATAACATGAAATTTAGCAGAACTTAATTTATAAAACTACAGACGACGGATGCAGTTACACACCCACGCAGTTTTTATCTGTAAGCTAAAACTGAATTATTGGTGATGTCGCTTTTTCCACAAAGCTTTATTTGATTGATCGATCATTGAGTATTTCATAATGCAGATCTTTAACTAATCAGTCAGTGGCTCTAAACGTTTTAGTCACAGCTCAGTGAAAACAGCTGAGTTCTGTTTCTTACGTATGTTTTACTGACAGTTAAATATCACAAACTTACAAGGTAATCTTTACATGATAAACTGACTTGGTCTCTGACTACAGGAATCTTTTGCACAGAGCTGAAGAGGATTATTTCTGCTGCACTGGTGGTATCTCACTGTTATTACCAAGCCACTTTTCATGCCAGATTGTCTATTTAGATAATCTGAGTGGCAAAAAACCCTTTATTTTTCTGTCTTTCAACAAGAAACACCTTTTTCCTGATATCTTTTTGCAGCTCTTTGTACATTACACAGCTTTGATAACATCACTAAAAATCTCCTGCAGCTGCAGCTATACAGCGGATTCAGTCCAACACAGCTGAACTTCAGTAGAAACCCCCCTCCTCACACACACACACACAACTGATGATGACAGCCATTCCTCAGGTGTTAGACCCACTCCACATTGATCCCATCTGACCTCGACCTCTCTTGTTGTGTGAATATATTGGTTCTGTTGATCGATGGGTTTTGTTAAACCTGTAAGTTTTCACGTTGCAGAGATGCATTTTCCTGATAATCGTGGGTGAAGCGTCGATCCGGTTCTACCTTTACACTCTCATGACCCACGCAACGGTCCTTGTCGGGACATGACATTTCTCAAAGCCACGCTGCGTCTCTGTTAACCGAGCTCCCCATTTTCCGCCTGACCTCTTCATTTGCGACAGGAAAAGATGTGCCCCGTGCTGAATGACATTTACTTGCTCATTGCTGGTGTTGCTTTAGAAAAAAAAAATCCACTAGCTGTTGGTGAACACAGGGATCTGAACTATCCTGTGGTTTCTAAAGGTTAGCTGCATTCTCACCTGCATATATCCCCCTCCCACTGCCTTGTCCTTCATTAACTCCGTGTTGAGAAGAACCCCACACATTGGAGTTTGCAGGTTGGGAGGAGTCATAATCTTTCCTATGTATGACGGACATGTCTTGTTGGAGTAATGTAATATGCTCCCATGTCCAGTTTGCTGCCCTTCATGTCACTAATCTATGCTGGCAGTGGCAGGATCACTGCATGGAGGCTTTCTTCATGTGAACAGACACCATCATATAGTGTATTTTGTACATATAGCTTATATTAGCGGAACAACTGAAAGTAGAGCCTTGTATAGGCTCTACAGTCTCACACACGCCTACGCGAGCACACACTCATTCACCGCACACACAAACACACCAAAGCCACAATCAACCAACGGTAGAGCCGGCTGGTACACTCGGCCTGGTTTCCATAGCGACCAGGCTACTGATTCTCCCTGTGTGCAGGCACAGTGGGATGGAGAGACGAAGCAGAGGATGTTACGATGGGTTTATGCTCACCTCTGTGCGTGTGTGTGTGTGTTAGCATATGTGGGTGCGGCCTACGTGTTTGTGCCATGCTCGTTTATGTGTCAAGTTCAATAAATACACACTGTCTCCAGGTGTGCAAAATCCCACCCGATGCTGCTGCTGGGTGAACGAGACAGCAGGTTTCCTGTTGTTTTAGGAAGGTTTAGGCAAAGTTGTCAGTGGAAAGAAAGAATACAACATTTTATATATCTGTAATAATCAGCAATAACACATGGGCACAATCATTAGATCACGATTAGGCATCGAAGCAGGGCGTTGGTTAGGAAATACTCGTAGCGGATGTCAATAGATCCTCCAAAGGATGTGGCACAAACTGAGTTCTTCAAAAGACGCAGCAGAAGCTGTGAATGATCTGTATAACACTTTATATCATTAACGGTAAATAACGTGGGTACCATTTGCAATTTGCACACAAACATAGGCAATCCTCGATTTGAGTATTATTGTGCAGCAAATTAACAAATACACATGGAGTTTATTAAACAATAAGACCCATTCATTGTCCTCAATAATGAAGTGTAGGTTTTAAGGGTTGATATGCTGAGTTAATTCAGGCTGTTCTGCTCTCTGGCAGGTTGAGGAGCCAGCTGATCGATCTGTCAGCAGCTGTATTTTTCACATTTCTCAGCTGGCTGTGTCGTCATCCTCATCAAATATAAGGGAGGATGAGGCGGTTTGGGTTATAGCCACAGAATTGTGTCAAATGTTGCCCTCTAGTGGTCACATAGCAACAGGGAACACACCACAAAAGCATGAACATCCGCCCCACAACAAAGAGACACGCAGCCGACCT
>JBAMHV010000022.1:17454319-17488493 GCA_037177535.1 Pseudomugil gertrudae
ATCTATCTATCTATCTATCTATCTATCTATCTATCTATCTATCTATCTATCTATCTATCTATCTATCTATCTATTCATCTATTCATCTATTCATCTATTCATCTATTCATCTATTCATCTATTCTATTCTATTCTATTCTATTCTATTCTATTCTATTCTATTCTATTCTATTCTATTCTATAACAACAGATCAGGATGCAATACAGGGTTCAGTGTTTTGCCAAAGGACACATAGGTTTGTAATCAGGGGAAGCCTGAATCAATCCACTGACCTTCCAGTTCATATAATTTGCCAAAAATAAGTTATTAATTAGAAATTACACAGGTTTTATGGTTATTTCAAATAGGGTGCGTAAAATTGAATTTTTTATAACAACAAAAGAAACTAGAAAAGCACTCAGAGGTGTGGTGTGGTGTTCGCAGACCTCCACCAAGCACCACAGTTTTCCCATACAAGAGTCAGAACATTCCTGAATACAGATGGTGATCTGGATCAAAATCCAGATTTTAAACACTTCTTCAGCTTCCCATTCTGGATATATCTTAAAAATGTCATGAGAATCCGTCCATAATTTTTGGAGTTATGTTGTACACAGACAAACAAGTAAACGCAGGCAAAACCATTACATCCTTAAAATGTTTTAATCTTATCTGGTTCAACAAAAAAGTAAATGTATTATTTTTTATTTCTCTTTTAACCAAAATAGGCCTAATCACACACACAGGCAATGCCTTTCAGCTGTGTGTGCATAATTTTAACCATCCTCTTTGCTTTCAGTGTGTACAGATGTTTTGTAACAACGCAAACTAATAAGCTAATCATGTTACTTTTCCACTCAAGTGTGTTGTCCAGTAGAAATCCAAGGTACTTCTCTCCCTGGATGGAAAGAGTCCCATGTGTACTTATTATATTATATTATTAAATATAGTATAATATTTAATAATATAATAAGATATAATATCAAATAATTGTATATACGACAATGAAATATGATATAAATATGTTATATTATTATTATATTCTAATATTACTTTATATATATATATATATATATATATATATATCCATTTTAAATCATTGTATATGATATTATAATACCATCCATCCATCTATTTTCTACCGCTTTGTCCCTGAACGGGGTCGCGGGGGGGCTGGAGCCAATCCCAGCTATCAACGGGCGAGAGGCACATTGAAGGCTTGCCTTCCCAAAGTTTCCACAAAAGTATTTTCCTCCAGATCTGAGGGAGAAAATCATTTTTGAAAAACACAAATTCACAGGATGCATCATAGACATTCCTGCGTATCTTTCTCCCTCGCTGGTGAACGAAGCTTATGTTAGTGCAGCATCAAAGCGCCAGACCTTTGCTGCTGGTCCAGGAGTTACATTATACTGGTCCTTGATCTGAATGGTTACCACTGAGCAACACATATGCCTGCAACAAGTACTGCAACATAGCAAAGCTGTAAAAGAGCAGTGTTGGTGAATCCACAGCTCACGAAGCACAAATGAAGTAAAGTTGCTCTTTACTGACTGAGAATGAAGAAAGTTGCAGAGTTTTAAAGCTTTAGTTTATTAATATTTAGTTGGTAACAATGCAGTGATATTTAGCCTTACAGCATATTTCATTACATCATACATCATACATGGACAAATCTGAAATATATGAATGTCTGAGTTGCTGCAGAGCACCACCACGAGTCGTTCAAAACCACCACAGTTTTATGGATCAGCTGTATCAGCTGTAAAAATGAAGTCTGATCCAACTGGATTCATGTGAGGAAACATTTTAATGCCAGGAATGTTGTATAGAAAATTGTATAGCTCTCTACTAATGATCATTTTAATATAGATATTAATCTTCATTCAGCCATTCATTTTCTACACCTGTTGTAGATGTTGATCTCTTTTACAGCAAAACGGGCCGAGAGGGTGTATGAAATATATCTTTATTTCTCAACATAATGGATTTATATTTCCAGTCTAATCTTTTTTTTAAACCCTACACAACAGTGAGCTCCTCTGAAATATTTGCGGAGGTCAGTGTTTTGCTTAAATGCACTCAAACATGTAGACTAAAGGCAAAAGATTTAAACCAACCCTCCAGTTAGTACAAGACTCCTTCTGTTTCCTGAATCACAGCCACTTCTGTAACCAGAGAAAGTACATAACCAAAATAGTCCAAACATGTGACCAAGGAAGCCAATATAATAAAACTAAAAAGGACAGCGGGTATTTTTTATTTGGAAAAAAATCTCTCTGAGCATTGACTGGAATATCAATTTGTACAACAAATCTGCATTTGTGCAACATTTACTGGTAAAAGGAGAGTTGATTCCTCACCTATATTGTTGGAGTTTCCTGTATTTATTATCTTTTAGGCATCTAAACTTCTTTTTAAACACTTGGGTAAATCGAGCAGTAATATTGGCTGAAAGATGAAGTCTGCCTTAGTTTTGCCACAAGAGGCCTGAGAATTTAAAGTAAATGATCATGAGATTGTTCTCTGTATTTCGTTTTAACTACACACACAGCTATTCTGATTCCTCTTCTAAATGTAAGGGTTTGTGTGGCCTCATTTAAAGACATACAGTAGAGGTTAGAGCCAACACTGCTATGTTAACCTGCAGTGTCAGGTATCATCTCCAGGGGATAGTTCTTCTGATCCGTGTCCAGAGGGAAACTAAGCACACATTGCTGCATGCAGCTGTACATAAACAAGATTTAAGACTTGAGGACTTAAATCTTAGAATTCATGGAGGATATCTTTGCTACCTGTCTGGTAAAAGTTTGGATACTGGATTTACCCAAATTTCTCTGATAGAAACGTATCAAACTTCATATCATAATGAATTTTTGGATGTTTTCAAACAGTGATGCATTGAGCAAAATAAAAAAAAAAGGAAAAAAGTCTGTAATATATTCCTGACGCTGAATCAAAGTTTCGAAACAAATCTACCAAACAATGCCGGGTAACAATCTGTCGTACTCTGAGTGTGAATTTTCAACCAACATCGCATATGGTTTATGTCATCTTCATGCATTCTCACCTCTATTTCAAAACCTACACCTAATGACTCACTTCTTCTGCCGGGCACATTCAGCTGTTCGCATTCCTGTCAGTACCTCCTACAGAGTGCTGAACAGTCTGTCATTTAGAAAAAACAAAACTGCAACAGGAGAACAAGTGGGATTGTTATATAAATCGAACAGTCCAACTCTTCAGAAGCTGAGCAGGACATTCGGTCGGCACTGTGGGCTCGTGAGAGGTGCGGGGCTTTATTATGGCATGGGAGTCTGGATCAGGGTCAGCAGGATTGTCAAGTTGCAGTGCATGAGTGCTGGATGGGTTGGAAACTGTACCCACTTCATGAGAAATTTATACTCTTGCTGATATTATAAGCAGCCCTTGGACCATATTTTCCTCTCTGTCCATGTTTCTGTGCTTGACACACCCACTGAATCTATTGTCTCTTTGCATAAACGTTTAAGTTCTGATCTACTCTGGTGCTGCAGGGAAAATGTTCAGTTGTTATGCATCCTTTACACCTCCAGTTACACAGAGTCAGCTTACATGCAATATGGAGGCCAGGGGCCCCTTTTGTGTTTGTGTTGGTTTCACTTATTGACGACTCAGGAGCCAGGCGTGTGTGTGTGAATGTACAGCAAGATGCAATTCGGTCCTAAAAAAGGACAAAAAGTACATGTAGAAATAAGTGGTGCTCCACATGGTGTTTATTAGGGTGATATTCTCTTATTCTTGTGCTCCAAGCTAAGGATTTGTATCTATTCAATGTGCATTTCAGGGCTCTGCAGACTCCTACACCAGCAGGCCGTCGGACTCGGATGTGTCCCTGGAAGAGGATCCGGAGGCTTTGAGGAAGGAGGCTGACAGACAGGCTCTTGCCACACTTGAGAAAGCAAAGGTTAGCGATCATCTGTGGCACATTAATCACATGCACGCTGATTGTATTGAAAACTTTGACACTGCTGCATCTCTTCTGGGTCCATAAATGTCCCATTTCTGGTTTTTCTGTCACGGCTCCAGACCAAACCAGTGGCATTTGCTGTGCGCACAAATGTCGGTTACAACCCGGGCCCCAGTGATGACGTTCCTGTGCAGGGCATGGCCATTTCCTTTGAAGCCAAAGACTTCTTACACATTAAAGAGGTTTGAACACCCCACACTTTGAGCGCTTGTACCACCTTTAATAACAGAACTCTTGCTTCAGTACAGAGTTTTATTAGACAGTAGTTTGCGAAGCTCAGAGCTTAAATTCATCTAAAGCTAGCACACTGTCAGAAGACCCTGGATGGTGGAAGATTTCAAGATCAGGGCTTCAGGCTTCTCTCCATTTACACAACTGGCAGAGATGGTGGGTGGAAAGCCAACGAAGGTTCATGCTTTGCTGCATCTTCCTGCACATAGCCAGGCTATGAGTGGGTGTTGGCAGCAACACAAGCTGCAGTGCAGCGACAGGTGATCCAATTTCAGTAGAAATAAATCCATTTTAGGTCATCTATATTGTGAAAACCCTCTTAGGACCAGAGTGTAACTTTGTGCTGTTGAATAGGGAAATTACAATGTTTAATTAGTGTAGAAAATACCAGTGGTACCAGTACAGCTTACTGATGCTTGGTTGGTTATGCAGAAGTACAACAATGACTGGTGGATCGGCCGTCTGGTGAAGGAGGGCTGTGAGGTGGGCTTCATTCCCAGCCCAGTCAAATTGGAGAACACCCGTCTGCTGCAGGAGCAACGGATGAGACAAAACCGGCTCAGCTCCAGGTAAACATGAAAGGTGCTCTTTATCTTCAGCGTCAGTAGTGCAAACATGAGTCACTCCTCATTTGCCTGGCAATGTAAATCATCCTGAAATAGACAAAAGCGCTCCTGTGAGTCACTTTATTCCAACATGAAGTAGCATCCAGGCATGACCGCATTACTGTAATAATATTCACTATGTCCACGATTGATATGATTAATCATTTTTGTGCCTATTTTTATTTATTACAGTAAATCAGGAGGAAGTTCAAGTCTTGATGTTGCTACAGGAACCCGCAGGCCTACCCCACCTGGCACAGGTGCGATCACATGGTCTTCCAGTCTCATCATGTCATGGCTGATTAACTAGCCAATTAATACGTTCATTTAAATATTCAGCCACAGTCTAATGAATTCCAGCGTGTCTCAGTGGATTTCTGTGTGAGAGGAGGTCCGTCATTAGTACGCAGGATGGGACTGAAATAGAAATGGGAAAGATCCACATTGATTAAACATGTTAAGCATGTGTGGCTCGTGTGAGTTTAAATCCCTGAGCTGCTTCTCGGAAGTGCAAACAGGGGAGAGCAGACATCTGGGATAGTCTGTAAAGGTGTGAACTATTTAAATCGAACCCATAATTACATCTATCTGGTACATTGATGCTGACTTTATTTCAGAAAACATGTATTCAAGTTCTGTTCGTTAAATATGGAGCTATCTTCAGAAATGGGTTTGTTGTGGCTTACTTTACAGGTATTAGTCTGTAGATTTTGTCAGTTTGAAGCTGCCAGAGTTCCTCCCACTATTTCCAGTTTGTGTGTAATGTTGACAGACTATTGGCCCAGCTTGTCATATCATCGCTGCCCCTACATCAAGTCCTAAAACGAACCTTTAGAATAAGACTCTTATCATCGCTGCCCATCGCCAACAATGAAACCCACATTCCTTCTCAGCCTGGTCCTTTTTCCTCCTCTACCCACCTTCTCTAAGTCATTGCAGCTCTTCCTCTTTCCACACTTTTTTCACATCGACACTTCAAGTTTAGTTGCTTTCACACTGAATTCACTTTCTTTGCAGTTCTTATTACATGTTACATCTGTGCTTTGCTTCATGATTATCTGACGTGTTCTTTCTTTAATACTTTTTAATCGCTGTCTTGCCATCGCTTCCTTCCATGTGGATTTCTTTCACATCCTCCCTTTTATTCATTCTTCCACCCTTTGCGTTTCCTCTCTTATTTCCTCTCTATTCTTTCCCCTTCTCCTCACGCTGCTCTCTCCTCTTCATCGTTTTCTGCGCTGTCTCTGTTCCACCAACCCACCTCATCATCAGCTCACGTGGACATGTCCACGGTGGCCTTTGATGTTGACCCCCTCGACCTGGATGCTGAGGAGCCCCCTGAGTCCCAGGGTGACCCTCGCTCCTCCAAGGGCATGTCAGGCAGCGTGACATCCCCCCAGGCCAACGTTCACCGACTGCCCTTCTTTAAGAAGGTAACATTAGTGGGTGCGACGCTCACTTTGCCAGCCTCTCTCCTCCATCTTGATGTGGTCAGGTGTCATTTTTTCTTCCCTTCCTAGTTTCTCACTAACATTTCACAACTTAACTATCCCTTCAACTGCTTTAGCTCCTAAATCTAACCCCATTTGGCCTCTTCAGGTTTTGATCTTGAAGGTTTTGGGTGTGTGTTTCTGTGCTTGATCGGCTGGAGAAGCATTGAACTAACACATACTCAGAAACGGCTGTTGCTTGGTATTAATATGAGGCAGTGTATACTCTAATCAATAAACAGCTCCTCTCACTAGTTCTCTCCTTATCCTAACCTGTTAATAAATAAATGTGCTCTTGTGTTTTGTGCTTCTTTTTGTCTCCTGATGCTTTTATGTGGAATGACACTCTAGGTGGCCCGGCTAAACAGAAACAGAAGTCGGTGAGTGTGGTTTGCTCTCATCACTAACCTCTAACATATAATCTTGTTGCGCGTCATCCACCATGTCTCATATTCTCCCCTTTGTGGTGGCTTGTGATGGTTACTCAGCTTTTCACAGTTCCACATTTACCAGAATACCCAGAGAATCATTTGTAAGTCATGGTGACACTTCTCTCATCTCCAATGAGATTGTATCGCAGCTGTTGGTGTGAAGATCCAGGTGCAGATCTGTCCAACACCCAGACTGAGGCTGTAATGCAACCTGACATACTCTCATTTTAATTTCGATAGCTGCTTTGAGTGGCACCAGCACACATTTTCTTGTATTTTATGCATAATTCACACTCAACATGCAATGTCTTAAGGTTGTTTTTGTAGTAAGCATTATAGACAATAATGTAGCTGTAGGAGGAATCACAGGATCAGAACAAGGTTGAAGGTAATGTTATAGTTTGGGTTTTAACCTTTACATTTCTCAGCAAAGTGCAGTTAAGTTCAGCATTTTTTTCCTGTTAAAACAGACGTTGGAAGCAAAAAGCTGATGAGATTCAGCAGCTGGAACACTGTGCACCAATCTGCATCTGCTCTGTGGATGTTTCTGTTCACATTTATTAACATGGAGAAGTGATATGAATAAGAAAACCCTATAGACACAAAAAATCCAGGATAAGTTAAAAACATT
Source organism: Pseudomugil gertrudae (assembly GCA_037177535.1). NCBI lineage: Eukaryota > Metazoa > Chordata > Actinopteri > Atheriniformes > Pseudomugilidae > Pseudomugil > Pseudomugil gertrudae. Next base: position 17,461,697 of record JBAMHV010000022.1, read on the forward strand.
TCTTTTTTTAGCCCTCTAGGTTCAATGCATTTTAAACAAAATATCAGCAGCTGTCCTGCCATTTTCAACCAATCAGAGCAGAGAAGAATATATGAAAGTGGCTCCTTAAAGCAACACTGAGCTTCTGAGCTTAAAAAACCATACTTCTGATTTGTTTTGATGGCATATTGATGTTCATTATGCTTTATCTGTGAGCTGCGGTTGCCCTGCAGCATCCTGAGGCTGAGAAACAAGCCTCACAGCTCACAGGTGACAGCTTTGTTTTGAACATCCAGCAACTGGATATCAACACACTAGACACTTTAGTCCACCATGACTGATTCAGTAAAGAAAGAGAAAGGGAATAGAGCAAGAGATATGACAAGAGTCATTTTTGGACTGACTTTAACTGGCTGGAGAGATCTCAGAGAAGAGACAGGACACAATATGAATGCTGAATCAGCTGAAGTTCTGTAGAGTTGCTTTAAAGACCATAAAAATATTGCTGATTTCTTTCAGTGACAAGCCCACTGGTGGCTAGCGTTGTACTTTGGGCTCTCGACAGCCAGTAAAGGAAAATCTTAATTTGAGACTTGTCTTATTTGATCTTTCCATCTCGCTCTTTCCTTTATTCCATTTAAACAGCTAGTGTGTTTTTTCTGTCTGTTTGCTAGCATATGACATGGTGCGTATACTAGAACTTAACTGGGTAGTGATGGCTCCAGAAACACACATAATGGATGTCACTGTGCCATCAAACAAGTTTGTAAATACTGAAAGTTACACAGTGCACCTTTAAAACAAGATCCAAAATGAAATATTTCCTTACCCAAATGCTTCGGTGTGACATGATCGTGTGGTTGATTATAAAACGACTCGTGTAAGAAAAGAAAAAGTTACATTTTATTTTGTTTTATTTTTTTCTAATGTAGTATTTAATTGATCCTGACTCAGTTTGATGCACACTATCATTCCCGCTACATCACTATAAACTCTCCTCTTGCTATTCAGAAAGAATGAGTAGCATTGTTTTGTTAAGTACTCTGGCTTTGCCCTCTTTATTGACAAGAGCCATTTTGAAGCTTTTAAACTATGTATTTTTAGCTCCTGTGAATACAAATGAGGTGAAATGAGCTTCCGTTGTTCAGCTTTATATAATCTAATGTAGTGGAGCAGGTCGCTGCAGTGCTTTCTGCTGGCTGAAGTGCTGTACAGCACACACAGAGGAGCGAGCATGCCTGGAATACAAATCTAAAAGATAATTTCATTATTGTCAGACTATATGACATGTGACTGTTCATCTGAAGCAGGCAGTGCATATGGATCTTGTATAGATCGATGAATCATTCCTTTCATGATTCACGCTACACAAAGAAGTCCTAAACTCATGTCCAGTATGGAGGGCTTGTGTGTGGGTGTTTAGGGAAAGGTTTCTGTGTGGCTTTGTATAATTTGTAGCATAAAAGGATCTTTATATGAAGCAACAATATATTTGTCACTGAAAAATTCATAGTTGTGTTCTCTTTATTCAGCCTTAATGTAAGAAACTTCCAGTACATATTGATGAACCTATAACAGTTAAAGGATGTATTTCAGTGTATTTGTAGTGTAAAAAAACAACTTAAGTATGATGCTTTTTGCTAAGAGTCATGAGAGCTCTCCTGGTGTCTGGTTTAATTATAGACTCTTTAATTATGCGAGACTGCAGAATTAGAAATAGAGAGGCCACTGCTCTCACTTCCAAATTGATCCCTTCCACTGAACACTCACAGACACTTAATTAAACAAATGCACCACGACATCTGAAACTTGCCGTCTATCAATCTAACCTCTCGGGAGGAGGAGGAGGACAGAGATTCATGCATGAGTGCAATTCTGTGACAGCACATGTGTGTGAGCTTTGTGAATGTGTACATGCAATAAAAGCACTGTGCTTTCCTGGCTTAGATGGAGCATGTCCCTCCGTATGACGTGGTTCCCTCCATGAGACCCATCATTCTTGTTGGACCGTCGCTCAAAGGTTATGAGGTGAGGAAGAAAAACTCTGCTTCACACAAGATGTTTCGTTCATGCTTCATTTCTAAAGTGTGATGTGATGCTACAGGTGACAGACATGATGCAGAAAGCACTTTTCGACTTTTTGAAACACAAGTTTGAGGGCAGGTGAGAATAAAAGCTCCTCATCGTCATCACATGACTTGATGCACAAACCCAGTAACATGCTGGCTCCTCGTTCCAGGATATCCATCACACGGGTTACGGCAGACATTTCTCTGGCCAAACGCTCCGTTCTCAACAACCCCAGCAAGCACACTATCATCGAACGCTCCAATACCCGCTCAAGCCTGGGTGAGACAAATTACTTTCATTACCAAAATAATGGCATTTAGGCCACGCGCCTGCTCACTGCTGGGAAAGACTGAGGCTAATTGGACTAAGAGGCATATCACACATATGAATGAATTTACTGGAGTTTGGATCTTATTAAACAGCTGAACATTAGAGAGATAAAGGGAGAATAACAGGAAAGTAAGACTTTTCTGTTCATCGTTTCGTGTTGCTGAACATCTTTCCCTATATGTGTTTCATATCTATATTGCTTTAAGTGTTTTAGATCAATTCCAACTCAGTGCTGAAATTTATATAATAAAAATAGTAAGTGAGGCAGGTGAAATGTAGGTTTACAGTGAGTTACAGAGCATGCGCTGTTGTCTTTGAACTGAGCTCAGTATCACAAGATTTATTTTGTGTTTTTTTTGAGAGGCAGCTTAATTTTGAGTGTACCATATAGCTCATTTGCAAACAAAAAATGTATATTATATAGCTATAATTCAGTCTAAACGCTGGTGTGACGAGACGATACGGACGGACAGAGCCTGCACCTGAGGCACCAATGTACCTCATCAAAAAAAAACTGCAAGCTTTTAAACCTACACTGATTGAGTCTGATGTGGCCTCCTCTCTCTCTTTTCATTCTGTCTTTTCTGCCCTTCACCCATCCTCCCTCTTGTTCTTCCACCACCCATCCTCCTCCTCCTCTATCTTTTGATTCAGACGTACTGGGTACGTATGCTCTCCTTGCAACAAAACAATAAAGCCTCTCTGCCTCCCCCTTTTATTTTTTTCTTCTAACTGTATTCATCATCTGCTCATACATTGTTTGTCGGCCTGTCTGCTTGCCTGTCAGTTTCTGTTCCTCATGCTTCCGTGTGACAGCCTGTAGTTTTAACATAAAGGAAAAAACACAAAAAAACCCAAGCAGGAAGAGATCCGTGGGATGACAGAAGTGGTGCTCTATGTATGTAAACTGGAATGAGCAGAAGGATCTTTCACATGCTGCCATCCCCTATGATGCTTTCCCTTCTCTGTGCAGTCATATCTCAGGGTTGCTTCTATGGCAGCTGAACTTCACCTCATGGTGGGAAAAAAGTTCACATCTGCAGCGTAATTCAAATCCACAGAGATTTTGCTGCAGTTAGTGGAAACTTTGCCGGCCATTTCTTTCATATGAGTTAAAGTTCACATTCGTATCGATCTGTGGAGGCCCCGTTTGGCAACCATTTTTAAACGACTATCTCTCTGTCGTCTCGAAGCAACTGAAATGTGTGCAGGCAGTGTATCTGTGGAGATTGCCTTGCCTTGTTATCTCTCTGCTGCTGCTGGGTTGGCAGCACACGCACCATGGAGGCGATTTGAACAGGCAGGCTATGCATATTCCGGTTTTCTCTTCTTAATCTCTATCCTTATATGTCAATGGGCTGATAAGACGAGGAGCTGTGTTTGAAATGCTAAGAGACGAGCTCTTTTAGGCTGCTTTGAGGAACAATGAAAACAAACCGCCCGAGTCAGCAGACTCGAGTGGCTCACCTGATGGAAGAATTACTGCTGTGCTTAGCGCTAACAACAACTGATGTTCCATGTTTTTTTTTTCTATTTCTGTTTGTTTGTTTTTGTTGGTGTCCTTTTCTGTTTTTAGTGAGAAATTGTGCCCTTATTTTAATCTATTCTAAGTACCACAGGCAACTCATTTCTAAGTGCCTCCTTCCTTCACAATTTCGAATTAAAGGCAATCCGAAGCACTTAAGAAAATCTGAAATGTCTGGAGGTGGCAACTGAATGAGTATGCTGCAGTGCTCCATTTGGCTTTGCGTAAATGAAACTTAACATGTGGTCCAAACAAATTCATATGCTTGGAAGTTTCATTGCCTTCTTTTGTTTAAACTAAGGCATGCATGAAAGTACTAACATGTCAGTTATATATTTGTCTACAAAGCAAAGTGGCTTATAGCATCTCTTCAAAGAGAGACGCACTTCACCTGCTGGTTGCTTTTTGTTCTGGTGTGTTCATGTGTTCTGTTTTCTGGGTCTGCAGCTGAGGTGCAGAGCGAGATCGAGCGTATCTTCGAGCTGGCCCGAACCCTCCAGCTTGTTGCTCTGGATGCAGACACCATCAACCACCCCTCTCAGCTAGCTAAGACCTCTCTAGCACCCATCATTGTCTATATAAAAATAGCTTCACCCAAGGTAGGACATCCAGTGACTTCCTAACAAACCTTTTCTTTTGTTTTTTACATTTTTTATGCATTTTGCCTTCATTTGTAATCTTTCTGTGACGCATAGTGGAGGCAGTTGCTTCAGCTGTTATTCCCTGCAGGTTCTCCAAAGGCTCATTAAATCCAGAGGGAAGTCCCAGGCTAAACATCTAAATGTTCAGATGGTTGCAGCAGACAAGTTGGCTCAGTGCCCACCAGTGAGTTCTGCTCTTAGTTAGAAATTCCTACATGATGCCTCTGTAACATACGCTAATGCATGCTGCTTGGTACTACAGGAACTGTTTGACATCATCCTGGATGAGAACCAGCTGGAGGATGCGTGCGAACACCTGGCTGACTACCTGGAGGCCTACTGGAAGGCGACACACCCGCCAAGCAGTAACCCTCCCAACCCTCTGCTCAACCGCACCATGGCCACGGCGGCCTTGGCTGCCTCTCCCGAGCCCGTCTCCAATCTGCAGGTACAGGTGCTCACCTCCCTGCGCAGAAATATGGATCTGTGGCCTGACATGGACGGCGCCATAGCCAGTGAGGGGAAAGTGGAAGAGCACGCTCTCTGAATCCAGCAGAAAGGAGCAGGCGGGGGACACTCCGGCAACTTGACTCAAACTCAGAAGCTTGCTCTCTTTAAATGAGAAGTGTAATAAAACCCTGTTTATGCTGTATATAACAACACAAGATGAAGATTCACACTACTACACCTATTTAGAAACTGACACATATTTGCTAATAAGGTGCCAATTCTTCACACATGAACAGCTAGTTTAAGAACACCTACAGTAAATGATTTTAGTCTGTATTTTAATGGTCAGCACTTCCTTCTTGCACTGTTTGAAACTGTGAAACACAACTCAAAGCTTTGGACTTGATGCCTCTGCCCCCGAACACCCTTTCATTGTAAGTAAAAAGATGTCTGCTGCCCCCACCCTGCCCTCGTTAGCTCTGTGCCCTCATTTCTCCAGCACTTTTTCTTCTCCGAGAGGCTGAATCTAGTTTACTGTCCTCCTCCATGTTGCCATGGTACCGCCCCTGAAAACAGCAAGTCATGTCCGCCTCTTCAAATAGAAAGGCTTAGAGTTTAGTGAGGTTGTTTTTCTAACACTCCGTCTTGTTTAATGAGTTCACCATAAAGACTAATCTCTTGTTTCTACATCAGTCCTTACTGGCTGCTCATTAACCATAATGAGCTGCAGATTCTCAAATATATTTATGTCTGCAGCAGCGTGCCACCAAAACTATTTTTACACAGTTATGAGGCAGCATCAACACCAAATGCAAACAGAGTTGAGTTAGTTTGTCTTTTTTTAATTCATGTTAAACAGTTTTAATAGAAAAATCACCTGACCTATGCATTTAGGGATTCATGGAGATTCCGCCTTGTTTGCCATGAGCTTGATCAGCCAGCAGGGGGCGCTGTTGAAATGCTCTGTTTAGCATGACAAGGAGGAGTGGGCTGTGCTTTTATTTGCACATTAAGTGACATAATTTTAGATGAATAAATTATAAAAACTAATATTTTACTAGCTGTGTATTTATTGGACATGTGACTATTTGCACTTTGTGTATGCTAATGAATGTGAATACTTATTTTCTCCCTGCTGTTTGCTAACCGTGCTGACTAACTACTGACAGTTTGATTTGCTGTTTGTGTCTTTGCATGTGTTTTTGTGGCATGGATGTAACTCGCTGTAGGGTCCTTACCTGGTGCACGGAGAGCAGAAGCGGGAAGGGGGTCTGTCAGAGTGTGGTGGGAGCAGCACCTTGCATGACTATCAGGCAGACCTGGGAGGAAAGCCTCAGCAGCAGCATCAGCAGCAGTCGTACCTGCGATCGTCTCGCGGCCAGCTACGAGGAGGGAGTAGCCGGGGTCTGTCACGCCAGGACACCTTTGATTCCGAGACCCAGGGCAGCCGGGATTCTGCCTACACCGAAGCCGGTGACTCCTGCATGGATATTGAGACTGACCCTTATGAAGAGCCAGAGCCTTACCGAGGGGGTGGAGGCAGTCGCCTCCATCTGGCGCCGCATCATGGCCGACAGGCCTCTTGGGAAGATGAAGGTGCTGAGCCGGACCAGGAAAACCTGAACCACCCTCCTATACCAAGCCAGACACAGCCGCACGGGCGTGCCAAGCTGAGGGAACGTTACTGCCAGGACCCTGTGGACACAGGGGCCAACATGAGCCGTAACAAGAACCAGGGGGACTGGGGGAGGGACGTGTACATCCGCTGAGCTCTTACCACAGACACGAGGAAGCTACAGACTGAGGACAGAGGAAGGGGAGGGGAGGGAGAGGAAAGGTACTAGTTTTGGGTGTATAAGGAGCTGAAGTGGGTTTGGGGCCATGCCAGTCAGGCTAACAAAAATCTGTTTACATCCCAGTACAATGTAAAGATACACATCAGCTGCCAGATGCCATTCTCATCAAGTTCTTCTTTAAAGAAAATCACCTTATTCACGTTTGGATTCAATTATATTGCTCTGTTTATGTTTCCTATGTTAATACTGCATGATTTCTATTCGGACATCACAGGGGCAGTTATTGTAAGGATTGTGAACCTATACGACCCGATCTCTCCTTTAGTTGTAGAATGTGAAGGCTGGTGGAGCTGTGGTCTGTCACGTCTGTCCTCTGCAGTCTTAAACAGGGTCTAATATCACCGTTATGTACAGTGTCAGGGTTTCTCTATACCTTTTTTGGCTTTCAGGGTTTCTTCCCGTAAAGACATCCAGAAGTTTTGAGTCTTGCCTCCACTCTACTATCACCCAGACCTTAAAAAAGCTGGTGGAGAAGTTGCCATATTTGAACAGATTTAGATGTTGCTACACTCATTTCATTTCAATTGCAACAATTACACTCCAAAGATGTTTACTTCTTCCCTGAGCTGGATCAGCCTCTGTATGTACCTAGCCCAGTCCTCGTATTTGTGCTGAGGACGCCTGCAGTATTTGCCTGTGGTGCAGATTCTGTGCTGCATCCAGTGCAGCAGTTGTAGTTGTGTGAATGACGTGTCCTGCCTTAGTCTCTCCCACCATTTAAAAAGAAAATAAAACACCTTTTATTTTAAGAAAACTCCAATCACAAGTGCCGGAATGTCTCACCAAGCCATGTCCACCACCGGGTGGGATGTCTTAACTCTTGTTACACTGCTTTTCATGCCGTGTCTTGCAGCCACTCTGCAGCGTAGCCCTGCCGTCGTTCCAGCGCGTTGCTCATGTCGTTTCTTTGCACCAGCTTCACCGTCTGTTTTTCAGGGCTAATGGTGATAGAAAAAGTGCTCGTGTGTGGTTAATCACTCCCAACTTCCACTTAAACCGCTAGCTTGTCTGATATTAAATACCACTCTCTTCTTACTCCTGATTTCTGACTGATTTAGTGTTGTTCCTTTTGTTTTGTTTTTTTTCTCCTGTGGACATTTTGCAACTTTTTTTAAACTCTTCAGTTCTTGCGAGGTATTTAGAGGAGCCTCATGCAGGAAAGGGCAGGATAGGATCTGCTTTGGTCTTCACATGGTTTATCTATAATGGAAAATCCATGAATGTCTTTGGTGAGCTGCTTCGGCTCACTGCTGTCTTCAGTTGAATAAATAAATATTAAATAATGATCAGTAAATAATGTTATTGTTGCGTTATCGCAATTGTTAAAATGATGAAATAACATGTATCATTGGTGCCTGATTGTAGCTACATTTTGCTTTTTCTGCCTTTTCATTTTTAATCTGTGGATAAATTCGTATTTTAATTAAAAATGTAATCAGAAGATGTGTTAGTGTCGCTTTATCTTTACGGTAAACGGTATGATCTGCTACCACAACCAATCTGTTCACTTACTGTGAACAGTAATGGGCGTTAATTAACCAGAGCGTTAACGTGGGTGTTAACCAGAACAAGAAGAAAACACTTCCTCATTTCTAAGCAAACTCGTCTCTTTATTTTTCTCATGTACATTTACCAGAAATATTGATTTCCATCATTCTCCTTCTGTATTTAAACAGGGTTAAACTTGCTACGTTTGTCTCTGAGCAAGGAAAGCAGGATGTGTGTTTTACATCGTAATGTTGCTTCTCATATCATCATCATCATCATCTGTTCCTGCACCAGTGGAAATGTCACTGTTTGCATTTAGAGCTCAGACTTTAGACACTTATCAGTGTTATTTAATGAAAAATCAAGATGACTGTAACAGTAAACAGCAAGCACAAATATGTATGTATTTATTTACTCATTTATTTTTGTATTATTTTATTTTATAAATGTAGCGTACAGCCTTTTGAGCAAAGTTAAATGTAAATAACTTAACTACTAAAACTAAAACAAAACTCACCTTTTTATAAGATTATTTAAAGGTAAATCTATTATTAATTACATATCTAAATGAATAGTTTATTACATGCAGAGGGACATATTCTTTTTGCTGATTGGGGAAGTACCAGAAACTTCTCAGTGATTTCTGTTTTTGTTTTTTGCTTTCTGTTTTTTTACATGACGATGTTCCTCAGTAAAACAAAAACAGTTTCGCTTCCTTGTCTATTTATGGGCTGGAAACGTGCGTTATGTCCCCAGTTACGTCATCAGCCGCTCGTGAGCTCGCTGCCTTCAGGTACTCCTGGCCGAGCTCGGACATATAAGAACATCTGGGTCAAAGTCACTGAAACGTGATAAATGTACATTTATGTGTTTATTTTAAGTGACCAAACAAAAGGTAAGAGGAGTATTATTGAACAATGCTGAGAAACAAATATGGAAACCAAATTATTATCAGCACAGTGAGTATCTACGTACAGACTACATCTTGTTTTAATCATTTTAATAATAATCATCATCATCTTGGCGCATTTTAACTATTGTTACACATTTCTTTACAGAACAGTAAAATAAAATAACTATTTTTAAAAAAACAGTAATGCCAGCACCTCATACTACAAGCATAACAACCCCTCATCTCATTTAGTGGTGTTTCAGGTACAGATAAGAACCTGTAAGGTTATCAGTAAGAGCACAAGCTTGTACAAGACTTAAGTGTAACATACTGGGAGAGAAAACCTTAAAAGTCAAACGTCAAATCATAAAAATTCATCTTAAACATATTGCAAACTGGTCTGGAGAAGCAAAAATGTTTTTTACTGGTTTGTGTTAATCTCTCAGGAACAGCAATAACCAACCAGTTAATTTGACCCAAACCATGTTTATATGAAAACTACAAACAGAAAAACAGCAGTAAACATTGTTTATTTCTTGTTATTAACTCACTTTTTAAAGTTTTAATCCATATTTAATGCATTGTAGAATAAATACAAACACAATGTGGATTTTTCAGCTAAAATGAGCATATATTAGTTATACTTGCTGGATGAATGACTGATGTTACACCTGTTTCAGTGATCTTAAACCATTGTACTATTTCCCACGGCCCCTATACGCATCATACCTGTGACGTAACTGGGACTTTTGTTCATTAAGCTCCTCCCATTAACGACTGGAGCGCGAGACAAATATCAGCCGTCGTATCAGAAGTTGTTTTTCCAGTCAGCTGGTGACAGAGAGTGAAGATTAAGTTTCAAAGACACTTTTTCTGGATTTATTTTGCACATGATGGGATTCTTACTGACCAAGATGATGGCTGTGTTCGGGGACGCAGGTACAAAGTTTATTTCCTATGTTACTATCATTTTTATTCAGGATTAAAATACTTATAAGGATTATAAGATCTCTTAGACAGTCCGAATTACTCCGGATTTATTCCTAATAACATAAAATATGTAAAAATCATTGTTTTCCACTTGATTGGTTGTTATAAATAAATTTAGTGTGAGTAAAACGTTAAAAATGAGCAGAAATGCTGATCTTGCAAACTAAGCAGTGTTGTAACATTACATTCTGCTTAGTACATTGCATCCATGTACCTGTAATCTTATCTGAGTTTGTACTGGTGATGCTGGAAAGCTCTTCGGTTATGCAACTCATCCAGTTTGTGTAAAATCAACATGTTTAACTTTCCTTCAGAGCACAAAGTCATCATTGTGGGTTTGGACAATGCTGGAAAGACAACCATCCTCTACCAGTTGTAAGTAACCGCACTACTTTCTTTACTTTTTACTTAGTTTAACTTTAAAACTTTGCTTAAATGTGTGTGTTTGTTTTCACAGTCTGACAAAAGAGGCCGTCCACACATCACCCACCATTGGAAGCAACGTGGAGGAGATCACTGTTCGTAACACTCACTTCATGGTTTGGGATATTGGAGGGCAGGAGAATCTCAGAGCCAGCTGGTTCTCGTACTACTGCCACACAGAGGTACAGCTTACCTACATTTTACAGGTTCAAAACTCCAATTAAAGTCATATTGAAGGGGTTTGGCCTGGACATTTTGTTTTGATGCAACTATTAATTATCAAGCTCTGATATTGTGACACAGTATATGGTATTTTTGTGTGAATAAAGAAACTGAAAGCTTTGCGCTGGATGAATTTTTGCATGGTAATAATTTACTTTTAGTAACTAATTAAACAATTCACAGTATTTTACACACATCTGGTGTCTTATGCTCCTGCAATATAATTAAAAATCCCTGATAAAATGTTTTTTATATAGCATACAACATACTATTGTCTTTACAGATTGTCATTCTGGTTGTGGACAGCACAGACCGTGAAAGACTGACTGCAACCAAAGACGAGCTGCACCGAATGCTCGCACACGAGGTATTAAACCCACATCCTCTGCTTTACTCAACACCTTATTTCACCCTCAAAATACTTTGTCCCACGTCAGCTATATGAACTACATTGTAATGGAGGGTTTTATGATGCATTGTGGAGCATTTAACTGCTATTGAGTGAATGTCTTCTGACGTGAAATGTTTTTGTTAATCTACAAAGCGGTTCACTCCTATGAAACACTCCTATGACTAATTGTGGCACAAATGTAGAAGCATATAAAAACTCATGACACGTGCATGATGAAGAACTAGACAGTGTGTGTCAGCGTCTTTTAAGTGTTCTGCTGAGGTTGCTGCTTATCACTGCTGATATTTTGACTACATCAATCCTTTTTTTTGGTTTTGTTTTGTTTCTATAGGACCTGCAGAATGCAGCTGTTCTTGTTATGGCTAATAAACAAGATATGAAGGGCTCCATGACAGCAGCAGAGATCTCCCAGTACCTCACGCTTGATTCCATTACCAAACACTCATGGCATGTCCAAGCATGCTGTGCGTTAACAGGAGAAGGGTGAGGACACATTTTGATACCGGTTCCAAACATCTTCTTTGTATCACTTGTGTTTTTTTAAAAATGCTTCCTGCTTTCATTTCTCTCCCTACAGTCTACCTGCCAGTCTAGACTGGATGAAATCACAGGTTGTGGCAAACTAAAAACACCCTCCTCAAACTGAGCCAACCTCTGCCACATGGAGGCCACATTGTCAGTATGATTTACAGTGTTTCTGGCCCGTGTGACTGCACCCACGATGAAACTACCGGCCACACCTACGGTGACTGTGTAGGAGTCTGCAAACAGCTGCTCCGCTCCGCTCTCAGCATCAGGGTGGATGCAACAGCAGGGACACCTGAATGATTTAAGAGTTCAGGGATACTGTTTTTTCCAGTTCTCTTGTACTTAGTACTCCAGCGAAGATGACTCTTCATGACTCATGTCTTTCACTTGGTACCAAGATAATAGAAAAGATCTGCCGGAACCCGTTTTGCATTTAGACTTGTAGTTTTGGATGAAAGGTGTGAGATCTCACAGGAACCTGGAACCTAAACCAGCATGGTATTATTTTGGCATTTGACTGTTCATTTAAGTCGTTGTTTTCGTATACCTTAAATACAAGTTTTGATCAATACCTGTTACAAGGTAATTGATCAAAGTTATGTGGTATACATTTGCACAATAACCAAGGCAAAATTTTACATGCATGCACTGGGTTTAGTCCCTTTCTTCTGACCTCTGCACTGTTAAAAAATTTGTTTACAACATAAATGGATGATATTTTATATAATGTTTTTAAATTAAGTCATGTTTAAGTCATACATTGTATATTACAGAAATGATGTTAGCTGCTAAAATGTCAAATGTACATATTTTGGAAATATCTAAAATAAAGATAATTATTTAACTCAGTTATTTATTAAGATTTATGAGAAAACACTTACTTTTATTATTATTTTTTTGTGGTAAAGATTTTATTCATTTTTAAACAAAGTAAAAATACATGTACACAACTGTAAAAATGAAAACAATGAAAACAATGACTAAGAATAGATATTTCTGGCTGTGGTATTGCAAAGAGACAAAAAAGAGATCTACTATGCTGCAACATTTCCCTTGTCCAACCCAGCTGAATCAAATGAATGTCTCAATACCAGGCTGCTGCAGAGCTGCATGACATGCAGAGGAGGGGATTTAGCTATTTCACTCAGGTGTGTTAAAGAAGCGTTGCATCTGAAAGATGTAGGATGGTAGATCTTGAGGACTGGACTTAGGCACCCCTGTTTTAAGGTCAGTGACCAGAGTTTAATTACGTCTTCTTTATCCCCATGAAGTTACTCTCATAATTCTTGCTCATAACTATGTTCATCCGGAAGTAAAAGTATTCAATAATTCAATTTATATTATAATTAAGAATATCCAAGAAAAATACTAAGAAAGTACTCAAAAAACACACTAAAGGGGGCATCCGGATTTGAACCGGAGACCTCTTGATCTGCAGTCAAATGCTCTACCACTGAGCTATACCCCCATGCGGCATAATGATGAAATTGCAGATATATAACTAATCACATCATGGTGTCGACTTACTGTCTTACATTTTCTGCTTTTTATTTTCTGTTTTCTTTAGTACATGCGACCTAATTTTCCCCCTCTTGTCTACTTTTTATGACATCGTTTGTATGTTTTTATCTTGACCACTAAGTGGTGAAACACGGCACAGCATTTACATTCTGGAATGCGCCGCTAGGTGGCAGCAAAACAGAAGTAGCTCTGGGTTAACTGTTGTGATGTTTTGTGATTTTTGTAATATATGTCTTGTTTTAACACATCAGCTGTCAGTTTGGGTCGTTTAAGAAGAATTATTTTCGAATTTCCCTCTGGGATCAATAAAGTATTTTTCATTTCATTTCATTAGCCAGCAGGACATAAAACTACCTGAACAATTTAAAGTGTTTTGTGTACTATTTAACTATTTAAATAGTACACAACTATTTAACATAACGACTCAGTAACAGCTCGCATTTAATTTGCAATTGCCACATGAAAAAGAAGTTATGAAACAAGCTTCAGAGCTATCAGTAAAGTGACAGGAGCGATTAAGTCGTCTTTCCCCAGTGGAAACAGATGTCCCCTCTGCAGGGTTGCATCACAAGTTTTACTGATTTTCTAAAGCTTATCTATGACTTACAATAAACACGTGCGAACAAACATATGTGATAAAATCCTATCTAATACTGCGTGGCTTAACTGATCTTATAAGAGAAATTGTATCATTAATTAGATCATATAAGACGCTGAAATTTATCTGATGTACTGATGAGGTTAAAAAAGATGTTATTTTCTAATAATACTTTTGCTTTTTTATAATACTGTTTATTATAATACTGTAAAGACTCAGTCAACAATAGCATTATAACATATCAACAAACGGTGTCAGCTTTAAGTGAGAGCCAAATAAAGACTTTATTCTATGCCTAAAAAGAGTAAATATACTATATGTTGCAGCCATTTTTAATGTGGAAAATGGTTGCCAAGGAAACCATGACTGAGTGACAGTGAAACAGATTACAGGGAGGAAGGGGGCTGAAATTAATAGCCACAAAAATGTCACCCTTTCAGTGTTTTCACCAGACACACATGTGCTTTTCCTAATAAGATGCATCAACATGTCATTCATGAAACAGTCCAGCTAACAGACAGATAGCTGGACTTCACATGAGAACATGTGGACACAGCTGCAGTGACATCTTCTGGCTGAAACTATACACAACCAACTGCAAACAGCAAGTGGAATGCAAAGATTAAAAAAATCAAAATGCAAAACTGTCATCTTAAAAATGCAAATCTTAAATTTCCTCTGAAGGTTTGTCTGTTTCGTTGATAATAAAAAAAATAGTCACACTTAAATTCCATCAACGCAACAGAAATATTGTCTAATAAAATATTACTGTCCTGCTGCAATTTGGGGAGGCAACCCTGGGAATTCATTACAGACATGAGGGATTCCTCACTATTTACATTTGCTGCAAATGACCTTTAAAAGACAGGTAATGCATAAAACATGGGTTGTGAACTTCACAATGATTTAAGGTAGGCTGTCTCTTTGCAGCAAAAAGACTACAAAATTAATATGCCTTTTAATGCACACATGGATATGTCAGCAGAATATTCACAGTCAAATTGAGATCTTTAGCAGATAATGCTTAGTAAGTATTTATCTTTTGTAATTTCTATAAAATTCCTTTAAAACCTTTTTCCTACCTTAGTTCTTCAGTCCCCTTTGCTGTATTTGTTCTACACAGTAACATGTTAATTTCCAGCATAATCACCAAATATGGAATATGTTTGTTTGTTTTTAGTAATCATGTCCTCCTGTGAAATCTGACACCTGCTGCTGTGATGCCGTAATACTGTATCTAGCATTTAAAAATCTGGATTATGGGAAATGATTGCCTTTCCAGCTGTGAGTACAACAAACCCTGGGTAGCCTTGTTCTGTGCCAAGGACTCCATGTTTGTTCCCAAAGCAGATAGAAATGATGAAAGCGGTGGCTACGAGAGGTGGCGGAGTCTGCCACAAAGCTTGTAAAGTTTGCTTTTTGTCAGTTTTACATGCAATAAAACACACGCCTTTTACATGCCCACTGGAAATTAAACAGCAACAGAGACTTTTCTGTTCCATAAAAACCCCAAAAAGGATGATGCTTTTAGAAATACTGTTGTGAGGAGCTGCAGCTTAATATGAAATGCATATTCAAAGTGGCTTTACTTTTACACCTGGTTTTGCTTGGTTTATACTCTTAATGTTCAGCATCAGAGTTCTTACTGTCCTCACTGGTTGTTTTGACAGAAGGAGGTGCAATGATGCCGTTTGTCATGCAAACACATCACTATGATGCTCTGATCCCTGGAGGAGAAATATCTCACAGTTTACAAAAATATTTCAGGGTAACTCCATTTTTAAGGCTGTTGCTGTGGTATAAAGATGACAGACACTCTCTGGTCCCATTTAAGTCTCATCTTCTGCTTCTTTTGTCTTTGGGATCACCGTGGTAACAGAGGAACACCAGCGAAGAGGAGAGAAGGGGTGTAGTTAGAAGCAGGGTGGTGTGTTTCTCGCAGAGAGGGACGGGTGGATATGGTAGAAAAGTTTTGTTTTTGGAAAGAGAAGACGAAGGAGAGGGAATCAGGAGAGAACGGGGTTTTTTTTCTAACATGTGCTTCAGTTTGTTGATGCTTTTTCTCTGTCTCTTCCAAACAGAGCAGCTAAATGTTTGGGCTCAGCAGCAGACAGGTGAGTCATGTGTATGTAGCATTAAGTCTGTTCATTACTTCTTCTCTGGTTTGTGCAAACAGATGCTAAACATTGCAGATGCTGTCACCCTTTCTTATAACTCATCAGCCTTACATTACTTTTGCTTTATTGATACTTCAGCCTGTGTTGTAGTTTTCATCCTAATTCATTTTTTCAGGTTAAAAGACTAGTTAGCGTCCTTATTTGCTACAGTACGTGTGCCTCTGTATTCTATTTTAATGTGCTTTGAACCACAGGGCTTCTCTTTATGGAGCAGCAAATAGGCATGCTATGCTTTTTACACTTTTTACACACAAAAGTGAGTAAAGTAGTTTACGATAAAGTGCACAATAAAAAAATACCCTTTCCCACAAGCATGCAAGTGAGTTGAAACAACAACCACAAGCAGCCTGTCCCAAGCTTAAAATTAGATTTGGACTTGTTTTCCTTCCTGCGTCACTGCTATAGTCTGGTACAAATTTCCAAGAGGCTGTGACAGACAATAAATGTATTTTTCAGGTTTTGTATAAATTTTTTTCCCTTTTATAAACACTTTCTTTTGTAACATTGGGATTTAAAGAATTAGGGTTGATGTCAATGCCCTCTAAAATGAACATTTTAATCTTCTTCCAGTAAGTAACTTCTGTTTTGACCTTAAAAAAAAAAGCTGCTTGTGATGGATAAAAAATGTTTGCTTGAAAATCAGCTGTTTATTTATTTAATGTTCATTCGTTGAGACATTGCAGAGATTTATCGCAGTTCTTCTGCATGCAGAGGAAACTGTGCAGGAGGCATTTGCAACATAAGGGGTCAGCACTGACCCAGGACAATGCTCTTTCTCCGTCTGCATTTTTCAGCCTTGAGATTCAACATTCAACTTTTTAAAAGCAACTTTGGTCCTACGAGTCATTGACACCATCTGAGCTAGACTGTAAAAACAAAGAGCTGAAAATGAATTGTAATGACCTGAGGCGTTTGCCTCAAAGCGATCCAGACGTGTTGGATTAAACCCCAAAAATGAGGGAAAAAAAGAAGTATGAAACTGAGTAAAAGACATTGTTTTGTAAGATTAAACCTCGGTTTGGATGTTATGGTTTCTAGATCCCAGATCAGATCAGATACATGTCCAACTGGATTTGTTATGTAAAAACATAGATGTGTTTTAGGACACTGACAAGAGCTGCAGCTAAACTTTTTCTATAAACTATAAAACATCCTGGAGCACTAGTTTTGCATTAGAACATGCCTTATGCATTTATTTCCCTTATCAGACTGAAAAGCTAAAATAATCCGTCTCCTCCACCCAGAGTTGCTTTCTCTTGTAAAAGTGACACAATCAGAACACTTGTGTTTTCTTTACAAAGTATGACTAAAGAGTTGTCTTTATAAGGGATGCTGTGAATTGCACTTGGTTTCCTACATGATCTTTTCTTCTAAATGTAACGGTGTTGTTTTTGAAAGGGTTGTCGATTACCATTAATCACCGTAATGGTTGTCGTGATTCATTAGCAGCTCGGTTATTAGCCAAAATACACACGTTCAGTTTATCCAGTGTCACATCTGAAGTATTTATTGGAAGGGTTCAGTTAAATCTGTACTTTGTCAGATATAAAGCTGTCAAAAAGATGACGCTAAAGACATTAAAACAAATGTTTCTTCATTTAGGCAAGGCCCGTTTTGGCAAAGTGAAACAGGGGAAATGTACATCTGCACCGCAGCCACACTTTGTGCAATGAACTATAGATGTTTATTGTGGGTGATGGTCAGGAGTGCCTGCCAGCTCCTCCAGCCTCTGTTCAGGAAGGGTGTGCCCACTGTAACCAGGCTAAACTGACCACTCACAGAAAAAGGCAGCTAAATTGAGGTTTGGTAGCTCCTAAAAGAGCATGCAGAGGTGAGTTTAGGGGCCAAAACAGCTGGCCTTTTACTGCCTGTGCATTTAGAAAAACGCCTCCTCTTCCACCTCACAAGTTTTTTCCCCCCATGCTTAACTTGGAGTGCCTCAACCTGTCCAGACATCACCCATTTCCTTTCATGTACAGTAGGCTATGTTAGTGTGTGCCATGTCAGGTCACAACCAAACAGTGAGAGGCCATTTACTCCCCTAGCTGAGGAAAAACCCAGTGCTTTCTCCTAAAGGAAGAACAGATGTACAAATCAGATTTTCACACTGATTCACCACATTGGTATTATGTTGCAATACTCTCCCAGTTACATGTGTGAGATTTCATTTTTGTTTTTAATTCATTCTGTCAAGTGGCAGCTTTATGATGCAGGCGCTGTTTGGTATTTAGGCAAAGAAAAACCATCTTTAAACACAGAAAGCATTTCAGTTTAAATAAAACTGCATAAAATGATTTTAGTCTCAGCTCAAATGGTTACATTTTGATAATATGTCAATGAAACAAATGACCCGGAAACCTGCACGCTACACGGAAGCGTCCATCATCATGAATTTGACAGTGAATGAAAAAGACTGATGATTCAGAAACTTTACTCCCTTTCTGTTTGTTGCTTTTTCTTGAGCTTACAACATTTTCTGCCCCTGAACTCATTTGTTTGGGGGAGGTGTTGACATGAGGAGATATGTCACAACCCCTGCACATCTCCCAGTTTGCATCTTCTGCACAGACCTTCACTAGTGTGCAGGCATCACTTCTCCCCTTACCTCATGGATGACTTAGCAGGGTGGATCTGCTGCTCAATCTAGGTTTACGGTAACATATTAACTGCTAGAAATGCTTTGACATGCCACTTAATTCAATAAAAGGATGAAGAAAACCAAATACAACTACCCTGAGATCAAGACATTTGGGTCTTCACTTTAATAACTTGCTATAGATGTGAAGACTGTGGAAAACATCAGTATTTTTAATTGTGTGCATGCAAAGTGATGTTGAAAGCAGGCCTTGCCAGTGTCCCACAGTCTGAACTGTGTGGCTTTGGCACAGGACACAGGACCAAACTGTGCTCCCACTGCAGGCGAGATCAGCTAACAATTTACTGGCAAAAAAAGTGAGTGGGTACTGGCACCCATAGGAGCCAGCAGAGCCTCATGGAAGCAGTTAAATGAAAATGGTCAAATTTAATATAGATCTAACATTTTGTATAATTCCTTTGTTAACAAATTGCTATGTCTCAACTGGGATCCCGTGTATTCAGTAATGCACATCTGTTTGTGGGAAATTCTACTTTAAACTGTGCATCTACAGGCTACTAACAAGGAAGTATCATGCGAGGTGCATTCGTGTGGATAAAAAGGATGGATAAATTAGCCAACCTTAAAAAAATCCTGTGTGGATCAAATACAAAACAAAAGGCAACGTGCCTTTTCGTTCCTACTTTTGGAACAAAGAACTAAATTGGTTGTAAATCCTACTAAATAAGCCGAGCTGCTTTCCTTCAAACCTACTATAAAGCTAACTTTATTACGGTCTACAATCCCGCAACTCGTGTATATGAACGGCTTAAACCAGTTAACCTCGATGCTTAGTGAAACTTTATCGTGTTAGCTAGATATGCTAGCTAGCATTAGCATGACCTGCAAGGCAACACAAAGCATGTCCATTTATTAACATATAAAGCGGTTAACAATAACATTTTAGCGTGTGTTTGAGCTTAGGCTTCCTGACCGGACCACTGGAGGTCCAACAGGGTCACCACGCTCAGTTTTAATCTGCTCAGATAATAAAACTTCCCACATAACACCGGAGCAACAGAGACGAACTCTTCGCGGCAGCCGAGCTGACCACGGCGGTATAATCACGGTGTTTCAAAGCAGGAAGCTGAGCACGACGGGGTGATTTTCCTGGCTTTTTTTTTAAACCGAAGACACTCGAAATGCAACTTTCTCCTGTAGTCTGCTGAAAGCCTGGAACAAGAAAACAGCATACGATAAGTACAGGAGAAGACCCTTACTTAGGGTTAGATGAGACACCCCGCGAAAAAACCAGCTATGCATCTGGCTTATATAGGTTGCCTGTGACGTCACTACGGTGTCTCGTTTGACCAAAAAGTGCTGCGCACTATTTTAACATAACAACTATATTTTGTCTTTTTGTCTAATTTCAATGCTTGAATGTTTTTGTTTAGATTTTTTTCTAAATAAACACACAAACTGTGAAATCTAGCTCTTTGAAATAGTCCATTTTCGACAAAGCTTTATAAACTAATGCTTCCATTGCAATATTGTTTAATAGTTTTTCCATTCTCATAGTTTTGTATTGTCTTTTTTTTACATTTTAAACAGGTTTGTACTTAAAAATCTAAGATTTCATTCTTCTTGAACAATATATGAATTCTGGAATTGTTTGTTCTTTTTTAGATTATTTAACACAAGACAATGTAGTACTGTAAGTTTTTTTTTATTAAATGTTTTCCAAAAAATCTAAGATCAACATTTCCCTCACAAAAAAAGATTTCCCAGCAGCACGAATTTTGGCATATCAATAAAAAAAAACTCATTTAAATTTAGTCAAAACCCTTTTGTACAGCTGCTTCAGATTAGGTTGTGTAAGGACAAAGATGTCCACAAGTCTACATCCAATTGTCAGTATAAACATTCCTGCACACATCCATTTATCACATTCCATATAAATCACAGCATGGTGGAAAAATAAACATCTAACATAAACTAGGAAAATGTGGTTTGAAAGCATCAATTAAAACACCCAAATCTTTAAAACAATGGGTACCTACCTCAGTTTGCTTACCAGATCGTTTTACTTTGCTTGTACACTTTGACAGGTCTCTCTAAGCATCGGTAAATAATATTTGAATTTTTTCTGCCTTCATTCAACAATGGGTGCAGCCGACAAGGATAAAGTACACCGATTCAAAAGCAAATCGTCATTTCTCATTCTGCTGACAGACTGAGCACAAAACCACTACTGTAAACATCAGGAGCAAATAAAACAAGCACCTAAACTTGTTCTTATTTTGCAAATATTTTGCTCAAACGTCTTGAAATTACTTCAAAAAGTACACTTAGACTTTGGGATGTCATCCCATTTGTCAACAACATACTAACCAGTGCAACTGATACGCATTATTTTAAACAGATGACTGGTACAGTGTGATCTCACAGCAGCACCAGCGAGAAGAAGAGCCTTCTCTTGCTTATGGAGTCCAGAGATCCTCTGCGGGCCACACCAGGAAAAGCAGAGCAGTTCAGGGTGGAGGAGTGACAATCACCACACTTCTAGACAACATGACACGCGTAGTGGTGAGCGCTACACCGCAGGGTTCCTTATGACGTTTATGATTTAAGCCATTTATTATTACTGCCTTGAAACCTGATGTATTTGTTTTAGTTAGAGTTAAACACTGCCCTCTTTTGGAAAGAAACAGTTACGCTTGGATAAGCATTAAAGAGCATATGAAGAAAGTGATGCCTTGATGACACACTCTCTGGACACATGTTCTGCCTTCACAACCTCTGAGTTCATGAAATTTCTGTCTGAAAGGAGGACTCTGGCAAATACTACACGTGGCAAAGTTTTGGCCCCGAGGATCAGCGGACCCAGGACCTGTGGGTCGACATGAATGATGTCCGGCATGGCCAAGTCAGAGTGCATGGGATTTTATCCAATTCATACAAACAGGCTGTGGTGAGTTTAACACTTCTGATAATACTTACCACGTAAACACATACCAGATCAGTCAGTGGTAACTTGCATACGGTAAGGCCAGACATACGGCCAGAAAGATGGCTTTCATTTTAAATGAAAAGATGAGAATAAGAATTTCTCTGAGTTCCACAATGAAAACATGATCATCATATATTCTTCAGTATTTTGTGTTCCAGTAGAAACTGTCACTTTGATTTAGGGTTGGTTATTGACAAAATAATATAGAAAAAAACATGTATGGAAAAATTTGGGGTATATTGACTGGCGACCTGTCCAGGGTGTGCCCCGCCTCTCGCCCGTTGTGAGCTGGGATTTGCTCCAGCCCCCCCGCGACCCCGTTCAGGGAATAAGCAGTAGAAAATGGATGGATGGATGGATGACAGGGGACCTCTTGATCTGCACAAATGTTATACCACTTATGCTATACCCACTGATGTGGAGATTTCAGCCAATTATAATGAATGAAGCGTGTGAGAGTGTGATGGGCAAAGTTCAACAACATCCCTCAATGAGACATGTTTTATGTTCCACCAAATTACAAAAAAATGACTGTTTCAGCACTCTTATTAGATGTCAATTTATAATACCAAGCCACTCCTTAGCCACAAAATTAAGCTTTAAAAGAACTTCTAATCTCACATTAATATTTTATAGCTGTCAAAGAGGAAATGGACAGGAATGAAGGACAAAGCACTGATTAACCGGAGAGAATCTTTAAACATTACATCATCTTGTTTCTGTCATCACCTAAATCCCATCTCCAGAGAGGATTTTCTGCAATTTCAATACTTCAGTCATTGAGGTCATAGCAGTCCTGAGAGGATCTGTTGAAGCAGCTGTACTTCTTGTGTTTGTTCTTGAAGATATTTAATCTTTCATCCAAGTTCTAACTTCACATGGAGAGTTTTAACTCATGTACAAGCTGCCATTTATATTTGACAGGCTGTTAAGCTCAGATGAATGACCGTTATGGGCTTTGTCATGTGTCTGTGAGTGGTTTACCTGCCTAACCAAACATGTTTTTGTCACAAAAAAACAACATGTGAATGCTGTGACACTGCCTGGGGACGAGAGTCAAGGATGCATTGTAGGTGTTAGATTACACCTCTAAAAGTGAGACCACCACTCTTGTTTAGAGAGAATGTATAAGTTTAACACAGATTATTTTATTTGCACAAACCAAACTATCCATCTGTCCGGGTGTGAAATGAGAAAACATTTAATCAGCTCGCCAAGTTCTATTAAAGCAATTTTACTTTAAATTACACTGAATTTATGACCTCTTGTTTTACAGTTTCTCAATGCAACATGACGATCTGTATAAAGATAATACATGATCTGGTTCATTTGCATCAAGTGTGTTGAAGCAAGACGCCTCTAATACCAGCAGGAAAGTGGCCTCAAGATTGAAGCACCCTGCTTTATAGAATAGTTTTGCATTTGTGTGATGATAAAGCTGTCTATTAATTAACTTTTTTTATTGCAGCCATTTGGACACTTTTTATAATTGAATCCATTTCAGAAGCTGTTTTCAGTGGAGCCTAAATAAAAAAAAGCAAATCCTCTGTGTTCAAAAAGCAACCTTCAACATTAAACATGACCAGTTGCACATTGAAGAAGCTAGGTAGTCGATCCACATCATTACCTGTTCTATGTAATTATTCTAACCTAATTCTACGATGATACCGCAAAGAGTTTTGCACAGATATTCCAGCTGTAATGGCACATAATGACTCCCTGTTCAAACACCTTCTCAGTGTTTGCATCTTCTTCATTCGCAGAGGGTTGTCCTGTCTTTTGGCTTTCCTTTTTACGGGCATTACCTGAGGCAGATCATCATAGCAACGGGAGGTACAGCTTGGTTTCCTAACAGATGCTCATGTCACCTTTCCTCCATATGTTCAGAGTGCAAAGATATTTTTACATCCAGACTAACATCTTTTTCCATATGGTTATTTTTCAGGGTTTATCTTTACAGGAGATCTCTCCCACCGCATGCTGACCACCACACAGTACATCGCCCCTCTAATGGCTAATTTTGACCCAGGCTACTCTAAAGAATCTACAGTGCAGTACCTGGATAATGGTATGACACTGTCTGGTATATAAAATGTTTTAACATCACTCACATTTTCTGACTGATTGTTGTTTGACTTGTTTTTAGGGGAGGTGTTTGTGGTCCAGTGGGAGCGGGTCATACTTTCAGGCAGGGAGTCAGAGGGAGCCTTCACATTTCAGGCTGCACTTTATAAAACAGGGGAAATCTCTTTCAGCTACAGAGACGTGAGACCCATCTCTCCCAGTTGCTCTTTGTGCCATCCTATAAAACACATAAACACATAAACACATCCTTCTTTCTGTTCACCAGATACCTTTGCCGTTAGATGCGATTGGATCGGCTGAACACCCGGTGAAGGTCGGTTTGTCTGATGCCTTCATGATCACGTCACCCTCATCTCAATCAGCAGGTTGTTAGTAACAGTAATCAGTCCATTTGTATACAGTTGTTCCATCTTTCCATGTGTTTAAATGATTTCTCTCCCTGTCAGATGCCGCTTTGAAAACAATCTACGAATACCATCGAGTTGATCTGGACGTAAGAAAGATCACCAGTTATTCCGCCGTTCATTTCACACCACTGCCCAGTAAGTAAATGTCCAAAGCTGTGAAGTTTCAATAAACCAAACTTATTTATACCATTTAAAATAAAACATCTGTATTCAAGCGTTTAAATTTTTGATCGAGCTGGTCTCCCTTCGTTTAGCCTGCCTTCAACATGACAGCTGTGAGCGCTGCCTCTCATTCAACACCTCTGGCTGCAGCTGGTGCAACGTTTTGCAGAGGTGAGCAGAGTTTGTAACCTTAATATACCATCACAGTGTATTTTCACCCCATTTTATATGACCGTTGTGTTTCAGGTGTTCAGATGGCATGGATCGACACAGACAAGAATGGCTGGAGTTTAGCTGTTCAGAGGAGGTAGCATTAGAGATGTAATTTCACTTTTTATTCACCTGTTTTTAAATAAACTTACTCTTTATTTTGCTGTGGATGGGCAGAGCAAAGATGCAACCTGTGATGATTACTTCAGGGATGAGAATTTCACTGGTTCACCAGAGATAGGTGATGGCACTCCTTTGACTCCTCTACAAAAAGACTGTAAACGTTACGGTGAGGATGCATGTAGCACATGCTCGATAACACACACAATCTCTCTGTAATATTCAATTTTGTATTGTGGAACTAAAAATACTTATTGTTTCTTTATTACAGATGATACTAAACATCACATATTCAATACTGGCAGTGGTGAGTTAGTTTGTCACTCATTAAAATACTGCTTAAAAACAATGAAGGGATTACATAATGTGTTCATTTTGGAAGAAACACCGATTATGAATCAGTTTCACCTTCACAAATGTACAAATAGAACCGACGAGCAGAAATGAGAGCAAGACAACGCCTGTAAAAGGTGGTTGCCACAGACTATATCCCTGTCTTTATCCTTTTTAGCAGATATTTTGGTCGCATTTGCATCTCTCCAGTGAGGTCTGTAACACACAGAAGATGGTCAGATAGTGTAGCTCATACAGGATGGCACATCAACACACAAATCTTATAGGCTTGAGCATGTTTGTGTTCAACATGTCAGAAACACACTCCATGGGGGTGGTATGATAACCCATCAGCACCCTGTTCTCCTCGGGGATGAGAGCAGGTTTGCACTGAGCACATGTGGCAGATCTGAGACAGTCTGGAGAGACACCAGGGAGAACATTAGGCAGTGATGGACTGGGGGGTGGCCCACTCATAAAGAGCCAGGAGGCTAATTGACTGCAGTTAGGATGAGATCTTCAGACTCATTCTCAGATCATACGTTGCTCCAAACAGTGATTGGCCTCATGTGGCTAGAGTGTGTCAGCAGTTCCTGCATGACGAAGGCATTGATGCCATGGACTGATCTGTCTGTTAAGGAAATCTGTCTTGAGGAATTCACCCAGACGTTGTGTTTTTACTGTGATCTGATTTTCAGCTGGAATATTTCATTAATCAGGATCTAAGATGTGTTATTGTAGTGTTCCCTTTATTTTATTGAGCAGTGCATTATAATCAAAGCTTTGGATTCGATTGATAATTACATGTTCTTATTTTGGCTACAGATGTGGAAACAGATTCTTCAACCAAGAGTACAGCAATGTCTAACCCCGGAGTGATAGTTGGTATCGCCTCTGCTCTTGTGCTACTTTTGGCTCTGCTACTTGTTGCTCTTTGCATCAGTTGCAATGCCACTGCTGCTTCGCCGCTTTACCTCATCCAGGTAAACCACAGAATACCGCCTGGTCCTAAAGCCGACACTCCAGTACAGTACGGTCATGTCATAATGTTTTTCCATTCTTCCTGCCTGACAGAGACGTAGGTGCTACTGGCCTTCTCTGAAGTTTCAGCAGGAGCAAAGTGGATACACGGAAGTGGAGGGAGAAGGTCACAGAAAATACAGCATTGTTGAAGCTGGGCCATGCTGAA
This sequence comes from Pseudomugil gertrudae, assembly GCA_037177535.1. NCBI lineage: Eukaryota > Metazoa > Chordata > Actinopteri > Atheriniformes > Pseudomugilidae > Pseudomugil > Pseudomugil gertrudae. The sequence continues at coordinate 17,487,890 of JBAMHV010000022.1, forward strand.
GTCACAAACGAAGTTAATGGATCAAGAAATCTGTGTGTGAAATGGCATTTTAAAAAGGCATTGTTGGAAAAGTTTAGAGTTCAGCGTACAGAGTGATAAGTATGATATTGAAATATTGTATTAAACATGAGCACATCGATTAATTTTTTTTAAAAAAGGGCCTATATGTCCTTGCTTTTGTTTTTTAACATTAAACGTGCACAAATATGGATGTGGCAGGGGTCCCTTTTATTTGTTTAAACATAAAACACAGTTCCTGCAGGACATGTAAGGTTCATGCTTTACCTTAAAGATGTGCTATTGGTGTTATTCAAAGCTGTAGCAGGGAAATAAACATAAAAAACAATAGCCTTGGGGTACAAAACATAGATTTATATTATTGGATTTTTCAGTGGAGTCACATTGAAGTTAGTTTTTAATGTTAGTTTGTGTTTGTGTGTTTTCTTTTGCTGTATCTTATGAGATGTTCAATAATTGTTTTGTTATTGGACATTTAATTTCTTTTAATGAAAAGTCTTTTAGTTTGAGTTTATTATATTATATTATATTATATTATATTATATTATATTATATTATATTATATTATATTATATTATATTATATT
>JBAMHV010000022.1:17489504-17499553 GCA_037177535.1 Pseudomugil gertrudae
ATATTATATTATATTATATTATATTATATTATATTATATTATATTATATTATATTATATTATATTATATTATATATGTTGTGAGGTCCTTTGGGGGGAGCAGATTACCAGCAGGTGTCGCTCCAACCAAACATATCAGGTATCGCTCAAGTAGGCCATGCAGTGAACGTGGCAGATGTGTAAAAAATTTGATTTGAGAGCATTGGATTGGTAAAGCCCCAAAAACCTGCAAGATGATCACATAAGTTTGCAATGCAAGCACAGATGGAGCGAAGACAGACACATTGGACATGCACGTGCACACGGCTCGACCGGATTTCCTAACAGTTGACACGGAACGATCACTTTTGCGCCAGTCTCCGATAAATACTTACAATAAGTAGACACTTTACTTAGCCATTCTATATAATATCATTGTAAGGGAGAAAAAAGACCCTCCCACACTTCATCTTCCTCTGTTCGGACGTGCGCGCAGGAGGACAGCGGGAGCGCGCTTTCCGTGTCTGTTAGTGGACTGACAGCCAGCTGTGCGACTATATCAACAATCTCCTGGATTTGCTACGTACAATTGTATTGTTGCTGGTTTTCTACTAATTATAATCATACACTATAGCGGTTTTTTAGAGTTAGTCCTCGGGAGCACACAGATAAAACAAGTTAATCGGCGGTTTCTGTGCTAACTAGCTAGAAGAGCAGTCCTCCAACATGAATCCGTTGTGTAGCAGATGTAATCTAGTCGTTTACCCCACGGAAAAAGTGAATTGTCTGGACAAGGTAAGAGCCTAAAAACCTTTCTTTTTGTTGAATTGCAATGCGAAAATGACTCAAATAAGCTTCCGTGTTTTTTGCCAAAGCCTAACTTTTTTTTGTTTTCTTAAAACGGGACCTTTCACATATTTTTGTGAATGAATTGAACAACCCAAGAGAACAGGTATTTCGCTAGCTTGGCAAGCTAGCAGCTAGCTAACGTCTGGAGAAACGATGGCACAACAGCATGATGTAAAAACGAAATCACACAGTAATGGTATACACAATGAACTACTTTAATAACATGAAGCATAATGTGTTTTTACACATATTTAAAATGAGTTAAGTATAGGGTATTAATTTACCCTAAAAGCAGGGCTTTACATTGCTTCCGACTGCCGTGCCTGGTCTGGGCCTGCCTGACACCTTTGCTTTCAAGAGGACTGATGTAAAACATTTGTGATCTCTGTGAAAGACGTATTCTCAGGTTATATTTTCCTTCCATATCGTAAATGATAATAAATAGAAACGAAATGTAATGTCTTTGTCTTCGTGTCCATAACTGTGTTAAGACAACATGGGTTGAATTGGACGGGTCCAATTCACTGATTAATCCAAGTCAGGGATGATTAGCTGCATATGGTGTTTTGGTTTTAACCAAAAGCACACGCCTAATCTCTGTCATGGTGATAATCTTATCAATTTCGCCCACAGTGTTTGTCTGGAGGTCATTAATTCACAAGGGAGCGAAAACCTGTTTTGGTTTTGACTCAAACTTTGCATTTTAAATGGATTGTGTTGAAATTTGCTACAGTTAGTTGCATTGTGATGAATAAAAGCCATGCAGCACACTTCATGCTACCTGGGTGGGGTCTCTGCTTTGCAAAGGCAATAGAAATGGCTGTATCTCCTATTATTTTTATTAAACCAAAGCTGGACTAGAGGCAGATAATTTGTGTAATGGACATCTCAGTGACATGAAAATCAATTCCTGTTGAGATGTGCTTATCTATCAGGGCTGACAGAGCAGGAAAGTATAGAAACCAAAGCACTTTACCTAAAATAAGATCAGCACCTGACTGGATCCAGTACTTCTCTACCACATAGATGTTATGGTTTTCACTGTAGTCTCAACCCCTTCTTCCTGTACAGGCCATACAGTAGGAAACATTAAACTTGCTCAGTGATGTAATGTTGGAGTGTTAGATGGCCATTATTGATAAAAATCTAATTGCCACAAGTGCAGCCTGAGTTTGCTGTGGAATCTGCCCTGAAGCAGAGTGCATTCCAGCAGACAGACACTCCTATGAAATGTGCTCCGTCAGAGGCCTGCTGTGCTATCTTCCCTTCTGAACCGAGCAACAAAAGGTGCATCTTCGCCGCCTTTCTGAATCAGTGTTCATCGACACAGCAAAACACCCTTCCCTTTCCTTTCTTCGCCTTTCATATTTGCTCAAAGCAGCCAAGGCTACATTGACTTAGCATTTTTCAATGTGCTGTGCTAGCTCAATTCAAAGCAGAGCAACTGGGAAGTCTTAGAACGGCTGCATTGGTATTCCTCCCAACAAATGTCTGTACCTGAAAGCGTCCTGAAATAGCCTGAGAGGTTTTGCCACAGAGACTTGTTTGTCTGTCTGCTGCATTCCAGCGTGTATATAGCAAGGCTGGGTCGAGCAAGAGGAATGGGTTAGCTGTGCACGTGAAGACAGGAAGTGAACTCTGGTTGAGGCTCTGGTTTGCCTTCTCATTTGGTTTTCCTTTTGCACTTAAAATACTAACCACTGATGGAGAGTTTTGAAAGTCACGTGTAACTAATTTATTAGTTTTTTATATATATAAATTCACATGAGGGCATCATCAGATAACATTATTTAAGCTCTTTAGGAGGTAAAGTTTGTATCAAGAGGAATTTTGAGAATCTGTAGTGTGATCTAAGCTTATTTCTTACTGAAACACTTTCTGTATTTTCTATGCCCCCCTTCTTCATCTTTTTTATCGGGACTCGTGTGACATATGTCATTATGATGTAAAAGCAGTAGGTGTTGTGTCCAGTTCCTTAGAGGATTATTATCCCCTATTTCTGTGAATAATTTGTTATACTCTCAAACTGGCAACTTGCCTTTTTTTTAAAGAAGAATGAAAAATATTTCTTCTAGCTTAGTTTGTGGATATGATGACAACAAACACTTCTGGAGTGTTTTGGTTCAGGCTAAATGTATTTTTCTCAGACCCTTTTTATCTCCTACTTGGCAACAACTTAAATTGGCAAGTCGCAGTGTGGTGTCATTTGCAAAATGGGAAACGGTTTCATATTCACAACTGCATGATCTGTATGAAGCCGTACAATCATGTATTCATTAGTTATAGGTTAACTCGGTAATCAAAGATATTGTAATACTGAATTGTCTTTCATGTGTATGGCAAACCGATACCCAGATTTCCTAACACTTCGGCTTCTCTGTTATGAGTACGCCTAAGTTATTTAGCTTACCTGTAGTTATAGAGAGGGTAAAAGTTAGGTCATCTTTAGGTTATTCACTGCAATACAGCATTACATTATGACAGACCTCATGCCATGCCTCTCAAGAATAAATCCAGTATGCAAAATAAAAATATTCCCGTTAAATATGAATATATCCCTTTGCTGAAGAATGAATTATTAAAAATCTGTTCAGTGTACATGTATAATAATTGTACAAAAATGAAACGAGAATGATTTATCTTTGCACTCGGATGTACTGATGTGAACACCTTTCACCTGATCTCGGTTTTAGAGGAATTTGTCTAGTAAATGGTCTCTATATTTAGTCAGGTTATTTTGAGAGCTGAGTCATGTCAAAGCGCCAAAGGAGTTGAAGAATTTGTGAAGCCACAATAGGTCCCCTCCCATGTGTGACTCAGTGTCAAACAAGCCGTTCAGTCACTTGAGATGTTGATTCAACAACCAGGTAGTTGAATTCATATTTGATCCAGGAAGGTAAAAAAGAACAGTAAGCATGTTGTTTGCTCCACTGATCTTGTGCAGTGTTGACATAGCTCAATTTTGCATCTCTGAGCAGTAAAATTCAAATAAAGGACAACAGGCAGCTGTAGCCCGCACAAGTCATAATGTGATCATTTAACGTTTGATATAAATATGATGTATATCATGGCAAAGCAGAAGTGTCTGGTTGTTTCATCTGAACCTTGTTCCTCTTGTCTTTCTCACTGGCTATTTTTAATCGTGTCACTTGAGTGGAAACGTGTAACGAGGGGCACATCAAATACTGAGTTGTTTGAAAAGTTAATTTCAAACCCTGCTCCAGCATATCTGTTCAAATCACTGCCTGCAGTTTGCAGTGAAGCCCTGGAGTCTGATTAAATTAATGGCATTAGGTAGGATTATAATTAACCAGCATTCATTAATGAGTTGCTTTCCCCCCTCAGCGCCAGGCAGATGTTGGTTTCTTTAGGTATACAGCTTGCAAAAGAAGGATTTTTCACATTCTGTTTGTTTATAGGTGAATGTTTAGTTTTATGTAGTCACTGCCTGCGTCTTTGAATCATCGCAGCATATTGGGTATACTGTTAGCTTAGGCTATTAAAATACTAAAAGCACCAAATAATATAAAAGCTGAAATTAAACTGAATTTATTGAGATGTTTTTTAAAAAGTATAAAGCACAGACTTTCTGTTTCAAGTAGCAATCGCCAGAGGACGGATGCAGATTGACTTATGTTTGCTTAAAGATTGTAAAGATATTATTTGATCTACATTAACGTACTATCAAATAATGGCTAGAGAAAATAATTACAGGATCATAAATGTACATTAATTGTTGTTTAAATTTTTAATATGTTAATGGGAATTCCTTTTCTTCCACTCTTTTACCACCTCAATCATCCATCCATTGTCTGTTTTCTGACATCTTTACTGGAACGCTTCCTCCAGTAAAGGTTCACGGCTAGCTGGAGCTCATTCCAGCAATCAGTGGGTGAGCAGCAGGGTACATTATGGACACTTCACCAGTTCATTACAGAGAGACAAACAACCAGTCAGACACAGATTCACTCCCAAGGACAATTTGAACGACCAGTCAACCCAACATGTGTTTGGATGGTGGGAGGAAGCCGGAGTACCCGGAGATAACCCACACTAACACTGTGAGAACATGCAAACTCCACACAGAAAGGTTACCATCAGAGCCAAGGCTCGAACCAGCGAGGCTGCAGTGCTAACCACCACACTGCCATGCAGCCCCCTCCTCAATCAAATGAGAGCACATGTTTGGTAAATATGTTGCTATGGTTATTGCCCTGTTCATGTTACATGCTCACTGTCACAGGAAGTGGTTAATGGAACAGGATGATAGCATTATAACACTTTTAGCCACATATCACATTTTGTGTCAGAAGTACCTAGCAGGTCCGAAGAAGCTGCTATGTGAGATTTATCACAGAATGTCACATTATCGTGTCCTGATAGTTTCTATTATTTCAAAATACATATACTTAAATTATTCCTAAAAAGTTAGGGATATATAAAACTTATGTTTGTGTTGTGGTCACTTATCCTTATGAGCACAACAGTTATACATTAACTATGTAAATATTGAGCAATTGTACATATGCATTTAAAACGTTCCCAGTAAAAATCATAGTGCATTTTAGTTACACTGGTATCTTTGTAGAAGCTGGATATTGTTACATTTTTGTTAGATGTATGTAATTGTGTCAAACGCTTCAGTTTGAATGGAAGATGGTATTAAAAGTTCACAAGTTTGGCAGGCAACAGTAGAGGAGGTGTGAACTGTACATGCAGCTCAGATGGTCTGTTGTTTTGCTCGAATAATATGGATTAGCACATGTATACGTATAATTAAGTAAACGTATCTGTAATTCTAGATTTGCCTCTTATTAGCTGTCCTTTGTGTAGGCACAGGGTTTGTCCAGGATCACTTGCTTTCCGTCTCCATGAGCACAAGTATCGAAACTGACTGAACATTGTTGCTGTTGACTGAAGCCCTGGATCATCACTGACACACAAACACAATTCACGGACACTTAGAACCTGCATACAGCACTACACATGCATGAATGCACCCACACCTATAAACATAAATGCACACATTTCCTTCAGCTGAGCTAATGCAGAGAGAAAGAGCTTTTATTTTTATATCAGTGTTTTATTTCTAGGGCTCCAGCTCTGCAGTGCCCTCATTTTCCAGCGGACTCTGATTGAGCCTTGATGCCCAAGAGCCAGGTTTTCCTGGGGATGGACATGGCTAACAGGTGCATGGCCTCTGTAACGTGCATTTGTTATGTGTCTCATTTCTTCTTCTCTCCCCCTTTGAGTAGATGCACAGTAAGACTGTACAGCATACTGTGATGTACTGTCGTGGGAATTTTATATGCATACTTCTTATATTATAATTTTCACATGTAATATAAGAAGCTGTAATACTTTCTGGGGAAATTTCAGACTTGGATTAAATGTTCTTGTAATTTGTGCTGATATTATCATCAAAATGAAGATAAAACATTTTATATTCTAGTTGCAAATTAGCTGCTGTTGGACAAAGACATCTCACACAGCAAAAGGAGAAGTACCTTTACTTTTCCATGAGAGCAGAACTGTTTTATTTGATGATGGTGGATAGTGTAAATGTATGCAGCTTATGGTTTCCTGAGAAAAACTTGTAGACAAAAAGTACCAGCTCGTTTTGGCCAAAACATGGTCTCAGAAAAAACACCAACCTTTTGACCTTTATGCTGACTAAGCGTGAGATTACACCAAAACATTTTAAAATGCAAAAATCAGCAGTGTCGCTTCAGGGCTCGGTCAGCGATACGTGAGAATGTAAAGTTGTACTACTCCCAGCACCCAGTTATGAGAAAAGATGCAGTAGCAATGTCTGCTCATCCATAGCACCTGTGTCAAAATTTGCCACCTTAATTATTTCTTCATTCCAGGACGACGTTTATTTTCAAAAGTCATTGATGACATTTTTACCTGAGAGGGTTATGTTGTAAGTGTAGTGGTTTGAGATGATTGCACTGTTGGAATGTGGGTTTGCTGGTTTGTAGAGTAGTTTGTTAAACAGTTGAGTTCAGCAGTGTTTCAATAACAAACCAAAGGTCAATATTTATTCTGGAAAACACCAGGAATTTCAAAGCCCATGCCAGGTTCATATCACCTGAACACTAGAGCATTTTTATTGGCATGTCTTATTTTTTCACGGTGATAGTTTTATATCTTTGGTTTACTATTCTAACTTTGATGCTTTGTTGCTTTATTTTCTGAATATGAAGCAGACAATATGATTGCAAAATGGCCCTGATCACAGCAGCTATAACTCAGCTGAAACTAGCAGAAACGTAAACTATCTGTACTGTGCTGTTGTTTGTGAAGGGGATCGGCCTTTGCTGCCTTAGCTGGGACAATAGGAGAGAGCAATAGAAAGAGTAACATGATGTGTCCATCTGCAACACCCTCAGGGCCCAACTGGGTTGTAGTGGGATAAGGAGTTTGCATTGGAAAGCTTGGCCGAGTGTGTTTGGCTGTGGATCACAGCTCTTCTGATCAGAGCCAAGGCCTTGTTTCCACTGTGAGCCCTCTTCTTTCTTTGCCTCAGTACAATGTTACTTGCCTGCAGCTACAAACTCGTACATACACTTGTCGGTGCATGCCATCCTGGGGGGTCCAAACTTGTATATAGAGCCGACAAGTCTGTTCTTAAAAGCAGACTGAAGCTATATTTAAATACTATTTGGTATTGTCCAAAGTTACAACTGCTCATTGCACTGTTTGCTTTGCAAAGAAGCCGTGCCATGTTTGTGTTTTGTGTTACAGTTTTCACAGACACTAAATCTTAACATCCTGATGATTTATTCCTAGCTGTTTACCAAAGCTGTTACAATGCAACATTATCACTGCATGCAAGGAAATGGAGTTTCCTGTCATGGAGGCCCGCCTGTTTGTCTGAAAGTTGTTGAACTAAATTTGGATTGTGCATGTGAAGCAGAAAAGTGTTTTAATGCCGTTGCAGTTTGAATCTCTGTTTTGAATAATCTTTCTGTGTCCATTTGTTTTGGAAATTTCTGTGTGGGCAAAACAAACTTAGTGTGGGTCAAAGAATGAGAAGGATGGCATTCTGCCTGTAGGCCATGTTAATAAGGACGACTCCTCTTTTTTTATTATTTATTTGTTGCTTTTTCTCCGTTTCTTTACACTCCTTCCTTCCCTTCTTTCCCTTGTCCACCAGATCATTGCTTCATTCTCTGGTGTGCTTTTCTTACTCATCTGCTGCTGTTTGCTGTCTTCATCTTGCTCTCCCCCAGCTTATTACTTTTCATCACTCCTTCTGGGTTTGTCCAATCCTCTGTTCTTCAGTCTCTGAATGCTCAGGCCACAATTCAGCTCAATGCCAGGAGGATGAAGGAAGGGGGTCAAGCAGCTGGGATAAATGAGGTTTCCTGAAAGAGATGGAAGCTCCAGCTCCTATAATGACAGAGAATTTGAAAACATGCAGATAAACGCTCAGATAGAAAGCTAAAAGATAGCCTTAAAATAAACTGCAGAATATATTTGTGTGCAAAACATCTGTGAATACACATGCACTGAATTAGACAATGGAAACAAAATATGTTATCAATTGTAAGTTGAGTTGGCTGCAGCAACTATACAACTGGCTAGCTAAGGAGAAGTTGGTGTCTTTGTTACTCTTCAGTTCCAGCAAACACAAGCTGCATTGCTTCACTTTGGTTTCACACAGTCTTAACAGTCAGTGCTTTTTTTTTCCTACTTGCATCGAGATCCTGTCATTGTGAAACCTTGTGGAATAAAAAGTAGTTCTGGCCTTGCTCATTCAGTTTTCCTGTGCACGCTGTTGTTTTGTAGAATGACTCTCTTTTTGGAAGTGTACGATAAAACAAACTACACTTGTTTTTCCATCTAACCTCTCCTCTGTTTTCTTTCTTTCAGTACTGGCATAAAGGATGCTTCAGTTGCGAAGTCTGCAAAATGACTCTAAACATGAAGAATTACAAAGGCTTCGAGAAGAGACCATACTGCAATGCGTAAGTTGTCCCTGGTTCTTTTTCTGTTTGTCAGTGGTCATGTTTTATATGCAAGGGCTTCAACCTGAATCCCAAAGATGCTGTCAGCAGTCTGTAATCTGTCCACGGCCTGAAATAAGACTCTAAATGTTTGTGCAAGTGTGTATTGTAACCCAGCTATGGCCCCTCTCTCCCTCCTTTGCTGTTTATCTGTGACTATTCTAGCTCCCCCCTTTGAGGAAAAGCCTATGGTTGGTGTGGGAAAGTGCATCCCTCCCTCCTCTTCTCATTAGGGAAAAAAGGCGAGGGGGGAGACTATCAACAAAGGAAATTCCTAAAGTTCCTCTACAGTGACAGTGGTGGACACTGAAACTAACATGTCCACTCATGCTTCAGTACATGGTCAAACACTAAAGGCTCATCAGGAATCTGTGGAATCCTCTCTCTCAATACTAGCAAAGATTTCCTCTTCCTCTGAGTGTTGGAGTTGAAGAGCGAGTACATTTTCTGAGAGGGAATGCAGGAAGAAAGCATTGCTTCATGTTCTGGCAAGCTCGCTTGCTGAACTGCCATCTTATTGACAAACGAATCGAGAAGTCAGGCAAGCCTTGTCAATTTCAGCCTCAGGGAACTCCCTGTTAAAGTGGCTGTTCAGTGCTCTTCATGACCAAAATCAGGAAGATCGAGTGTTTTTGTTGCAAGTAGGTGTATTTCTTGTTAACCAGGAAACTCTCAACTCCTGATTTTTTTTTTCTTTTTCTCCATTTCAGTTGTTTCCTGTCTCTGTGTAGTCATAGCTGAGACACTTTTCTTTAGAAAATTGTCTATTTCAGGTTTGCAACTTGACAAGACCAGATAAAAACTAAAAGATCTGATTACCAAAAATTCATGCTAAATTTAGACTATAAATAAACATGTAGATGTCACCTGTTTTACAGAAGGGCACATTGATGGCCTCGCATCGACGGCTTGTTTAAAACAGACTGTTTTACTCCTGGACTGGTCTGAAACATGAACATGCATTGTGTAATATGCTAGGTATACCTGGCAGAAGTATATCTGCATTTGTATGAACATACAGTGAAATGTATATTTCTTTGTTCACATTTTCTTATATACTTTTTTCTTATCTGAAAAAGCTGAATGAATATTAATTTAAAGAGCCATTTATGATCTGTACAAGTTATGAATTCATCCTGCTCCTTTGTGGACAAAGTACTGATTGATCGGCTCATTTTAATTTTTTCTAAATAAATGTAATATATAT
>JBAMHV010000022.1:17505476-17529149 GCA_037177535.1 Pseudomugil gertrudae
CCCCCCCCCCCCCCCCCCCCCCCCCCCCCCCCCCCCCCCCCCCCCCCCCCCCCCCCCCCCCCCCCCCCCAACCTCAATAACCAAAATATCCATCTGAACTGGGTCATTTGTTATTGCCTTCATAAAGACGTCCCCAATGGGAGAGATTTACAATGACTGTTAAGACATTTTAACAATGATTTTCTGTTTTAACTACTTGGAGAATGGCCAACTATAACCATAGTAAGTACAAAATATTCTTATTTGACAAACCTTTCAGGCAAAACCTTCAAAAATGTTGTGAGGTTTCACTTCTCTTAATTACATTATGTCCCAAGTGTCATGTTGGTATTCAAGGAACTTCTCTGAAAGCATTTACATCAGTAACCACAAGAAAACTGGACTTCACAAAATGTGTAGTTTCAACACTGTTTCAAGTCATTATCAGCTTCCTAAAGGAGACGTTGAAGAGGCACCCTGTTGCAGTAAGAAGGAGCACTTTCACAGGGTAAAGCCATGTGAAGAGGGGAAAGTGTTCAGGCAGCAGGGTGGGCTTATCGGCAATCATCATTCCACTCAGATGTTATTGTCAAACACTACTGATAAGATTTGGGCGGGGTGGGTGTGTGTGAGAAGTAGGTTTGTGGGCGGGGGGTATGGGGGGTAGTAGTCATATGGGGAGGGGAATGACAGTGATAAAGGGACAGATGGTGTTTTTCTACATGGTCTGCGCGCCTCTAAAACAGCCCCCAACAATATTAATATCATATTTGAAAAGACAGTTGATATTTTTAATATTGTATTATTGCCACAAGAGTCCGATTATAACACTGATATAACCGAGGTCTGATCATAAATGAAGATATTATACTGCAGAGAAATGAAATGATGTGAAAATAATAAATTAAATAAGAGAAAATATGATTTTGGCATAAGTAGATATTTTTAGCAACTCGTCATACAAAATACAAACGGCTTATTTTTGTTTACAAAAATACAATGAAACAGATTTATTTAAAAAATATAAATCATCTTTTCTGCCATTAAAATGATTATTTAATCAACGTTTTCAAAGGGCTTTTGAGTCATCGCCAAAAACTTTATTGTGCTTACAGAAAACGGTGATCGTCACCGTCACTGCTGTGTTGCTACGGGAACCCTATTGCTATGGTAGCAGGGTAGAGGTTTGTCACACCTCATTACAAGACTTTGCAGTGGGAGACAGAAACAGAGGAGGAAATAAAGACACTGGAGAGGGCCTATGAGAGGGAAAGCAATGAGCCACACGTGAACTGGGGGTGAATGAGAGAGGAAGGCACCCTCACAGAAAAAAGTGAGGAGATAAAATGGAAAGAGGGTGGGCAAGACGAATGCAAATAGAAGAGGGGAGAAAGATTTAAATACGGGAAAGGTTTAGCTTCATGGGATGATTGTCTGTTGATGTTAAAGCAGTGAAATATGAATGAATGAGAAAGGAGCTTTGAGGGGAAGGATTGTGGGTGGGGAAAGAAAACAAGACAGTGATTGGTGGAGAGGAAGCAGTGGTATAAACCCTGAAAGACAAAGGAGATGGGCTTCAGGAATGGAAATAATGGGGGGAGGATGATGGCTTGACTGAGTGTAGTAATAAAAAAAGGGCAAAGATGAGTCGAATCCGTGGTCATTTTGATGACTCGCCTTTTGTAGAGCACTCATGACTTGTGTGTAATGTTACGGAGAGTGTGAATCAGCTGTGTTTTCTCATTGAACGTCACACCGGGGTGATAGTTGATCTGGGCGTATCACATACACTCATTCCAATAGCTGTGAATCAGAACCGTGTCATCTCATCACAGGACATCGGTAGACGAGAGGAGGGCTTGTCAGCACTCTGGTGAGCGCTGTCAGACATTATCTTAGATGTCTGGAAGTAGAATGCAGGGTTGAAGCTTTGTTTCCTGTTAATGGACTGTACAGCCGGTCTCCTTCCTGGAGCTGAGCAGAAAACAGGTGCGGTCACCATGGAGGCAGGAGCAAAGGTCTGGTGTGAGGGTTAGACACGGCATGTGTTGCTTTCACTTTAGTTAAAAAAAAACCACCTATTAACAGCTTCCTGTTTCAGGTATGTGAAGTGGTTTTGGGTGCTTATGATGAGCCGCAGCGCTGCACTACTTTCATTTTAGATTCTGATATTTATATTATTTGGACCAGACACTTCGTCCTTTCCTGTTGGGGTCAGACTGGGGTGGTATGACTGGAAACACACGGACAATGTTCTTTATTCACTACCTCTCTTTTTGACCTTATATGGCTTCTAGCCCGCCTTGTATGTAAGACTTACACTTCTAACCAAACAGGAAGTTAACATCACAAAGCAATTATATGCAGGACCTACCTCACTTTACTAGCACAAATATAAAGGGACATTAAAATAAAGCTTTACGGCTTTACAATGAAAAATGACTCCAATACAAGAAAACTGTAGTAGCATTAAGTTTTACCAAATATGAGCATAGATTTTATGAAATTTCCAACATTGTGTACATAGTGTAAAGGTGACATTTCATGTTATCATTTATGGATGTTCAGCTGTAAAAGAGGCCCCAGTAAAACCATTTTCCCTCTGCTATAAAAATATTTTATTACCTCAATTAAAACCAGGAATGATTTTTTTTGCCAAACCAAAGAGCAAGTGCTGCTATGCTATGCTATATTTCCTTCTCTGTGTTCTGTTGTTAATTCTTTATGTTGAAAGAATCTAGGTCAAAGCATCTATAAATAATAATTTGCTCTTCACTCGTTGTTGACTCACACACTGAAACTGTTCCTTTTCTATCATTGTTGCATGTGTCAACTTTCTGTATGTCCTGCAGGTTCTCTACAGGGAGGATTTTGAGAAGAATAAAGGAAAAGGTTTCAGCGTGGTCGCAGACACGCCGGAGCTGCAGAGAATTAAGAAAACACAAGACCAAATCAGCAATGTAAGTATGAGCAGCACTGTTAGAGAAACAGTTGGCACCTAAATGAAAAGCAGGTCGCTTATTTGGAGCTGCTCTTGTGGTGTTTTCTTCCTCGTGGGCTTGTTTGAAGCCAGTCAGCTCTGAATTGATTAGTTTTTCTGCACTGCCATGATCTCTTTGCCAATACTGAGGGGATTTGTGTTTGTGGTAATTGGTGCATTCATTCTATGATGGGAAGGGCTCTTTAATTCCTTAAGAATAACTCATTTCAGTCTGATGCTAACCTTTTATCAGCTCATGCTTATTTGTTGATAACATTCCTTTAAAGACGAGAACTTTTAGTACAGTATGTTGTATTTATGGCAGTTTTTTTAACATTTCCTGGTTACGTTCCACCACAGCCTCAGAGCTTCAGCTGATTGTGATCTTGTGTTATTTTAGTGTCTTTTATCTTCTGCCATCTTAAGTTACTATTTATTCTTTGTAATCACATTTTGTAGCCATTCTCCACAGAAGATCATTTCCTTTCACCTCCACATCGCTGTGCCTTTTCTTGTTGATTTGCCATCTTTCTGTAAATACAGCGCAGCCATGTAGAAGTGTTGTGTCTACCATGGTCTCTTTTCTTAAATGTAGCTTTTTTCTTTTGCTTGTGGAACACCCGCGAACACAAAAATATGTGATACATAACCAGCTTTGCTCTAATGGCATAATTAGTGTGGTGGGTGATGGATAATTACTGCTTTTATGCAATTAAAGGTCTTGCATGTCTGAGATCAAGGAAATGTGTAAGGCAGAAAAAGGAAATGCAGATATGTATGTATTTATTTATGGATTACCACACACAAATCATAGCAGTGTAACACGGTCACCATTTCTGGCCTGAGCTTTTGCTCTGAATACTTTTTTTAGTTAGACTTGATCAAACATCTGCTTGCAATCAGTGCTTCGTTCTCATGCTCATCCTTCCTTCATTTTATTCTCTTGAAGAAATAAATCTAGTCTTGCCCTCTGCTACACTTTTATTATGTTTTCTTCTCCGTCTTATTCCTGGTCTATTACCTTCCTTTTTTTTGTTACCGTCTTTTTCAGCAGCAAAGATTCACTAAAGTTGGGGTCAACAGCAGCTAGGGCTTTTCCTGTGAAATCCACTCACAACTCACCATCTGTTCAACTTGTTCCCTCAAAATAAACTAAAATAATCTCCCGCACACACACTCACTCAGCATATTGCACTTGAGAATAACCACTGTGTTCTCGCAGGCTCTCGCCGCACTGTCCTTGCACAAACACTCTGTGATCCCATCCAGTCTGTGAATACACTCCCACTGACGCCGCCGACACAGTGGGCTCTTTGAGCCTGTGTGGAAGTGGGGACAGAATCAGGGTTGTAAATCTTGAGCAAGGCACTGCGAGTCTGTTATCTGGGTGGTAGAGGGAGATACTTAGTACATTTATAAAGCACTCAGTTTATTTTGTGTGACCAGTCTCAGGTAAAACGCTGCTTATGTCACATTGTTTGCGACTGTTTTTTTTTAGCTCGACGTCTGTGAATACGATTCCCATTTAATAAGCTCCCTGGAAAATAATGTGAAATCATAGTATGAATGATGTAGATGACATGTGGTTTGTTTACTCCAGTTCTCTTGTGTTTCCTGTTTAATCTTACTACCTCATTCTTGCCCTGAATGTTGAGCTTCAGCTCTGTTTTCTTTTTGTTTCTTTTCTCACCTGTGCTTTTGTGATGTGTCAACGATGGTTGCTATGCTACTCTGAGCTCACAATACTTCCGACTGTTCAGATGTCTTTTCCTCTTAGCATCAAGCTGCTTCCCAAGCCCTGGCTGCACGTAACTGCCCCACCTATCGGACTGGAGAGTATAGGGGAGACCCCTGGTGGACAGACGCTTAACTACATGCAGTGACTGCTTCCTGGGAAGATCACTGCACATAAACACATGGCCTTTCTGACCTTACACTGTCTATGCTTTTGTGTTTTAGATTAAGTACCATGAGGAGTTTGAGAAGAAGAAGGTGGGAGATGGCCCACCAAGCAGCCCAAACCAAGGTATTTAATCCCTCCTACTGTCGCACATGAAACTCTCCAATATCCAATTTGCAGATTAATTGACCAGCTCAGAAGTTTTAGCAATCGTTAAACGGTAGAAATGTGTGTGAAATGGGCATAAATGTAGTTGACAGGACAGCTTTAAGCTTCTAGACTTGCTTGTGCTGCAAGCTGTGTGATTCCTGGTTACTCCTCTCATAGATTTCAGTAGTAACTTATTCTCTGCCCTCCATCTCCCCTGTTTGCAATCCATTTAGATATAAATCACTCCATTATTAAGTAAGTATTTTATTTCATAAGTAGGGTTTCCCGTGTTGCAATTAAACTGCTGGATTTCTTTTTTTAACTCGAGACCAACTCTCCTCGCTAAAGCTCAAACTCCTGTGAGGCAAACCGTACTCACAAACACGTGTAAACCTCACTCGGCTAAATGCTAGGAGGTGGCACTAACTGAACTGGGAGGGAAAAAGTTCCAATACAGTATAATAGGTCAACTTGTAGATATTTTACATGCTTGATTTGCAAATCAAGTATGTGGTGAAAACTAAGACGACACAGAGGGTTATTGTTTCAACGGTTGTGCAACAGCTAGTTCATAGGTGCTGTCTTGGCTTGCCATAATTTCTCATCTTTGTTCTGTGGAAGAACTAAGGCAAACATCAGGCAGGCTGGATACATGCCTTACAGATCCACGTCTGCTTTAATGAGAAACTGGACAAACAAAGCAGGATCAACTTTAATAAAAGCAAATTACTCGCATGTGAAAAATGAAACGGACTGTAGACATTCTCATGGTGAGCATGTGCTACATAGATGCAACATGCATGAGCACAGTGTGAGGATATATGATAGCAGTATGTAGACCTGTCTGTTAACCCTACCTTTCTCTGAACACCAGGTGACTATTTAACCTCAGGTTTTAGCAGTAATGTTGAGCTCTCTATCACTGCAGCTCTGCACATAATTCATCTCCAGGAGTTCTTTCTGAAACTTAGTTTGCTCTGTTAGAAAATCACTCGGCCCTTGCATTCCTGTGATGTGCTACTTGTGTGCATTTCAGCCCCAGTCTTCATAGTTTAACAGTTTGATAGACCAGAATGGATCTACTGGTTGTTGCATCCTCCAGAGACGCATTTACTGTGATGAAGGGAGAACGGTTAGCTTGCTGGTTGCTTGTTGAACGCTAATGCATCACAGCAGGCTTGTTTTTAATGTTTCAGTGTGAAGGGTGGGTCTGCCCAGTAACAACACAGTTCTCTGCAGCTACTGTTTTACAGATACTTGTTCAGTGTACATTTTCTTTACACTTTAAAGAGGGCACATTTCTAGCTTACCTCCTCAGTACACTTCTGCATATTTCCCAGCGGGTTCTGTGTCTTAGATCCGGACTTTGAGGAAGCTGAGTTTGTAGCTCATTAATTTGTCCTCTTTTCCTCGTATCAGGAGCTTACCAGCAGCCTGCAGCCTCTCAGAACTTCCACTATGAGCCTGCTCCTGAACCAGTGCGCCAGGCGGCTGCTGCCCCTCCTCCCAGCGCTGGGGTAAGTCCTCCACTGTGCACCATCTCAATGAGTCGGGTAGCAAAACAGAGAATTGGTAGAAAAAAATAAAATCTTGTATATAACATCTTTATCAATTATAAAATTAATTATGAATTGTAATCTTTCCTAAAAGGTGTCAGAAACCATATCTAGTCAGAGGCAGGTTGTTCTGGTACATTTAATCCTGCTTAAGTTGCTGTAAGCATGTCATTTGTAGAAAAATATTAGTTGTAGCTGATTTTCTGTAACTGGACTCCCTTTTTGAACAGAAGCGGTACCGGGCAGTTTACGACTACTCTGCAGCTGATGAAGATGAGGTGTCCTTTATGGATGGGGATGTGATCGTCGACGTGCAGCAGATCGATGAAGGCTGGATGTACGGGCGTGTGGAGCGCACCGGCCAGCAGGGAATGCTTCCTGCCAACTACGTGGAGGCCATTTGAGCGAGAGAAAGATAGAAAAAGAGGAGGAGATAGAAAGGGAGGGAAAGAAAGAAAGGAAAAGCCCAGTGCCATCTCATCTTAACACCGCTTTCTCTTAATTTTACTCGTTCCTTAATCTGTCCTGTGGGACCCTAAAACCTCTCCCCCCCCCCTTTGCATCCCTGCTCTCGCTGTTCGCCAACCACAGACGCCCTCAGTGTCAGTCTGTCTGTGTCCGTCTGTCTGCCTGCTTCTCTGTCTCTGTGCTGATGTCTGTCTGTTTCATCTTTGTCCGTTTGCCATTTTGGCTCCACTCTTGTGCAAGTGGAAACTGAACCTCTTAAGATAAACTCACAGTTCATAGCAGTATGTCAGGGGTCATGCCATGCCACACAGCTTCATCCCAGCTGTTGCACTTAACAAACCCGATGCAAAAATGATTGATAACATAAAATAACCCCCACCACAAGTGAGACACTGCAAACATTTTTCTGTAGACAGAATCAGCTTCGTCTTTATTTTGCAGCTTGATCTTGGCCAGACTGGAACCTCAGTGTTGAATCTCAGTCTCTCAGATGTAAGCTTGAATTTTACGTTGACTTGTGTACATTCCTTTAACCTCTAACTCTGTATCTGTTGCACCAAATCAGCCACTTATCAGTCAGAACAGAGGTTTTTAATATATTTATAGATGAACACACCTCGCTGTTGTCTGCACATGTAGGCACCCTCATGGTCCATGCTGCATTGTGGGGTCTTTTTGTGAAACTGGAATTGTAGCCTAACTGAAGAGCACCTCCTGTCATTGCCTTTCTCTGGCGTCTTGGATACAGGAGGGATCAGGGACAAGTTAGGGGACATTATCAGTCAATCTTTGATTACACCACCGCGGTTAGTGGGTTTTGTTCTGTGATGCATCTTTTATTCCTGTTTTTTGCAGCCTAAATGCCTTCAAGTCCGGAGAGAATCACAAAGAGATGACGATTCCTAAATTTAGTTAAAAAGGAGATTGGAAATATGAAATAAATGCATTTCTAAAAGAGAAGGCCAAGCACAAATTTTTTATTCCATTTTTTCTGGTTAATGTGAGACAAATGGTTGAATCCTTTGCTGTGGTGGATGTTTATCTCATGCTGTTCTTCCAGCTCTTTGCTTTTTTATGATAAGATTCTCATTATTTTCCAGTGTACTAATTACGTAAGAGTCTGTTTGGGAACCAGGAAAATGGAATATATGCAGTTGCAGTGTTGGATCAGTCAGCTTGCAGTTTTCCATCTCGATGAAAGTGCTTGTTGTTGCTGCTCGTTTCTGATCATTCAGAAAATATTGTTGGTTTGGTCTTTTGGTCTTATACACGGAAATAAAAAGAACTGGAAAAACCATCTTTCTTCCACTGCAGATAGAGTAACTGAGGATTTTAATAAACTAAAGACGTTCTCATTTCTCTGTGGTGTAAATGTGATCATCATGCTGACCATACACACACCTCTCCTTTTTCTCCTGTGATGCACTGTGACCGTCGTGCATTTTGAGCGAGGGCAGGTTGATCCGGTGGAGCCAAGAATGTTGAGCTTTATCAAATGAAAGTGAGGCTCCCGCTACGTAGCTAGATAACATTGTCTTATTCTATATGCATCATAAAGGTGAGTTAGGGGAAAGGTTTTTACAGGTCATGGTGCTTCTTTGGAAAGGGGCTTGCCTGCAGGGGAAAGTGGATCATACTTTTGTGAATGTGAGGAAATTATGTGATGTTTTTTTTTTAAAGTTGAAAAGTACACTTAAGTGGAAGTTGTCTATTGGTGTTAAAGATAAAACATGCAACTCTCCTAAAAGGCACGGGACATGTTTGTGATGACACACTCAGCAGGACGGTCCACATGCCTGCTTTATGCATCAGATGACAACAGGAGTTTTACCAAACAGATGCAAGGTTGGAAAACTGATTTAAAGCTTAGTTGTTTCACCAAAAAGAGTGAAATGACTCATTACAATTAGTTTATAGCTTTGGTTTAAATCAAACATGCTCACTCCAGTCCTACTGTGTTTGATCTAAAGGGTGCGGACACCGTGAGTTGGGTTAAATTTAAAAAAATGGCCAAAGACAGCCAGTGTTAAGTGTGGCTCGGGATGGGTTGGTAATGCGTGTGATGATGTGAGTGTGTGGGGCTGCGGGCGACAGAGGGCAGATGCTCTCCATCTCCTGGCCTGTAAGGCAGGGCAAGTTGTTTGTC
The DNA here is from genome assembly GCA_037177535.1 of Pseudomugil gertrudae. Lineage (NCBI taxonomy): Eukaryota > Metazoa > Chordata > Actinopteri > Atheriniformes > Pseudomugilidae > Pseudomugil > Pseudomugil gertrudae. The sequence goes on from JBAMHV010000022.1 coordinate 17,514,656, forward strand.
TGACCTGGATATTAGTCAGGAGTTGACCTCTTTGCGCCAAATGCCGCTCCTCTGCTCTGGCATCACTACTGAACCGTAATGTATCATTACCCTCCTTTCCCGTCTAGTCTCCTGTCCCACCCCCTCCCACTGCAGTCCCTCTCTCCTTCAGCCTTCATCGTAGGCTTCATCTCGCGCTTCTGATGAATCATTCTCTGCTTCTATGATACTGGTTATATACTGTAGACTTTGCAGAGTGAATCATATAATCCACAACTGCAGGTTAAGCATTCAGACCAGTTTTGTGCATTCCATCTTAATGTTTTGTTTTTGATATAATTTTGTTATTTTTTAAATAAAAAGTAAAGATATCATATGCATATTGTCATACACGTGTATTCAAAGCCCAGAATACAAACTGATTAAGGACCTGATATCATTTCCTGTTGGCCTGTTACAGCACTTCAAATTGTACTTATAATTCTGCAGATTCAATAAAATGTCATTTTTTTCTCAGACTGTTTGTGTTTGCAGTTAATAAGATGACCGGTGTGGATGTGAGTGTACTTTGCACCGTACTGGGGACTGAATATGCACAATGTGTTGAAATGAAAAGGTTTATTTTTCTTTAGCGTGGCTGATTAATTAACTGCCTGAATTCAGGAGTCCCAAAAGCAAGCCTTTAATGTAGGCGTCATCATTTGGAGTCTTTCAAGCTTTCTCAAGCAATTAAAATACATCTGGGTTACTTGATTGACTTTATATTTAAAATGAAATATTTGATTTCTTTATCTTCACAAGTCAAAAGCTGCATTTGCCTTTTTTTTTAATGTAGTCATCGTAAGAAGTGCTGTGCCATCATCTCTGCAGCATCTGGCTGAATTAAATGGGCACGCCGATTGTTAATGATAGAAAATCATCCAGATGATGATGCTCGTGGAAGTCTTGCATACCGAATATATGTTAGCCTGTTGTTGCTTTAATGTGTTTTATAACTGATGTTTAATTTTTTAATCATATTTTTCCCTGTTATTCTGTACAGATTGATATTTGTTTCCAAAGAACCTGAGTTTGCCTTTAAAAAGGGAGAAAATGGATTTGATAAAGTGATCTTTGCAGCTTATAGTTTCTTCTGGGTATCACTTTCTCTCTGGTAAACTGATGAACTTCCACCTGCAGATTCAGATTCTTTTTAACCCATGAAAACATTTTACAATATTCCATTAGTCATATGGCCCTTCTGGCCGTTTTCATGTTTTTCTTATAGAATGCAGTACACCAGGGTCTTCCTGGATGTTTTTATCACACTGCTGTAGTTTATTTACATCACAAGCTTGGAATTAAAATGGATGTGCTGAACATTTCTATGTTGATATTAAATTGAGTAGGCTTGTGAAAACCTTCTTATAGTTTTAATATCTTCCAAGCGAACAAAACCACTGAAAAAACAGATTGCAGCAAAAACGTTGCATCTGTCAAACATCGTAAACAAAGTTTGACTTTTTTAGGTGATGCTTTTATCCTTTTAACTAACTTTTGCAAAGATACACCTCTCTCATCTAAACTGAGATTTTCATCTAAGGTCTGCTGTTGTAGGGAAAAGCTACATCTTCCCTCTATTTAGACAGAAGACGTTTATGTGTAGTTATGTTTCATTCAGAGAAGCTGCAGAAACCCAAAAGCATGTTTGCAGAGTATGTCTACCCCATCTTTACCTGCTTAATTAATATGTCATCAATACTTTATGTGTTGGGAATATTTGGCATACTAGAATACTTTAGTGCAGTGATGATAAATGAGGTTTTAAGGCTGTTTTAATAAAATCAAATCTACGTTTAAGTCAATTTAGGTCATATTTATTGGCTCAAATATTCATGGGTTGAATTTCACAATCCAAAGCAAATCCGATCCCATCCCATCCCATCACATCCCATCCCACACCAGTTATTGTTGTCCCCTTTCCTGGATGAGGTGGGCGGGGTCTCGCGCTCGAGCTTCCGTGTTTCTCCGAACTGCTCCGATCTTGATCGATCTCGCGCACAGGCGGTGGGGCTGCTGCTTGTACTTCGTGTCCTTTTTTTTGCATCTTCACCTCCCATCTGTGACAGCGCTCCCACCATGGTCGACATACTGGTGTTGATGTTTTTCGCCATCATGGGCCTCGTCTTCCTCTCCTACATCATCTACATGCTGTGATGAAGAGGCGCGTGACGCAGCAGGGCAGCCGGTGCACAGGGGGACGTGTGTACTGGCTCTCCTGCATCCCCGGTGTCCATCATGGATACTGGTACGATCCTTTCCTTGTTATAAACCTGATATTTTGCATGCATGCCTAAGAGAAAATAACGCACGATGACAGTGGCATAATCCAAATAGAGGCACGTGATGCTACAGATTTGGGATAGATGCTGTTTAGAATACCTGAGTTACACTAAAAGGGTTTTATTTATGTATTCAGCGACAAATCATTCATGCTTAACTTGTTTCAGAGCAAAGAGCCTCGTCTGGGCTACGTCTCCTTGCTGCTCTCAGGTGGGATGTGAGGAAAACTAGTGAAGAGGAGGAAGCTAATCTCCTCCTCGTTTTCATCATCTCCCTTCTCCAGGATCTCCAACACAATTCTCACTGCAGGAGCCTCCATTTAATCATTTGCAGTCAGTCTAAGGGTATATTTTCTCTGCTGCCTGCCTGTGTTACCTCTGCACAAATCCAGTAAATCCAGTAATATGGATGCAGGGTGTTTTTGAGTTATTGGGTGTAATACAGGTGTAGAACTAGCCTTTTTTTTTAATAACACTGCGTGATCTTTTATTTAGATGTGAAATGTTTTAATGCAATTATGATTCTAAGTGCAATCAGGTCTTTTGCATTCATGACTTTTGTTGTCTCGCCTTCACATCACCATTAAAATTCAGCATTGTCAACATGTTTTCCTAAATACAATCAGCATTGTCCAGCAGGTCAGAGGGCACCAGTGTCAGTGCATGCAGCATATCATAACTCTGCTTTCACCAAGCTTTCGCTTTGTTCCTGTTTTATGTTTCGCTTATTTGGGACAGACATGAAGAAAGATTGTTCATCTATGTGCAACTCAGCTTTAACGCCAAACCTCCTTTGTATTATTTAATCCATTTAAATTGTGTTTTATTTACAAATGCCCTGATAATTTGCTATGATATATTTCACGTATATTAAATAAAGATGATTCCAGTATACCTAGTTGTTGTGGTCACTTGAGTTAGAAACATAGACTGTATAAAAAAGGTTGGAAAGCAAAGTTGAGTTTATTTCCTAATATTATGAATATGCATAACTTTGGGCTTCCACCTTTTTGTTTGTGGACTAAAAGTATCAATGAGAAATTAATCATGTTTTTTATCCTCACAGGTTATTTTATGTAATGCTCTTCATGTTTAACTCACTGTTTCCTTCCAACCCATGTGTTTTGACACAGTTTGATATATTCTATACTACCTGCAGATGGTGCTGTTTACCTGCACAAGGCTGCACACTGAACTCTGTGCATTAAACTATGAAGATGAAGTTAAGATATGAGGAGGAAACGGTGTTATAAAAGATGTTGGACAGAGACATGTTATAAAGATGTGCTTATTAGTCTGATGAATCTTCATTTCAGCTGTGATGTGCAGATGTTGGGGTCAGCATCAAATCACTGGTTCTGCTTTGGTCCAGGTTGGTAATGGTGCCTGAACATCCATCCTAACATCTTGTCTTTAGCAGGGTAACCCAACATTACAAAGCTCAAATAATCTCTGACTGGTTTAAGCATGAATACTCCAGTGACCTCCACAGTATCCATCCATTAGCTCACCTTTGGGATGGAGTGAAACAATCATCCTGAATCTGTGGCGGATGTGTGATGCCATCATGCTTATGAAGCGAAATGTCTTGTTGCATCTAAACCATGAAGAATGAAGGCAGTTAGTTTGCTGACTAACTCGTACTGGACTCTAATCCAGTACCATCAGGGTGCACATAATACATTATTAAGAGTAATTTAGCACATATATTTTTTTCTTGGTTTCAGAATATTTGGTTAATACTTATTCATTTTCCACACTGACCATATAAAACTTATACGCTATGAGACAGAACAGGTTTAAATCAATATCAAATACTTCCTATAGCTTATTTTAGCTCTTTTTATTATTGCATTTACTCAACCCTTCAATTTACTGTATATCTATAATAGATACACAACTTAATACACATTGTTTTTAAAAAAAATAGAATTGTTATAACATTTTTTTGATAACTGTATCAAAATTCAGGAAAATGAATTGATGACTAAATTGATTATTTTAACCAATAACCTTAAGCTCTTCAGCTGAACCAAATTTCCTGTATTTTTCACCAGTACACTGAAGCACTTTGGGTCGTTTTCATTGGCTGAAATGTTTTTTTGACTTTATTCTTGTGAAAAAAATTTTTTTATTCTACTTTGTTTTTGCATGAATGAATTAGACTCTTCTTTTATGTCAATTAGATTTGGTTTTGCTCTTGTCCATCGTCTATAAGCTCATTACTATTGAAGAACTCAGAGATAGATGGATGGACATTACACTCATGTCTGTGTGGTAAATAAAGGAGTGTGTGTTTAGCATAAAGGAGGAAGTAGAGCTAACCTAATGGAAATAGTTTTGCATCTCACTACTCCTGATATAAGGATTTTCCTAATCACATGTTTTCCTCTCATCGTTCCTCAGTCTCTGTGTGGAGCTACACTAACCAGTCAACCTCAGATTAAACAGACCAATTTAAAAGCAAACTCTTACTAATAAACCATGTGAGAATATTTCCCAAAACGCCAAACTATCAATTTATTCACCCCCCCTGCTTCCCCCTCCCAGCTCCTCCAACCACTTAGCCAAAGTTTCTCCCACATGTGTGCATACAACCACTCTGGGAAATAATTAGAATTCCTCCGCTGATAGTATAATCTACCACTTTCACCAATACAATACACCCACTGTTCCTTTTAAGAGCAGCCTCCTCCCATACACACACACACACACTGGCATTCATCTCACTTTAAACCCATCTTCCACCTCTATCAGCTCACACGGCTCAGCAGCAGCAAGCAGATATTACAGCAGGAGGTATTCAGCTGTAGGACAGAGCGGTGCATTGAAGTTGTAAGAGACGGGACGGCATTAGGCTGCTCGTCGTCTGCCCTGTATGTAGCGTGGACGGCTAAGCCTGCATTCCTGACTCCGCCACCTTCTTCCAACCTTCACCCTTCACACACTCACTGCTGCTCACCAGAACAGATCATGTCACAGCTATGTTGTGTGTCCACTGAATCACAGCAACACAGAGCAGGTGCACGTTTGTTTTTCAGCTGTACAGGCCTTGAGTTTTCCCCTGGAGTCTTTTTTTTGGGCTAAATTCATTGATATATGACATTTTTATGTGTTTATAATTACTTTAAACTGAAAAAAAATCCACCCGTGGAGCATTCTGGTTGTTTCACAGCTGCTGGCAGCATTCCTCACATTTCTGAGAATATTAATTGCATTTGACATTCTGCTTAATTCGTAAATATGAGCAAATTTTGAAGGATAAACAGCAATAATCAGTGTCATGTAAGTAAAATAAAAGGGTGTAAAATTGGCTTTATGTTCAGGAGATAAAATGTTTTCTTTCTGCAGGGAATTTTTCATTTGCACTTCAGAATAAAGTTTTTTTTTCCATAACTTAAAGAAAACTGGAGGTAAAGTGAAACAAATCATCATAACTGAAAATATTTTTCTTGTACAATATCCCCTGGAATGCAGTGAAAATAACAAGTGATGCATTGCACGAAATAGTATCCAAATGTGGCTTTTTAAAACAACTTTGATGCTGCACAGTGTGATCCATGACACATGTTGAGTTTGTAATAACACCTCCTCTTTGTTGCACCTGTAACCTCCTGCAACCTTCCCTGGAATGCCAGTGAGATGGAGTTTATGGGGGTTGGTGAGGGTAAAGCAGCATGCAACTGAATGTAATGATACAATAGCTGGGGAAGGAGGGGGCATGCAGAACAGAAATAGAGCTAATAAAGAAAAAGGAGACAATGAAAGAAAAGAGAAACAAGGGGAGGGAGAGGTTTAAAGCTGTGCTTAGCCATGGCCTTCAGCTGTGAAGTTCCTGTTGTGGGGCTGGGAGTTTTCCTCTGTGTGAGCCTGGAGGGAAACAGCAGAGGATGTCTTTTTCCTGCCCGGGCCTGGAGTCTTTTCCTCCTTTCATGTGTGTGCTTTAAAAAGTTTATGCCACAGTCTTTGTGTTAATGAGATGCATTTTGGCCAGGGGGACTCTGATGCATAAACATTTCTGCAGGGAAGTGAAAGCAGGGTGAAGCATTCCTCGCATGGAAACGGGAATGTTTGCCCTCCACACAGATTGGACTACACGTCCCGACATGCGCTCCGCACAATAGGAGGCAGGCATCATAAATCCTGCCAGCCAATGGCATTGTGTGGGGATCTTTGGTTGGTGGGTTGTACAGCAGCTGTTGTCAATGGCAACAGAGGTTTGCAGGGAAGCATGAGCTGGACAGCTGGTAGAGGGCCCCTCAGTCCCCTGCTAGAGGGTCACATGGCATCCTAGGAGCCAATCTCAGCCCTCCGCCCTCCTCTCTGCCTCGCTCCTTCTCTCTCATTTGCTCATCCTGGCTCTCTTTAGCTGCAGCAGGAGGGGGAGGGGAGCTGGAAAGAGAGGAGGGAAGTGGTGACAGAGAGGGAGAAGGGAGGGAGGGGAGGCAAGGGGCCAGCTTACGCAGGGAACGAGTGAAAGAGCTTGAGAACGAAAGCAGAGAGCGGGAGTCTCTTCCTTCTGCCTGGATATCACAGGGATCCCATACACACCCTATTTCCACCTCCATCTCCCACCCAGAGCAGCGGCAGGAGAAGAAGAAGGACAAGAGATGAGTGTCTAGTTGGATGTATCAGGCTGTCACAGTGAGCAGCAGAGGGAGAGGCAGAACCATGCCTCTGTGGAGAGGCACAGCAGCGGCTGTTGGCTGTCACGCTGCCTCGCCTGTGTGAGGAGAGTACGACTGGATTTCTGTTGGGAATACTGTAGAAGGTCACAAGAAGGAAAAAAGAGGAAGCCAGTGATCTTGTGCCATGACTGGGAGCAGGAGGAGGGAGGAGGCTCGCTGAAATCATGGACCAGGTGAGGATGGAGAGAAGGGAGGGATGCAGGGAGGGAGGGATGGAACTGAAGTGAAGGGGACCGCCACCTTTTCTGTGCTTCATGCATCCACACCTTACTGACACGAAACACGCAGGGCGGCAGCAGCTGGTCCATTCACAACATCAGTCATCCCCCCTTTCCCTTCCCTCAAGGCAAAAACAAACAACACAGCATGCTACTCATCCTGCAATGTGTTTTACGTTCCCCTCCGGCAAGCCAGTTTTTACACAGGGGAGGGGCGTGGGGAGGAGGGTAGTAGAGGTGATGCTACTGGCAAGTGCAAGGCCTCTGGAGGGATGAGAGTTAAAAACATTACCAGTTTATCTCTGATGCTGGAGTTTAGCTCTACAACAGGGAGGAAGATGGAAGGAAAAAAGGCATAAAACCGGGGTGTGGCTGTCATACAGCAACTGGCACCCTCATCCAGTCAGACAGGAAATGGGATGTCATCTAACAGTGTTCACATCCAAAGATCAATGTGTGTACTTCATTCAGAGACTGTGCATCGTGCACTCATGCCACATCTTTTGCAGAAAATCATCACCAGCTCTACTTGTTTAGCAGAACTGTGACAGCAAAGATGCTTCCACTTGAACTTCCCTCTCTTGCTCCTCAAAGTGTTTCCAAATATTTGGTGTGTTTTACAGCCTGTTTTCCAGACATTTTGAGTCCGTGCAAGCTGGAGGAAAGCTGCTTGAGGTGATGGATGTTTCAGAAGAGGACATGTCTCCCCTCCATTGCCCTCATCGCACTGCCAGCGTGTGTCCTGCTCATTGATTACCTCATTCCCCTTTTCACCCTCCCTCTGTCTCCTCTGTTGCTTTGCATCCTGTCGTCTCATGAGGTGGAAGTGGCGTGAGCATCAGGATTGTGATAAAAGGAGGATGGAATTAGGGGGTGTAAGGGTGACACACCCTGGCTGGCCCTTCTTTTGCATGAATTATGTATTTGTCCACCTACTCAAGGTCGGGGTAAGCCCCCCATTATAGAGATGATGTCACCACTCTTACAAGGCTGACTGTGTTTGGGTGTGTGTAGTTAAAGACTAGTTTAGCTATTGTTTAGTTTCATGAGCTTTACTTGTTTCTAAATTTAATTTCTCCTAATTAGAGATTACAGTGACACACGCACACACAATATCGGTTCATGTGCAAGACCAAAAATAACAAGAATGGTGTAGCTTACCTCTTGTATAGCTCACAGGAAACAAACACCATTTGTAAGACTGTGCTGTGAAATGCTGACATGGCATGGCCTTGGTGCAGAGCTCAGCCTGGGTCATTGTCATTGTTATAGATGGACCACATTGTGACATAATAAGATTATAGCACTTCCTGTTCATCACATGACTAGAATTTCTTGTAATTTGGCACTAATGCTGTGAATTTTTATCTCCTCACATCCTGCTATATCCTGTCAGGCTTGAAGAACATCCAAACATCTACTGTCAGATGGAAGCTCAAGCATGCACTAACACTGCTGCGGGACTATAAACACAGGCATGTGCTGTTTACTACAGTCATGGAAAGTTTTAAGTTAACTGTCTGGCTGTATCTCAGCTCCTCTGCATCTTTTTTGTCTCTGTGTGTCAGAGCTACTCTTGCGAGGAACCCACACACATGCATGTACAATCATGGCGATAAGGAGGACAGTGGCTTAGAGAGGAGCGATAAAAAGCATGTTATGTAAAGGGCAGTAGTGGGACACCTCTTACTCTCATTGTCCGTCTGCAATTCATTCCTCTGAGTCAGAGGGATGCTGTCCTCCATCCTCTGCCAACCCTGTAAGTTATCCTCACTGGATGAGTCTGGTTTTTACAGGTTTATAATAGTTTTCACAGTAGAGCACTTGCCTGAGGACGATTTGAGTCAAACGGGAATCATTAGAGCGTTGTGATCAATAGTCATTAGGGCAGACGAGGGTTGGGCTGTGGTGACTCCGGAGTTTGTGCATGGAGCTGCGTGACTGTATCCATTAGAGAAAAACATGTAGCATTAACTGCTTTAAGAGCCTGTGAAAAGATTCACATTTGCAGAAACTTGTATTTTATTGTCTAAGTTCAGCAGAGGGAAGCCCACGTATCTGCTAGAAAATCCACATTAATGCGAATACGGACAACACGGTTGTGTCGCTGTCTGGACAAAGTGACCCCAGAGGCTTGGTTTGCTGTAAACAAGGCGACATGTATAACGCTAAAACGTGCGTGTTCGGGTATGCGTGTCTGTGGCTCTCAGCCAGAGTTATCTTGCAAACTGTTTTGTCTGTTTCCCAAAGATGTGAGTGAAATGGAATGCAGTCAGAATTAGCTCATAGTGAAACAACCATGCAGGGAGATGTTTTATGAGAGTGAAAGTGTGTGTGTGTGTGTGTGTGTGCGTTAGAGAAGAAAGGGTCTTATTAAGTTACCAACGAGATAGAGAGAGGGAATGTTGAAAGAGACAAGTGTGTGAGCAGGACGGATAGAGGAAAAGAATGAGAGTGGAACAGGTGGTCTAATCTGAGACCCCACCCAGGACACCCTGGGCCCCACCGCTTTTTGCCCTTCCAAACTTTGCACGCTTAAGAATTTCTTCCTCAGTTCTTCATTGTGGTGGCGATTCTTAAATCCTGCAAATATTTTATTTGCCTTTTCTGCAGCTTCTTTCACCCGAATCGAAGATAATTATTATGAGACTTAACCAGGTTATAGCTGGTATGTAGCGTTTTAATCTGTTTTCTGTGTGTGGTGAGAAAAAAACACTCAGAGGTCTCTGGGGATCGAAGTGGGACAGGGGGCTCTGGGACTGACCCCGGGCACCATTAAAATATCTCTGTAATAGATTAAAGACATGCACGCTGCTCTGTGGTGCAAGAAACACATCAATCAACACTATTCCATCAAATAAAGGCATCAGGCTTAAATACTACATCTGCATTGGTGTGTGCTTTTAATGCATGACTGCAGAACCTCCTGTTTTTATACTCTCATTTCTGCTAAACTTTGCTCGAGCAGGAGGAATCTTAAGCAAGCATTGATGAGTGATTGCCATGTGAAATGTGAAGAATGTTAGCTTATATCAACCTCTGTTGGACTCTGACGTGTTCAATACCCAGTTGGTGGATGCCTGCAGGGAAACAATGGGCAGATTGTTCTGTAAAGAAACTAGGACACCCATTTCCTAGAAGTAAACATCTCCATCTTTGCTAAAGCAAAACAGCTTCGGAGCTTTATCTCGATGCTTGATGCAGATGGCAGTGGTACAGAGGGTATTCTCTCACGGGGGTCAGAGGTCAGCTAGTGTGGTTTAAGCTTTTCCTGTCAGCAGCACTTTGCATCAGTCAGAACCATGTCTAGGATATGTGGGATGATGACACAGGATGAAGTGGGATAAACAGAACAAAACAGAGGGATGAGTTTTATCAGTGGCATGAGGCAGCAATCCAATTAGAAGCATCTTCGCTACTGAGTCCACTTCACTGTAATGAGCTTGTTTGGGATATTCTTCTATGTAAACACATCCTTCCAAGAGTATTTCTATTTCTTGGATTTACTTGTCCAACCTTCAAATCTTTTGGTCTTCCAGCTGTTAACATCAGTGCCTATAGGCTCTGTGTGAAGATGTCAGCTTATAATGAACAGCTGTGTGGCTGATGCCTCCGGTTTCATAACTTTGATCATTATACTGACCTCAGATATGCCCTGCTGTTAATGTGCATCACAGCTGTAGCACAGTAATGAACAGGGTTTCATGTGCTCTGACCTCTTGGCCTATTTTACAAGCTGGTGCTCTTATTTTGAGTATCATCACACCACTTTGCCCTATCTTTCTCTGCTATTCAGTCTGTGTTGACCCAGCTTATGTTGAAGCGAATGTCTTGAGAGAGCATGCTGTTCCTTCATCTGTTCCTCTGCCATAAGTTTGACATATTTTGAGCTCATTTGGCTTCAAATCCCACAGATTTGGATAAAATGAGAGCTGCCCTCACATGAGTAAAAGTTAGTATTTAATCCCACATGTTCTCCTGAGCGTGCTGAGCCCTCTTGTGGCATCCAGGTGCAACTGTGGCTCTTATATATCAGGAGGTTTGGGGATTAACTGTTTGGGGGAAATCTGTGCAACGAGCAGCACGGGAACAGATGGTTGTCTTTTCACAGAATTGATACAACAATAAGAAGATTGTTTGTTTATATAGCTTTTAACATTGATGACCATGCACATTTATAAATAATTCCTCACAGCATGATAATCCTCTCATGACTGAGCCACAGAGAAAACAGCCGTTTCATTGACTGTAACTTAGTGTTTTAGTTCATTTATCACAGATTTATTGAGCTTCATTCATTCTTTATATATATATTGTTATACAATAATGTAACACACACAGACACACAATCATTTGTAATGTGTGTACATACACATTTAAAGGTTTTAGGGGTGAAGAAAGAGCATTTGCAGTTTAATCAGAGTTTCCTGTCACTGAGGATATGAGAAGCAAATGTTTTTTACACTTAAGGAAACTTTGGACCTTTGTGGAGGTTAAAATCTATCAAAGCCTTCCTGTCCTGCAGCCTTCTGTCCTCCAAAAGGAGAACACCCGGTTTTAAGGCCATGTCTAGACAAACTTATCTCTCAGTTTTAAGGACGGAGAAACCCTGGGATTAGGATATGATCCTCTCTGGCGAACAGGATTATTCAGTTTACTATATATTCTGTCAGAGTTTAAGATGTGTGTTACACCATGTGTGCTTACTGGCCATAAAGTCCTGTATTAATTACACAATGAGGCATTGATATTAAAATGAGACATTGATAGCTTCTCTGGATTTAGAAAACATGCTAATTTTTCATCTGGGTTGGTTATTTTTTTTATTTCTACCCACTTTTGTATGGAAATATTTTTCTCGAATGAGTCATGACTAAGAAAGCTGCAGGAAATAAAACTTTTTAAAAAAAATACAAATGCTTTACTACCTCAAGTTAGCATCAGCTGGAACGGAGTAATTAAAGAAGAAAAGGTGTATAATTCAATTATCTTTTATGTTTTATTTCTTATCGTTTCTTTTTTGTTAGAAATTTACCCTGTTGGTACCAGATGTCACCTTCTAAGTACCTGCACATGTTTTACATCATTGCAAAAGATGCTTCACATGTGCATGATGTGTATAATCCAGGCTAGATTTATTCCTGACGCGTTGCAAAATAAATTAATCTCAGAAGCAATATTCCAGTATAAGATGCTACTGCAACAAAAGCAGCTGATACAAATGACAAACATGAGATTTGACGCGTGAGATTTTTATTCCCCAATGGATGTAAAATTTTTGATGGATAAAAAAATTTACGCATTTACGCATGTATAGATTTATATAGAAAAGATATTTAATCATGCGTAAATGTCTGATGTCACTGTGTGTTTGTCCATCCTTGATGCCTCTGGTTAAAACAAGGCTCAGTAAGATATAAACAATGGATCCATGTAAACAGGCGACATTAATTTATCAGTATATTTTACTGTATTTGTATTTACTGTATTTCTAAAACTTTATGTCGGCCACCACATTAAATAAATATTATATATAAGTATCATGAAGTTAATCCAAAGTGTTGTGATCACATCAGGTCAGAGGCTTTTCCCAAAAGTACCACAAAAGGACAAAGCCATCTCTCATTTGTTTAGTTTGTTTTCTGTTTCTCTGTGAATGTGTGTGTGTGTGTGTGTGTGTGTTAAGGACACACCCCTACCAGTCTGTAAATAGTCAGACTAACTTTATTAGTTATTAGAGTTATTTGAGGATGTCTCATCAGAGACTGGGCGAGACGCTGAATGTAAACACTTTAGTAGATATCAAACAGACTGTTTCCCAAATGTGTTTTGAATCGCGTATTGCAGCTCATTTCCATTGTCTGGCCTCGACAGGAAGTAGAGCTGTGAAAGGTAAATAGGCTGCACTGTGAAGTGGTGGGCAGCAGGAAGGAAACCCACAGAGCTGCTACTGGAACCATGAGACACTGTTTATACTCTCTCTGTCTCTGGCTGGGAAAGAAAAAAAGGTGAACTGGGACACTGTGTGTGTGTGTGGGTGGGCAGGGGGGGGTACTTTGAAGAAGGTGTGCCAAGCATTTATAGTAATATTGGATATTTTTAGAAACCGAGGAATTCCCTGGATGTGATTCATCTGTTTGCCTGGAACTTTGAGGAATGATTGGTGCAGACAACCTGGAGACACCGAAAGGCTGAATCGGTGACCGTTGTGCAAATTGTGACACCTAAACATTCATTACCCTTCTTGATAGACTCAGGGTACTTCCTTCTCTTTGTTCCTTTATCTCCAACTCTCCCACATGGTCGCTCTAATCAGCTTGTTGCCTGTTAAGACCAGCTTCTATACCTGAAAGACAACTGGATGGCGTGGAGGCTCAGGAGTTCATATTTGGGGATGAGATAGTGCTATCAGCTTGTACAGAAAGATACGAGTTAAACTGCTGTGGAAGAGTTCTAATAAAAGCCTTAAGGAATTAAATATCTTTAAGCAGATGTTGATGCAAGTAGCTGTTATCAGCTGTGGAAACTGGATCACATACAGTAGGATGTGGTAAACTAGCACATCCACTGCCTGCCGGCAGGCTTCGATGTGTGTGGTGTGACTGAAATGGGTCATTCTATCCAGCATTGTACACTGTTTAACACCCTCACCAACAACCAGAGCTATAACCCGCCTATATCTTAAGATGTTTGGAGTTCACTGGCTTGTTGATGTTAATAATAAGTGATGCGGCTTATTGCTGAAAACAGATTTATCATGAGATGAAGCGCTGACTTTAAAAAGGTCAATAGGTTAACAGGGGGGGATTGTGGAAGAGTAAAGGCCGAGAGGAAAAAGAATATTCTGCCTCAAACTGAACACATGATGTAATGAATGTTCCTTCCTAAACGTGTTAAGCCTACAAAACAATCCTCTGTACATCTAGCCTTTCTCATTTCTCTTTGTACCTTGTGTGTACTAGCAGACCCAGTTGACTTTAACAGCTGACCATAGACTGTACATAGGAAATAGATAAAGTCTGCTTGTGATAAAAGGAGGCCAATCCAGGGGCTCCAGTGGCGCTGCAGTAATGCGGACGCTGCACCGGTCTGTCGTGGTGAAGAGGGCTCTCAATTATCGGTCGCTCTATGTCCCTACCCTCACCTATGGTCATGAGCTGTGGGTCGTGACCGGAAGAACCAGATCCCGGGTACAGGCGGCCGAAATGAGTTTCCTCCGCAGGGTGGCCGATGTCTCCCTTAGAGATAGGGTGAGAAGCTCGGCCATCCGGGAGGGACTCAGAGTAGA
>JBAMHV010000022.1:17542488-17594219 GCA_037177535.1 Pseudomugil gertrudae
TATAAATTTCCCACTCCCTTTCAGGCAGACCTATTTTTTGTTGTTATTATAATATGTTTTGTTTGAAGAAGGACCGACTTGTACGTCTCCTTTTGCTTGTAAACAGCCTGAAATAAACAAACATTTTAAAAAATTCTACATTTTAATAATGTTTTTGAACATTTCTTTTGAAACTGAGCGAAGGTGTAGTACATCAAACTGATGTGGCACAGGTGTAGTGTGGCCAACTTCTGATAGAAGAGGTTGTGGGTTCGGTTCACGCTCTGTCTGAAGTTTGCATGTCGAAGTGTCCTTGAGCAGGACACTGAACCCCCAGTTGCTCCTGCTGGCCAGGCTAGTGCCTGTGTGTGTATGGCAGCTCTCCCGCATCGGTGTGTGTGAATGTGTGCGTGGATAGCAGGATCTGTAAAGCGCTTTATCATCCAGAGATTAAAAGTGCTATAGAAGTGAACACCATTTATCATTTACCAGACTCCAGTCCTCGTGGGCTGGTATCCGCCAGGTTTAGCTGTTTCCCTGCACTAACACACCTGATACCAATCAAATGGATCCAACAGGTTCTTTTCAACCTTTTCATTCTTTTCAGTCAGCTGTGTTAGAGGATGGAGACAACACAAACCTGCTGGATACTGGTCCTGGACTGGAGTTTGACACCCCTGATGGACTACTAGTAACAGGAAGTTATCATAAAGATTCCTTCAGTTAGAAATGAGATAAATAAATAAAAAAATCACAGCTTTTTGTTCTATAAACACAAATAAAAATGAAGAAATTGCTTCAGTAAAGTGAGAAAAAGCAAAATAAACTGAATTAGTGTTCTTGCATCCTGTGAAATGTTTGCATGTAAACACAACACTTATGATTTGGGCTCATTTCCATTTTGCAGCATGTTTTTTTCCTCTGTTTCCTAAATGTATTTTTATTGTTTATTCTGTTGTTGCATCATTGTTAGTGATGCTGGATGCTAAAGCTCCGTTTGGGTTTGTTTGGGTTTAAAATAAGTGCTCACAAATATCACCGGGACGACTTTACACATGCAAATCCACAAACGGCTCACACTGAGCTTTGTTCTCACTCATATCTCTTCCAGCTTCTTCCTTGTTCTTGCTCTTCGTTGCTCTTTTTCATGGGATTTTTTTTTCACAATTTTTCTGCGTTTCTCTATGACTTTAAAAAATGACCTTCTTGTTTGGTTCCCTTTCTGTTTCCTTTTTTGGTCATTTGCTTTCAGAGTACTCCTCTGTTGCTTTCATTTTTCCCGTTTTGCCTGAACATGCACCCAGAGCCCGCTTCCCTACGAGTTAACTCTCAGATTGAAAGCAGGAGGTATTTATTTGTACCATAAAAGGTTTGTTTATAGTGCGATTCTCCTACATGCACTTCCTTCCTCTTCACTCCTTTAGTTTTACAGAACAAAAACTCACTGCTTGTTATATTTCTGTCACCCCTTCTCGTTGCAATGAGATAAACCTGCATGAAGATATCATCTGAATAACTGAGTGAAGACATATGCAAGCGCGTGACGCTCGTGTCATCTTTGCCGTCCCCACTGAGTTGGCACAACAGGGAGACCCAGCTTCACTAGAGGCCACGAGCCTGACCTTCTTTTCTGGGGCGAAGCCACACATGAAGCCAGAGGTCACTTCTTTTTCCTGCAGGATGAACAAACTCAGTGTCTGAGCCTGAATCGCTAATGCAGGGTGACTGAGGCTAAAGACAGAGGCGAGATCATCATCAGCTTGGCATATGAGTCTCATCAGCGTGTTAAACACAAAAAGGGCAGTCTGCTGGGATCAGCTGGGATACCAGCATCTTCTCTTCAGCTGGCTTTTCCAGTCTGCTCTGCGTCGACAGGAAGGAGCAGATGAAACGATTGTGTTGCACAAACCTGTATTCAAAATTTGCCAGGCGATATCTTAGCAGCATCATTGTGACGTTGGTGGAAAAAGAATAATAAATGTGACAGAGGCCTTTGAGTTTAATCTGTAGATCAGAGGGCTAATCGGGCCATACAGAAGCCGGGAAAAGAAACCGCAACTGGTGTTTTGCTCGGCCTTTCTACGACACAAGAGCCTCGTTTTAGTCTTCTCACTCCACCAGGCAAGAGAATAATTACATTTCACAGGAGAGAGCTACTGATTTGTCAGCCCCAAAATCCAAAGTAATTGATTATCTTGCGTGGATATCTTCATCTGTGCTGCATTCAAATAGATCTGTACAGTCATGTGATTAGATAACTGCTACAGGCTCGCGGTACAAAAACAACAAAATGAGACTCGATGGGAAAACAAGACCAAAAACAACCTTCTAGCAACCCAAGGATACAGAAAACACCGCTATGTTTAAGAAAACGGAAAAGAAAAGATCAAATAAAGGGAGAATGGAATGAAAACAGCAGAAAATGAGAAAACAACAAAACGGAGAAGAGCGTTTCAGAAAGATGGAAAGAACAAACTTTTGGAAAACATCGAACACGTTGGACTTTTAGACAAAACATTTACAGAAAATCCACAAAGTTCCAGAAAACACAACAGAAACATTTCAGCATTCTGCTTCCTCACCGTCTACCTGAAACTTTGGTTTTTATCGTGTCTTCTTTTATTTATTTTGGAAGTGTCTCCCTTTTTGGTTTCGCAGCTGTTTTCCACCTCGCTGTCGCCACACAAAGCTACCGTCTCTCACATCTTCAGCTCTGGTTGTCGAGGTCCTGCAGGCTGCAGCACATTTCCTGCTCTAACACACAAACAATGCTTCATTAACAGACGAGTGCAGAACTCGACAACAAACTGTTGAACCATTTCTTTGAATCAGGTGTGTTGTAGCAGGGGAACAACTGAAACCTACAGGACACCAGAGTGGCCGATCCCTGCTCTGATAGGCTTGTCAAAAATATTAAAATAAACATTAAAACTTCTGAGAGGTCAGAATTGGACCATTAGAGTGTAGAATAGCTAACACGTCTGCATATCCAGTTAAATATACTGGTTTATCCCCCAGACATAATCCATCCAGTTCCATCCATGATACCTAAATATAGAGTATTTTTTATTAGATTAACAGTTCCCCACTGGTCCAAACGCTCCTTGAATGGTTATTCTGGACCCCTGACTCCACTTTGAGGATTACTGGACTGTGCAATCCTTAGCGAACAGAGACGGAGGACTTCCTCAGACTAGTGTGAGCGATGGTGCATGGCAGGAATGTAAAAACCAGATGACCTCAAATGGAAACTCCAGGGCTGATGGAGGCGGCAAGCAGGCCATCTCATTTGCTCTAATAAACACACAGACTCCCCCTCTGCAGTCCTTTTCTCTCTTTCTTTTTAACCGCTCGGCTCTTTTAGTTTCCCAACCTGGCTGATCATAGTCCCCACCACACCCCAGATGCTGGACTGCGGCCTGGTTTTAGGCCTCAGATGCAAGCGGTGGTCCAGCTTCACCCAAGGAGAACAGCAACGTCATCTATGGGTCTCAAAAGTTGTAATTTTCATGGTAATTACACAGAAGCAGGGAAGGAGCTAAATATATACATATGGGCATGCAGAGGGGGAGTTAAACAGAGAAAGAAGGGGCTTGGAGGGGCTGTTCCTCTCCCAAACTGAGGCAAGGAGGGGGTGGAGAGAGGCTGGCTGCCTGCTTGAGCCCTGTGGTTTTCCTTCTGCTGAGGCCTGCTTCTGAAAACAACCAGGAAAGAAAGAAGAAAAGGGAAAAAGATGAGGGGTGGGGGCTCTTCTTGCAGTGCAGCTCAGACGTGATGCTCTGATTGCTCCCAGCGGTTGTGGTCAGCAGGGAG
Organism: Pseudomugil gertrudae; assembly: GCA_037177535.1. NCBI lineage: Eukaryota > Metazoa > Chordata > Actinopteri > Atheriniformes > Pseudomugilidae > Pseudomugil > Pseudomugil gertrudae. Next base: position 17,546,281 of record JBAMHV010000022.1, read on the forward strand.
AGGAAGGAGGAGGGGGTACAGTGCAGGGAGATGGGGGTTAGCTCTTTTGCCAAATGTCGTCATCGGCCCTGATGTTGTTGAGATGGTATACACGCATCTGGAGACAGATGTATCCACTCAGCAGAGTCCAGCTGAGGGGTTTACCTGGCAGCGCTGCCTCCGAAACGGCAGGATGTTCAAACTGCTCCAGCCAGTGTGCCGCGCATATTTACCTGCAACACATTTGTTTGGTTCAAGCATTCTTGGAATTCAGTCCGAACCTTAAAACACGAGACGAAGATCGCACGAAAGGTTGAACATTTTGCTTAGTCCACAGGTCTGCAGACTTGTAGATGTGTCGATCAGGTTGGAATCTTAACAGCAGAAGCTGCTGTGCAGTGTGAGACCTGAATCCTGAATATTCACAGTTTAGGGGGAAAGTATCTGTCAAAACAAATGTCTAATAAAGAGCCTAAGCATCTTCGGCATCGTGTTGTTTGACTATGAGTGTTCTCATGCTGAATGGTGGCATCCTGCTCGTTCTCATGACAACTATCAGCATAAAGAAGATATAAGGGTAAATGTAGAGACAGCTAAATGATAGAAAAGGATCCCTTTGCCTGCTGGCTTCCACATTTTCCTGTGAAAGCCCCAACATTACTGCTTTCAAAGTGGATTTTTTTCCATTAAATGTCAAAAAGCCTGAGAAATAAAATGTAAAAGTTAAGCAGAAAGAAGTAGCTTTGCCTTTATTGATTGTTTCAGTGCAGACCTGAACATAAAGAATGTGCTGTTAGAGGAGCCACTCCCTGCTAATTAGGTTAAAGTGGAGCACCATCTCTCTACTTAGTGTGCATGATGTGAGTCCACAGCTGTGTGCCTACATCTTTTCCCCTCACACACACACACAGAAGCTTACTTCTCCTCATTTTTAACGCACATTTTCTCTCACTACTATGAAATTTGATGCCTTAATTGCACAAGAGAATTGCTGAAAACTGTTCTCTGAGACATGTGGCAGGTGTATCAGCATTCGTTGCTGCGAAGTCAGTCAAGAATCCCTGATGGAGATGAGTAAAAAAGGTCAAGGAGGTAACTGGTTTAACGTGTGACTGCTGTCAGAGCCCCATTCTCCGTTTGCTCTATTCTGCGTTACATCACTCTTTGCCTTCATTTTTCATTCTCAAATATTTTCCCCCTCCAGCATCTGTCGACGTACCCCACCTCCATGTTTGCTTTCCACTCTCTTATCTGGCATTTTTGTCTATGTTGAAACATTACTGGCTGGATCATATATTCCACATTGCCCCAGGGACACACGGACATATACAACCCTGACTTTTTTATGTCTGTGTCTGCATTAGTGTGAGTTTAAATCCCAAAAAGGCTGTTGGTTTTATGGAACCTAAAGATTTGTGAGAAATAGTTACATTTTTTCTTCCATCTTTTTGTCATATTTTGGATTATAAATGAAATGTTTAGTCTACAGGATGAGCTGTTGAAGAATGTTAATCATAGATGATCACCTGTAAAATATCTCACCACTAAGTCTCTTAATCTCATCGTCACTCATTCTGCAGATGCTTCAAGAAATGTATGATTTTTTATTTACACAAAGGACAAAGATTTCCTCCACGAAGATACTCGATTTAGCTGTTATACTACTTATAGTTACTGTTGTGCTTCGTGCATGGGTTAAATTACATATATATATTATTATTAGTGAGCGTTGCAAATGATTGATTCATGCTATTGATTAGAACTGTTTGCTCAACAACGCAAGCTATTTGAAGATTATTTTCATGCCATTTAATAAAGACCAAAATAAAGATCAGCTTAACTAATGAGAACAATTATTAGCTTAGGTCTGATTTTTAACTAGCATAAATGTCGCTGACTAATAACCACTGATTTCTGTAAATGATTGTGAACATATGCAGAGAACTTGGTGAGGTGAGAGGTCGACTTTAAGAGTGAGAAATTATGGCACAAATCAGTGTTTCTGAGCTCACACAGCGCACACGTTAGTAGGCACATGTAAAGAATGCATGCGTAATGCGTTGGCTTCCCACAGAGGAGCACATGGTCAGGTGGGCTGCTTTAATCCGCTGCAGAAGTGAGCTGCATGAGTCCTCTGGCCAGTCAGTCTGGAAAGGACGGAGGGCTTGTGGACTACCCAGCTCCCCTTCAGCTGTGGGTTGTTGGAATATCAGACCCCTGATAATTTTGTCTCCACCTGCTATTGCCCTCCAGACTTGGCTTGCCACCCAAAGCCCACAACAGGTGTGACCTCTCTGATCTCCAACCACCATCTACCAACTATAAACCTATTACTGATGGACAAACACACGTCTCATGTCCACCCAACCACTCACCCTGCATGTTCACCTTCATACCACCTATTTTAATCTGAATGTATGCCTTTCTTCTCTTTACTTGTCTCCTTCTGAGCTTTCCTCATTCCCTGCCAGACTTTGGGTTGTAGCTGCCCTCTAGTGTCCAACGCAGGTAACTACACCCTGAATGCTGTCTAACGTCTATAGGTTCACTGGGATGGGGATTTGTGAAAGATTAAAGTTAAAATTAACTTGCTTAAAAGAGCAAGGCCAGTTTTTCTCCCAAGCACTTGCTTTTGTGGACTCCAGTTTGACAGATTACATATAGTTACTGTCTAAATGAGGAAATGTAACAGATATTTGCACTGAGTCTCTGCATCTTTGCTGCTCTAAACAAGATGTTACCATAAACTGAAGTGTTGAGCTCCCCGTTTTCATTAGAAGCTTGTATCATTAGTTCCACCTGAAGGTAGATCTTCCTACCTATATGCAGCTCTGTGGTTAGACACAGTTTAATTAGCTTTATGTGTGACGAGCTACTTTGATTCTTTCTCTCAGAATAATCCTGCAAACCAGTTCGGACTTAGTAAACTTGGTACTGTTTAACAACTCCAGTGCCAGGCGTTGAATCAGGAGTGCTTCAGCAAAGTCAATGGGGCTTTTATTGAAACTCTATATAAAGGAAAGTCCTATCAAAAGTATCAAACCTACACTGGGCCTTTCCTGAATTATGGAATTGGGGAAACAACCTCTCGAGGTGTCCACAGTTTTATATATCCAAGACACACTAACTCAGAGCTCCTTCAACAGTCTTTTCACTTTTCTCTGTCCTGTGTGTTCTCTGTCAAGTGTCTGTCTGCTTCTTACAATTGAGTTAATGAGGATAAAGACTTTGTTTTGTCTTGTGAGGAAGCTGCTGTGAGGGGGGGGGTTGTGTTAATCTACTGGCTAATGGTCATGTTTAGGTCTGATTGGGGATTAAAATACACCAGCAATCTAATCTGACCATGACACCAGCAAATGTGCTCGGCTTTATCCTGCGTTACCTCCCTCCCCACCCCTCTCACTTTCCACAGATGTATTTGTTGACAGAGCAGCGGGATCCGGGCAGGAGGCACGAGGCATGAGATTAGCAGCACATGTCTGCCTTTGATTTCCTGACTTCCAGAGCTTTGTGTCAGCGGGTTATGATGAAAAGCAGCTAATATGAAGCCTGGATGTCTTTAAGGTGCTGTGAGTCGCCTTGTTGCACGTCAGATAAGAAAGGTATTCTCTGGCCATGCAGGTTCGGCCCATGTACAGCTGCTGGCTTGCTCTGGCATGTTTCGCTCAAACAGCAGCTCGCCAATGGGAGGTATGCTATTGTCACAGCTCTTCACCTGTGACTGTGTGTTCATTATGTAAACTGTAACTTTCCGTTCAGTTTTCCTTACTTATCCCTCTTCATGCTCGTACTCCTTTTCTATAAATGTCTCCATAGTTCATGCGTATGACAAAGAAAAGGGGAGTTGGATAGACACTAAAAAAATGTTGTTTCCAAATTAAGAACTGATCCCTTCATGTCAAAGTAACTTTTCCTGAGAAAAATGTGGCATGAAACCCCACCTCAGGAAATACTAAGCTAGTGTATCCTCAGCAGCGACCACTCTCGTGATGTGGTCTGTTCTCTCACCCTGAAATAATAACGGGACCTCCTCTTGCATCTTCTGGTTGGTGATCCAGCAAAAAGTGCACCCTACCAGGGTGCTTATATGAACTATACAGACCCTCTCCCACAACAGTCAAAGTTTTCCAACTTAAAGAGCGTCCATAATTACACATGCTCATGTATTTATACTCAGCTGTGACTCAGAGAAAGAAGTGGCATGTGTTTGTGTGAATGTCCACCCACAGCATAGGTTTCCTTTGTGTTAATGTGTAATGATGTGTGTGCGTAAAGCTGCCTCAATAAACTATTTAAAAACGAGGATTAAGAGAAGGTGTAGGTCTCTCGTTGGGTCTGTTATTTTCACAGAGAAGGTTCTTTAATGTGAGACTGCTGGACAGATTTATTCCAGTTATTCCCTTTTAGAAATGAACTTTTTTTTTGTTTTGCTTGTTATAATTTTGTAACTTGTGTGACCAGTTACAGATCAATATTTACTTTTCTCTTTTTGTCTCAGCAAGAGAATTATACATAGCAAATACGTAGCTTGCGTAAATGTTTCCTTTGGGATAATTTTCTGAGCTACTTTTGGAGAAAAAAACATCATTATTGTACTAAGAACTTGCTAACCACTCTGACTAACATGCCCATTACGTAACTTTATTTCCCAGTTGAAACCTTTATAAATCCAATGTTTAAAAAAAGTTTAGACTGCTTTTGTTAGCTGTCTTATTCATCTTTGTGTAAGCACATTTTAGCAAGTAAACATGGCAACAGTTAGAGCCCCAATCATCATCTAATGTTTAACTCCACCCAATCTGAATTGATGGGTCTAAATGTCATATTTTGATTGTGTTAAATGCACATTTTAGTCATCCGACTGGTGGTAAATAAATAACACAAGTTCATAAAAAGGAACCTGCAGCTAAACATAATTTAGCTAACACCATGTTGCTAGTTGTCTTCCAGCCAGTTCCAGTTATTTAAAGTTTTGTGTTCATGTTGAAAACCATGAATTGCAGTGGAATATAACAAACATTCACACAAAAGCTGTATTTTAGTTTCTTCCAGACTGGAGTGTAATGTCTGTTGTGTCTTCATCTAAGCTAAAGTTAGCACAGCGTTGCCAAAGCTTCACCTTCAATAAATCACTATTAAATCTGATTTTGATTGATAAACCATTGGTTGGATTGTTACATTGCATTCACATAGTTAGTAAGAACAAATGTTTCTGTTAAGGAGCCCAGCAACCAGTGTGACATCCTGCCATCCATCCGACCCCAACTGATGCTAAAACTGAGACTAATTTAATAGTAAAACTCGGCCTCCAGGTACTTCTAAAGACTGGAACAGATATCGCTTCCTCTGGGAGATTAATGTTTGCATGTGCATTCATAGGCAGTAAGCAAAGGAGGGACCCACATAACAGTGAAATGGTCATAAAAATTAACTATGATTAATCTAAAATCATGTAGTGAATTTTATTAACAAAGACGATGAAAATTAAAATGTTCAGTCTTTAACATGCATTGTTCATTTATTTAATAAATTAATTCATTCATTTTCTATACTATTTAATCCAAGTCAGGCCCAGAAAGGGCTGGTTTAGGGTTTGGACCCAGGTCACCAGTCCAGCACAGGACGTTTGTTTATAAGTATACTGAGCTCAGGGCTACAGGGCAGGACTTTCTGCACTTTTTTACTTCTAATTTGTATTTTTATTTATTATTTAGTTTTCTTGTCATATTCCTTTTGTGGAACTTAACAAACCAAAGTTAATGAGCAACATTTTGATCATTTTATTCTCTCAGATTCCTCTCTGTGGATAAAAACACTTCCAGCCTGCTGTGTGTTTTGTTGCTGGCGGGTTGCAGCATATCCAGAGGGTACAGTCTCTGTATGCATGACGTCCCTCTCCAGTCGAGTTGAAACTTGCCCCGCTGTGTGGCAGGTGAAACCTGTCTAACCTCACCGCTAACGGATGCACAGCTTATTTGACAGTGATGAGCGCTGGAGGAGAGCAACACGGTCACCTGTATGCCGGTCTCACGTGAATCATGGACATCCGGCTGTCTGGTGAGAACTCTGCAACCGGATGCGGGGGGGCTAGTGGCGAGGTGTTTGGGTATAACTGTGCGGTATTTGTATTATTTAAACAGGAATATGAAAGACGGGGGAGTTGAGGTTTGAAAGAGAGGTTGACTTGACATCCTGTAGTTTTCATTTTCTCTGTCAGCTCCAACTTTTTCTATGCGCTCTCATTTTCATCCTCCCTCTGTTTTTTCCCCTCTTAACCAAAAGGAGGGAGAGAAACACTGAATGTTGCAGCAAATGTTTTTCTTTGTGCTGGAAATTAGCCTCTTTTTTCCCCTTTTTTTTGGTTTCTCCTCCCCACTGTATGGCGGAGAGGCAGGCCTGGCTGAAGTTTAGCGCTGGGATCACAGCTTGGTCACTCTGTGCAAGCTCACATACATGCAGCACATGTGTGGGCAATGGGTTCTCTCTTCACGCAGGAGGAATTGGCCCAACCTACGGGAGATTTCTTCATCTGTTGTCTTCATCGCTGACGTCTGGCATCAATGATGGCTCAAGTTCAAGTGGTTTGCCAGCAAATGACAGTTGGACCGGTTTATGTGGAAGTGTTGAGTGATTGTCAGGATACAGAGACAAACAAAGAAGAAACAGAAAGCACAAGACAAAAGATAATGGGGAAGTAGTTGATGCGTGTTGTGGTGAAGGTACAACAGTTTGGTATTGGCATGAGTGCAAGATGAAGAGATTTGGTTGACATTAGGGATACAGAGTGAGGGTGGAAGAAGAGAGAAAGCAGAGAGAAGGCATTGGGAGGGAGGAGAGACGGATGATCCAGCCCTATGGGACAGCAGTGTGTGTTTTGGGGGTGGACAGAGAAGCTTTGTATGCAGAACATCACCAGACACCGATGGGAGGGAGGCTGTCAGTTGTTCTCTGTGTGTGTTTGTAGTGCAACCAGACCTACCTCTGATCCCTGCGCCACACACACTCCCCCATCTGCTACCCAGGAGTCTGCCTTCTGCTTCCTCTGGACTCAAACCCTCTCGATCGTCTGTGAGAGTCTTGCGGATTTGATTCACAGGGGTCAGGAATGACAGGTCAAGATGTGGAAAATGTGGGATTAAACTTCCTGAAGTTGGAGCGCTGACAGCGATGGATTGGAGCCAGGAGACAGAAAGTTCCGACTCTTGAGTGAATGACTGGAGGTTCTCAGAGGAAACTTTGTGTCGATTTGTATTTCTGCGTGTGGACATTGTCCACGACTTCGTTAGTCCCTCAGCGTGTGCAGCCCATGGTGGTGGTGAACGATGCGGATCTGACTGAACTCGGCGCCCTGATGCCCGCTGCTATGCTCCCGTGCCCTGCGTCGGCCGGGTCTGACTGGAGCTTCCAGAACCCGGTGGGGGTGGACTGCAGCTCCCCGGAGCCTCGCTGCATTTGGCTGGCGGTTCTTCATGGAACCGCGGGCCCATTGCCACCCACCATGCCTCCTGGGAACAGTCAGGGCTCTCACCAGCTCAGGGTAAGGGGAGATCACCCGTTTTTATCAATGTAGTGGTCAGACGTGGATACTGGAAGCATCAGTCAGGAGCTGTTAAGTGATAGATTAATTTTTTGGGGCTGATATTTAATTTTCAAAATAGGATTTAAATAGAAAAATATCTTTTTTTCCAGATTGATGAAAGAAAACAATGTAAAAAATAAGGATAAATTCATCAACAGGTCATTTTTCAGTAACTTTTTATTTATATTATTGGTTTAACTTCTGCAGGCACTTAAGTCTTGTTGTATTTAAAAAAAAATAGCAGGTCGTAAATAGATTTTTTTGTTGCAGACAGTCACTTTGCATCATTTAGAGTTGACACTGCAAACTGTTGAGTGTAATTTGTGAGTTATGCATGTCAGCAGTGTTACTGTCTGTGCACATTGTTTATGCTCGGTTCACAACTCAGCTGTTGATAGTTTCTTAACCATTCAGTAATTCTCAGCAGAGAGTCGTGTTGCCTCCAGGGGTTTTCTTCAGGCTGTGACTGGCTGCTTGGAATCCTCTTTGTCTCTTTGCACTGGTGTAATCTATATTCATGTTGATGTAGCTGTTACCTGTCGTTAAAGCTGCAGTTGGTCTGCAAAGAGCTGCTGCATACCAACTCAAGTTTGTTTAGACTAAGTAGATGACTTTTTTTATGTGAGTATTTACTGTTTAGTCGTTGTTCTTTAAGCCAGCATTCAGATAAAATTTTTTCCCTGATGGGAGAGATTAGATGACATTCCTCAGACCTAAATCTGTACATTTCAGTGAGTCACACAGAGGTAAATGATACCTAGAAATCTCACTAGGTGGTGTGATTATCAAAATATACATATTTTTCTAATGCTTCATTTCCTGTGCTGCATTCTTTATATTTTAACACAAACATATTGTATCCTGGGAGAAAAAATCTGGAGTCAGAGGATGGATATGATGTATGTTTGGCAAATAAACAAGTGCTGACTGATTCTGAGCAGAAACATTCAGCTCGGCTTTTGTTTAGTCCGAGTTTAATAAGATCAAATTGAGGGCTGATGACATATACAAGCTGGATATTAAGTGGAGTGTATCTGGGTGTGACTTCATGCTTTCTGACAGCTCACATATGTGTTATTGTGAACAAGTTTATTCTTCCTAGGGTTTCTAATTAGTGCTAAAGAAAGATGAAGGAGGCTGTTAAGTGCCACTTTTGCAGTGTTGTACAAGCAGCAAGCGGTGGGAGCCGTGTGATTTGCATCCCCACCCCCAATGAAGTGCCCTCACAGCTCAGGGCATTTACTTCCTCGTATGATTTAAATTTCACATAAGCATTTATGTGAAACAAAACTTCCTGTTACACCCCCCTTTTCCTTTTTCCTCTGACTCATTCGACATTGAAATGCCACAATCAGAAATGTTGATTGTTGGGGAGGAGACAAAGCAACTGAACACACAACTATGACAAACACGCTGTACCCTGTTAACACTTCAGATAGATGTGTCTCGTAATTTCCCTGGAAGAGGAGAGGAAAAGCACTTCCAGTTACACCATCTGATGGTGCTGATGTTGGATTTCTGAGTTTCTGTATCACTTCTGAGCAGTCTGGGATGTTACCACAGAGCTGCCCTCCCATAGAGGAAAATGATAAGAACCCCATAATTATAAAAATGCCAAAAAGATCAGTTTCATTCACATCAGAGGCGACTAAAACATGAAATAAGGGAACATCGGGATGATAAGGGTTGATTCTCTGCACTATTTTACCTCATAATATGCAACAGTCAGTTTTCCTGGTGGATTTTTTTTAGGTGAAAAGTAAAGAAAGCAAGGATAAAAAAGTCCCTGGTCAGATTTAGATCCACGTCATACCCTAAGTGCATGCCTTTTCCCACTGTGCCACCACCAAGTCATGCTGTAAAAGTTATTCTAAAACTGCAGCTCCTGGAAACGATTATGGGTCCAGGACTGAACAGAAATAGCCAAAATGGCCATCATCCCGGGCAGTAAGGTATGTTTCAGTAAGACTACAGGAAAGTAAAATATGTTTTGTTGTTAAAGTAGAAAACCCTGTTCAACTGACATTGCATCATCCCCTGCAGGCCAGGTTGAACTGAATATGGAGTTAGACTGGTTTCTGAGCATACATACTATACTTACATTGGCACAGAGGTACAAACACACACAGTTACACGTGCTTGGCTCAAACTTGTTTAAATCGCAGAAAGGCTGCCAGCGTTTGTGGATGTGCTACTACTTTATTAGTTCTCATTTTTCAGTTGGAGCGTCGACTCTGCAGCAGGATATTCAGCCATGCGTTTCCTTCTAAAGACGTAGGATGCGTTTGGGCCGGCAGACGTGGCGGAGCGTTCCGTCGGTGTGGCCGGTGAGTCCTGGAATTGTCGGGATGAGATGGTTCGGGTTTTCAGCATCCCTCTTGGCAGTTTAGGCCTGTGGGTGCGTACAGCCATGGCTCTCAGGATTAAAGGCTCGTCAGCATTTGCACCAGCCGTAAAGCTCCACTTTTCAAACAGGTTGCAGCTCTCAGCTGTTTAAAAGAGCATTATTGTTCTGTCCTGTTGGGGTTTTAGCAGGAGCCGGGCTCCCTGACGGCCATTGCATTCCAGCTTTACCTTTGAATGGAGCGAGAAGAGGAGTGTGTGTGTGTGTGTGTGTGTGATTTTGTATGAGTAAATGCAGCTTTACAACTTTATCATGCCCTTGAAAAGTTTCTTACAATCAGAAAAGCCTTTATTACTGGAATTTAGGGGGGGAAAAAACTTAAACTACTGCCTATTTTTAGCTTTTCTGCTAAAAATAAGCTCACGTAACTTCAGATTTTGTCACATTAATGTAAAAAAAATTATTCTGAGTAGCTTCATTATAAGAAAACAGTCACACTGGGTGTGCTGTGTTAGGTTCTTGTCCTTTGACTCGTATATGGTGACTGTATGCTTCCTAACTGAAATCAGGAGGAGCAATAACTGCAGGAAAGCTCCTGCTGCTGATGTTTCTGCGTGTATGTGTGTGTCACCACACAGCCACTCAAAGCAGGAAGCTGTGGTGTGGCATTACAAGCATGCATATTCAGTTGTTAAGCTTTTTTGTGTTTGTTTTAATGACGTGATCGTTAGGTGTTAATGGGGGGCCTCGGGGATCTCTCGCAAGAACAATCAGGTGCTTTTTTTCCACAGTAATCTCTTCCAGAAGGCAGCAACCTTTCCACATTTAAGGTAAAAGAAAAAACTGCGGCGCTGTTGAAATTCCCAATAAGCGAGACAGAAGTTTGTTATTTTCTCAGGAAAACAAGGTTTCCCTCGTCTCTGTTAGCCTGAAAACCACAGGAAAACATTCTGGGCGCCTTCTTGGCTAAACATAATGTCCTAGAGTGGCCAGAGCATGCCAGCATGGAGGGTTTTTTATGTTGATGGTCTAGAGGTGACTATCTGGACTGAGGGTGGAAAAGGTTGACTGTACGTTCAGTAGAAAAGCCATGCACAACCCACACAGTCCAGAACAGCCGAGTGGGATTCAGTTCTGGCTCAGATACCCAGTCAGACCCTGTGTGTTTTGGGTAATCACAGGGTTTGGTATTCCCAGCGCCGGGAGGGGCCATGTGGTCGAAACCGGCGTGCTGGAGCCTGTCCCTCGCTGGGGCCCGATACTCCTCCTCCTTCACTCCATCCTCCTCATCCTTCTCTCCTTCACTCTCCCCTCCTATGCCAATGTGTGTTTCAACTTGTCCAAACCAAACCGCTCCCTCTGAGGAATTCACCCAAGCTTCTTCCTCCTTTCACCCCTTTGCTCTTTCATTTCCTCTTTTTCTTCTCCTCCTTGCCTTTTCTTTATCATTCTAATTTGACACTGAATGCTTCTTCCTCATGCACTCCTTTATGTGGCTCTCATGCCACATAATGAGTTTTGCTGAATGCCTCTGAGAGAAAATAGCAGGGGTTACTTTATATTGTTTAGACTGTCAGAGTAAAGATTGGGCTTTTAGCAGCACAGAGATTTATGGACCTCAATCTGCAAAATACACGGTGCATGTGTAGAGCTCTCCAACATGTATCTGCAGACTGAAACAAACCTATTTCAGACCAAAGCCTATTTGCACAATGATCTTTTCCTTTCTTCCCCCATCTGGAATATAAAAGTCATGGAAATAATATGTGGTAAAAGTCAGCGCAGACGGAGTTGCATTGCTTGAACCCATACGGCGAGGGAGGAAGAGGAGGTGGAAGGGAGGAGAGGGGAAGGAAGGAGAAACAGGAGTGAAGGAATGGGAGGTGCCTCCATGATGAAGAGTATATATTTATAGGAACAGCTGGTTATCCCGCCCCACAGTGTTACCCAACTTCCTGCATCAAGGCTGCCACTTCCTGTTGTTGTGTGGCCGCGTACAGACCTGCCAGGTCAAGAGTGTGTGTCTGTGCTTGTGTGTCAACATATGGTTTTGCTATGTGGGGTGACAGGAAGGGGGTATGAGGGGTGTCTAGACATGGTCACCTCTCCCATCTAATATCAAAAACACACATTTTCACACTGAAAACAAACCATAACATGAATATTATCTCATAAACCAGACAGATATATCCAGGAAAGAAATATATCTTTTACATCCAACCACACACAGAATGAAGTTGTTTTGGATGCCTTGGTGATGAGGTGAGCTTGTAGGAATTTAAACAATGAAAACGAGTTGTATGTTTTAAATATCACAGTCTACCTTTACCGTAAGAGATGATGGCAGTGTGGGGACATCATGTTTGAGTCCATGTAACTCATGTTTACAGTTGCTGGTTCATTTGTGCCAGATTATTTCAACTTTTAATTACTCCGGTGACAAAAAGCAACTACTGTATAGCCGTTAATCTGTTCGTGTTACTTTCAGTAATTTCAGTAAAAGTAACTATCACCACCATTACTGCCACAACAGGAGATGCACCAGAAACTTAATAAAGTTCAAATAAACCTGGTTTTATTTCATTGTTCTCTAAGTATAATCCTACAATTCAGTTTAAAAAGCAGTTAAATGATTAGTTTTCACTGGATGGACTGGCGACCTGTCCAGGGTGTACCCCGCCTCTCGCCCAGTGACAGCTGGGTTTGGCTCCAGTCCCCCCGCGAGCCCGCTCTGGGATCAAGAAAATAGAAAATGGATGGATGGTTAGTTTTCATACAAGTAATTTTTCATGCAAGTCCAATTAGAAACAAAGAAATACCAAGCTAAGTAATCCAGGCTGCAACAAAACCAGGCTCAGGAAGGTCGGTTATCTGCCACGACTGGTTGAAAGTGAAGAGGACTGACAAGAACATGCACCATAACTATAAACCAGGGAGAAGCAGATATGGAAGCACAAGTTAATGACAGTGATAATATCATGTATTTATGCATGAAGAATAATGCAAGAGAAAGAGCCACTCTCTGTGCATGATGCAGTGTAAACCTTTAACAGCATAACTAAAGGGATGAGTCATCCAAGTCAGCCTTAACTATAAGCTTTATTGAAAGCAACCTTAAAGCATCATCTTAAGGAAAGAGAGGGTGTCTGGGAATCTGGTTCCATAAGAAAGGGGCTGATAGCTGATGTCTCTTCCTCCTGTTAGACTTCCAGAAGCTTTAGGAACCACAAGTAAATCTGCAGAGAACAAAGTGCTCTGTTGGGAAAATATAGAACTTTGAGATCCAGTGGAGATTGGTCACAATGATTTTAATATGTGAGCAAAAAAATGTTATATTTGGTCCAGCCAATGAAGACATTTTAAAACTGGGGGAAAATTAAGTTAGCAGTAGCTGGGCTTCATGTTTACATTAAAAATGATCATAAGTGTGCTAAAAGTTTCTATAATAAATGTCTTACACATGATAAAGTGCATTTTTCTCTGGAAGATGTTCACTGCAGTGAACCCACATGTACCTGCATGTACCCTTTTGCAGGTACAGGCTTGGTTTATTCATATCAAATCAGTGAAAATGTGAAAAAATGTGTCTGATTTCTTTTGAGATACATACAATCTTAATACAAACCTGCATGATCAAGATCTGAGGAGTGCATGAGTTACATTCTCCAACATATTTGGCATTTAATAACATGCTACTAAACCACAAATTTAAACATTTTTGCACAAAACATGGCATATCAGAGTTTTATGTGGATTTTTACTGTAATGCCAGAAGCTACAATCGTTGCTTTTTCATCCAGTTGGATGTGCCCTGACAAAGGGAAATGAAAAACATTTATTTTTCTTGGCAAAGGTGGAAAATTGTATCTATAAAAGCTAAAACAATGGAAACGGATTCATCAGGCAAGCAATGACAGAGAGAAATTACACAAAGGGTGCTTTTAGTGCAGTCATCCAAGACTACACAGTTGCTGTGTTAGTTGTCCGGATGTTTCACCTTTCGTTATTCGCTCTGCATTTTGTCAACACATTTTAAAATGTTTAAATTGTTTTCATTCGTGTGTAGCTTTTGTGGGCAAAGATCTTTCCTCCAGGAGCCAATACCCTGTCTCAGCTGGCACTAACCAAAGGTTTGAATACTCTAACCTGTAAACTCTTGGGAGGAATATCTGCAGTATATTTCTGTTGAGTGCATGCTATGCTACAGTTTCCAAGCTCTTGTAGTTTTTGTGGATGATGCAGACGGCTGTGGCTTTGTATAACCAGTGATAAACTAATCTTGCCAAACTTTTCCCTAAATCAGGTAAACTTTTAAAGCTGCCACACAGCAGGCCTGACCTCTGACCACTGACATGCCCGCCCTCCTGTCATCCTCCTCCTCCTTCCTGCTCCTGCCTGTTTGGTCAGATGATTGTATTTGACTGGCAGATGTGGGTCGTCGGGGCAGCACGACGGTGATAGTTCTCACGTGTGTCCGCCAGCTAAGCTCGCTGGGCTTACATACTCGGCAGCAGGAATGAGTTATTTAGAGAGTGGGTGGAAATCTGCCTTTACTCTCCAATATGAGCTCAGAGGAGTTTGGACTTTTCTCCCTGTCATCAGACCACGGTCACTGTGGTCTAAAATGTGTAAAGCGCCACATTCCCTCCTTGGCTCTGTCTAGACATGGGCCCTTCCTCATAGCAGACCCCACACAAGTGTGTTTATGGACTATTGTTCTAAGGTTTTCTGGCATGCAACTGACCTGACTGTGCTACATTCAGGAGCTCATGAGGAAGCGGCTAATGAACGTTCCAGCACATGAGGGTTAATGTCACTGAGTGCACAGTCACCTTGTTTTGCATCTGGAAAACTGTTGTGTTTTTTTTCCAGTGGTGGTGCTAATAATAGCATAAACTTTCTACATCTATAAATGCAGTGATCTTAACTCAGTAAGTGGACTTAGAAGCATCTGTTTGTGTGTTTTACAGGCTAAAGGGCGGAGGGATGGTCTCTCCTCAGCTGGTGAGAACCCTCGACCTCCGATGGCAGCCCGGCCTGGAAGGGAAGGGGTCGGTGTGGGCTGGAAGGGTCCCCGAACACTGCTTCTGCATAAAAACTCCCAGGGTTTTGGTTTCACGCTACGCCACTTTATCGTTTACCCTCCAGAATCCGCCCTGCACACCAACCTCAAGGTGAGTTCCTGTCTGCAGTGTTTAATTATGTTGAAATAGGTTTTCTTTTTGTATTTTGAGAAGTCATAAAGTCCTTTTTTTAAACTTCTGCACTTATTTCTACTGGTCACATGGTCATGGAGGCTTTAACTAGCAGAACTCGGGACCGAGCCAATTTTGAGCTTTGAGATCAAACCACTCATACTGCAGCTGAGGATCAACAAGGTTTAGCTGAGTAAAATGAACGCAAAGTGGCAAAACAAGCTTAGCTGATTAGAGACAACAGACTGAACCAACTGAAGCTGTTAAAGCTGCTATTTAAAGAAAGCAAAAATAAAATATGTAGACAAAAACATAATATATACAAATAAAATCTCCCAACAGATCTGACAGAAAAATGGCCACCCTTTTTATTTCTAAAGACTTTTTCCTCCTTTGTGTTTTGTGGAATGAGCCTCTGTCTGAGGTTATTTAGCTCTTTGAGGTGTTGGGGCAAATGAGTCCAGATGTGAATTGTGGGGTATGGGGGGGAGCAAGGGTGGGGTGAGCCAGCTGAAACAAGACAACCATTATTTTTCTACCACTGCACCATTCAGCAGCTGCTGATATAGTAGCAAGCATTGAATGAGATCTGTTGTCTTACCCTGGTACCACTCAGCAACAGTCAGGCTGTACCAGGCCAAAGCCAGACAATAGGCCCACTGCCGGCCTTTGGCCCCAGTTCTATCCTTGTCTCCTCTGCCTCAGAGGTCACATGGTGTTTTTGGACAGTCTAACTCACAAAGCCCCCTGTTCTTATTTGGAGATACAATGTGGCCCAAATTGCTTACATGCATCCCAATTACCCGAACGTTTACCGGGTGACTCAGTTGGACTGGGGCATTTTGATGTTTACTGATACCAGACGTCTTTAAGGATGTTAAATGATGTCATCGTAAAACAAAATCCAAGCATTTACCACACAGAATTAGGTGGAAAATATTATTTATGTCTGAAAAACAAATAAAAAGATGGAGTTAAAACATGCCGTATGCAGATTATTTTGCATTTAGAAGAGCTGTTTTTAACAAAACAACTGCAGTGTTTTAATTATTGCATTACCAGTGTATCGCTTGAAATAAGGTAATAAGTCACTCTGTGGATGTCTGGACATCTACTTTCCCCTCGGTTCTGGACATGGTGTGATTGGGACTGGGATATCAATGTGTGTACCCGGCTCCAAGGTCTATTCTGGGGCCGACAGCTTTCCTTTCTCTGTATCTAAACCCCTCACCATTGTCTGCAGAGCCTGGAATGAGCCCACTCAGCGCGGCCTAAAGCCGGGCAGCAGTCAGCCCACCGCTTTCCTAACTCCAAACTGCCCACTCAGCTCAGCATGTGTGTGTGTGTAGGTGATCAGACAAGCTGCAGCTATCAAATCTCACCTCCATGTGTTTGCTGCAGTGATGTCATGTATATCTGCAGACTGTCTAACCTGAAAGTCGCTATCTGTGTAAGAGCACTCGGTTCAAAGGCGGCTTCTCAGGAAGCTTGCTTGCAGGCATCAGGATGGGTTTTTAACAAGAAATCTAAAGATGATGCAGATATCTATATCACATTTAACCTGTAAACTTGTGTGTGAATACACTCATCTCAGGGGTTAAATACATTCCCTTATATCTGTATTAGATATATTGTTTCAATATCAAATACAACATTTTTTAGTTGCTCTAATTAAAACTGTTAGCAGTTTTTCTTCTTTAACAGTAACTGACTTGATTTGTATCCTGTCTCCTTCTGTCTGTAGGATGAGGAGAACGGTAATGGGAAGGGTAAGTCATCTTTTTACCTTCTCTTTTCCATCATTTTAACCTGCTACAGTGGGATCATGATGATGTAATAAGCTGGGACCTTAAGCGCACCCTCCCGTCCTGCTATGCTGTAGTTTTTCTGCTCCACCTACAGGCTACAATGCAGCACTGCATCTGACCTAGTCTAGTCCCAGCATTATCATGAGTCTTGGGTGATGTAATGACAGTTCTTAGAGTGTGTATGTGAAGCACCTAGGATGCTCTGATGTCCATGTTGGACACATTTTTTATCACCAGTGTGAACGAGAGTGTATCTTTGCTTCATGCTTCATTTTCCAGTTTAAAAAGAAAATATTCAGCTCAAGTCTGGCAGATTTTTTTTTAGCAGAGGGACATGGGAATATGTGGTTCTTACATTGTACTTATCAGATATAGAATATCCACTCAGTCCCCTTCGAGTGTATTATTGTCAGAAATGATAATGATATTTTTCTGGTTAAGTTACTTGTGACAAAACCATTAGGAGACATTATGGATCGAACCTGAAACGTCCTGATCAGAGGACAACCAGCCTACTTCCTGCACTAACTCTACCCCTATTCTTCTGATTTAATTGCCAACCCCAGGTGTAAATGTAGCATTCTTTGGACCAGATAGTAAAAGGAGATACTCAAAACAAAAAGATCTAATTCATAAACAGCAAATCGCCCTACAGGAACAATATCATTAAATAAACCAGCTCCCGATTGTTCCTAAATCCACTTTTTTTTAATCATACAGGGTATCAAAAAGGTAACCTGGAGCCGATGGACACCATATTTGTAAAGAATGTGAGGGAAAAGGGCCCGGCCCATCAGGCGGGCTTGTGCACAGGTAAGAAGCACGAACAGCGTGATTTGCATGTGAAATCTGTTGTGGATAGAAAGTGCTCACGTGATGCAGCACATGCAGAATGTTATGTAAGATGCAAAGAGAAGGGTCACCACAGAAAACAAACAAGATTTATGGATTAAAAAAAAAGATTATAAAGATAGTTTATCTTCTGTGTTGATGATTATTGTCAGCAATTCAGAAATCAGTTGGGCAGCCAGCGTGCATGTGAACGTGGCAGAGCTGTTGAAGTGTTCCTGTTATGTTTTGCTGTGTCAGCAAAGCAGTTTAAACTAATCAAACCTGTGCAATGCACCGGGATGAGCTTTCCTACCCTCAAAGCCACATGCTCGCCTGAACATATACAAACACACACTGTGTGTGTGTGCTTCACATGCAGTTTGAAGATAGCCATGCATCATCTTTTCTGCTGCTATTACATAACTGCTTTTTATGTTGGTAGACATACTTTTTAGATAGCTGCAGGATATTTTAACTTGATTTATGTGCAAACATGATTTTGCACTAGCGGAGTAGGAGGTGCTTGGTACTGTTTATACCTTTTTATCCTACTATAAATACAGAACATAAGTCTAATGTTTTGCCTGCATGATTTTAGTTTAGCTAAAATTAGACCCAGAAATAGGACTTATTTTTATTTTTATTCCTCTCTTCCTGTTTTAATGCTTGCCTTGATCTCTTAGGGTAAATAATCGCTGCTCTATGTCTCTGTAGTTTTCTTTCCTGCAGTGTTAAACCTTAGAAATCAAGATAACATTTGCCGTCAGAGGCGTTAGTTATGAAATGATATATATTTGCTCTTCAGGGGATCGTCTGGTGAAGGTGAATGGAGAGAGTATTCTCGGAAAAACATACTCGCAGGTGATCGCCCTCATTCAGAACAGGTGAGACGAAAGAGCTTTTTTAGATTTATCGAAGCACCTGCTTGTTTTACTCGCTGCTAGCTTATCAAAGAGATGACAAACACCTACTTATTTGTATAAGTTTGATCTACTGTAGACAGATTACCCCGAAGCACATTCATTCCTCTCAGATACTGTTTCCGGAGGGGAAGTTGAAGCTTAGAAAATGATCATAGACTCATGTTTTGGCCCTAGATTCTTGAGTGTAAGATAACAGGATTTATTACTTCAGCTGGACGTTATGTGGTTTGTCTGTCTGTCTGTTAGCAACATAACTCTAAAAATATTGGACAGATTTTGATTTGCAGCGATAGCTTCTTACTCAAGAGATAATGTCCAAAAATACTGGCAAAAATGCAGAAACAAGATAGAACACAGACGCTGAAAGCATTAACAGATAAGAGACAATGTACAGTTTTATTAGCTTTAATACTACTATAGCCATTTGCATCTTGGTGTTTAAGTGTGTTACCAGGGTTAAAGATGTGGCATCTATCCTGATCCTGGAAATGGTGATATTAGCTTGAAGTGTACAGAAAGGTGTTGGGATGGGGTTGGTAACTGGGTAGGCTTTTGGGCTTATTAAACCAACCTATTTCATTGTTAGAGTGCTATTTTTAGGCAAATGCCTAAAAAAAAATTACACAAAACGGGTTAAAGCTGTTTAGTTTAATGCATCTGATTAAATCAGTGGTTACCTAACTGGTGTACACATCAGCTCGACTGAAGCTTCGTTTAGCCATAACATTCAAAATTATATTTCTGGCCAGAATAAAATAAAATGAAATAAAAGCGATTTTACTCTTAAGTGTGTAAAGATTTTTAGAAATGAATGTGTTTCTTTAAAATCAAGCAAACTTTGCAGCAGCTGGATTAAAATTTTCCAGAATATTGTCAAATTCCTCCATTTGAAATAAATAAACAGTAAATAAAAATGTTCAGATTTTGACACAAAGTCGTGTTTTAGCAGATTGGAGCATTTTTCAGTTTTTTCTGAAACGTTTTCTTTCCCCTTTCTTTCCTCCCATCTTCCTTGGCCCGTGTACATCTGCAGTGAGAGCGTATTGGAGCTCTCTATTATGCCAAAAGATGAAGATGTGCTTCAGTTGGTAAG
Source organism: Pseudomugil gertrudae (assembly GCA_037177535.1). Taxonomy (NCBI): domain Eukaryota; kingdom Metazoa; phylum Chordata; class Actinopteri; order Atheriniformes; family Pseudomugilidae; genus Pseudomugil; species Pseudomugil gertrudae. Next base: position 17,566,033 of record JBAMHV010000022.1, read on the forward strand.
TGTGAGTATGAAATTTTACACACACTTTTTACTCCCATTAAACACCCCCACAAAACCATATGATCTAAAACCTGCATCTGTGTGGGGCGCTGCAGGGCAGTGTGCAGTATGTGTGCATTATGTGAGCTTGTTTGCAGAGTCGGACGTGGAGTCACTCTGTCATTGTCCAAGAATGTAGAGATTTCGTTAGAATGACGGAGACTGACTCACAGGACCCGTGCTCTGTGTTAAAATGACAGCATTCATTAAGAGCTGCTCGTGTCTGCGACTGCGAAGGTTTGGGGAAAAAAAACAACCTCTGTGCTCATTTACACACACACCCATGTGCTGTACAACACATTTTTGTCGCTCCACAGGTTGCACCACGCTCGCTTTGCATGATCCGACATGCATCACCTCCTCGCCCCTCTCGCAAACTTGGAGCCACATTTCAACATGCGACTCTACATGGAAGCGATTGCGCTCGCACATGCTGCAACAACATCAAACACAACCAAAAAGGCCTTTTTTATTTGAACTATTTCTTAATATCATAAGCCTACTCCTCCGTCTTCAAGCTCGTCCCACTCGCTGCTGCGCCTCTATCTGCTTGAATTCCTGGCATGACATCACCGGTGCTGCGCCTCCCCTTCTATACTCCCACAGGGTGGAGTAAGCCCCAGAAGGAGAAGAGGGAGAGAGGAAGGTTCTCAGGAGAAAACAAGTCGATCCACAGAGAGAAATAAGTGAAAGAAGAGTCAGAAGTTGTCTGGATGAGGAAGGTGTGAAACATGGAGGACTGGAGCAGGAAGGGTTCGTGTAAGGACTGTTGGTGTGGAGAAGTTTGAATTGTCCTCTGCTCTTTCTTCTGAATATGTTGTGCTGAAAAGCTCAACACGCAAGCCGTGGAGACACCTTGAGTTCTGTGTGGCTGCTTGATCGATTAGGTAAACCTTCAAAAAGAACATCTGTGTGATTTAGCGTCTGTTAACAAGCTTGTTTTGGTTCAGTTTAAACTGCTGATTGAAGCGATGGAGGGCATGAGCTTGTTGTTCTGCCATGGTTTCTCCTAAATCAGTGTTTGCAGCTGACTGTTGTGTAATGAATCTTGTGGCTTTTTCCTCCAGAGAGCCGATGCTTTTTGTTTGCTGACATGTGTGTGCTGAGAGCTGAAGCCCAAGGGGCAAACTGTGGCATAAGGAGTGAACCGAGAGATCCAGTCAGTTTACATTTGAAGGAATGGAGCCATCTTTAATCGCAATCATAGCATGTTGTTGTCAAACTTGTTTAGAGTATAAGCAGGATATGATTCCACATTTGTAGCTGCATACTTGCACCTGTTATGCTATTTTTTTCACTTACCGTCTTGTTTTTTCTTACTTTTCCTCCATTTCCTCCAGGCGTACTGCCAGGATGCCTACCTGACCGGTAACGAACCCTTCTCTGGGGGAGCAGAGAACCTCCCGCCACCACCTTCCCTCTGTTACCCACGTACCAGAACCACGTCTTTTTCTGGAGCCCCCCTGTCTTCCCCCATGGGCCAGAACCAGCTGGATAACTGGAGTCGCTGGCCTGGCTCTTCCAGCCCCTCATCACCTCTGGACAACCGCTCTGCTATGGGCAGTCCCGCCAGCTGGCAGGAAGGCCGAGCAGGTGAGCCAGGCGGAGTGGGTCACAGCAGTCCAGCTCACCGCACAGAGGAGATCCAGTACGGTATGACCAGCCAGCAGCCTCAGGGTCAGATTAGGGGGCGCTCCTACTCGTCTTCTTCCTCGTCAGGAGGTCCTCTGTCCAGCCCGCTGCAAGTCCACCACCCCAACCACCACAGTGCCAGTTCCTCTCAGGCTCAGCCCCGGAAGTCCAACTCAGCTTGGACCAGTCCACCCTTGCCTCAGGTCAGCCACAACCGAAGTGATCCCCGTCATCAGGCCCTCTCTAACTGGTACTACAACCAGCAGGTGCCTGAGCGCTCAGGGCGAAGCATGCAAACCCGCCACCGCAGCTACTCTCAAGACCGACTCAGTGAAACAAGGAGGCAGCTGCAGCGGGCTGGTGGCTGGCCTCACAGCGCCTCGCAGGACACCCTATTCTTACTACAGCAGTCAGGTCCAGGACCCCATGGTGAGCCCTACTGGTCCTATGGAGACTGGGAAGCAGGCCCAGGTAGGGGCCGGCAAGCCTCTAACTATACTCGGACGCGTTCTGAAAACTTATTGGCTCAGTTTGATCACCGTGGCCGCTCATTAGAGATGTTAGACCGAGCATCAGCAGGACTGGTCTCGCCTTGGTCTCAGCAGGCTCCCCAGCCACCCCCCAGGACAGATGCATACGCAAGGCAGGGGACCCATTTCAGTGCAGTGCAAGCCTCTCAAATTCTCCGACACCCACAGTCTAAACAGCACCTCCAAACCCACAGCCCGGCCCACCTGCAAGCCCAGCAGGCCGTCCCTCAGAGCAGGCGGCTTCCTCCCGGGCAGAGCATGGATGACCAGCCGGTCGGCTACCGCAGTTACAGCCCATCTTTTTACCGCAAGACTGGCCGCATCATGCAGGCTCACTCCTTCAGAGACCCATCATACTCTGGTCCCCACTTGAACTGGAACTCAGCACCCAAAACCAGCCCCCCAGAGGGATCATCATCATCTCTCACTGTCTCGGCTGCCTCCCCCCTCGCCTCCGCATCTCCCGAATCCCAGGACAGAGCATACAGGCCAACAAACCACGAAAGGGAACGAGGAGTGTCGGAAGGGCAGGCAGAGATTGTGGCACAAACCCAGGAAGTGGTTTTGAGGCAGAAACCTCCTGCGGGGCGGAGGAAAATCCACGGCATGCAGCATCACCACTATGCCCTGCCAGTGGACGGGCTGGAACCCTCATTGTTTTCTCTTGATCCCAAAGACTCATCCCCAGCCTCTGGTTCTTCTGGAGATGCAGCCCCACGCAAACCAAATGGCAACCTCGCTCCTCTCCCCATTGAGGATGACTCTCTGGCCTCCATACCTTTCATAGGTAAGCTCAGCACTCTGCCTTCTACTTCTATGCCACAGACCTTTAGATCCCATCAGTTCTCTGTCATATTGAGTCTGTGACAGCCTAGCGGAGAGAAAACAGAGCTTTAACAGGTACAATTGTGAGTTTGTGTGTTTTCTAATTTCCTGTATTCAGGCTCCAGTTTCCATTCTCTAACTGTTAGTGTGTGTGTGTGTTTGTGTTTGTCTGTGGGTGTTTGGATTAGCTAATACTGGGGCTTCCCACCATTATGCAGACAGATTGAATCAGATGGGAGTTCACTGATCGTGTTGCCTTTCCTCTGACATTAAGGTCCCCTTTCCATACTGAGGAAATTAGGTTTCTGTTGGAGTTTGAGCTCTAGATTGGCTTGTCATCGGTGTAAGGGAGGCTGTGTGTGGATACCTCCCACAGCTGGCAATAGATGTAAGCAATATCTGCATAAAACTTTAGGGTATTCTGAATCATCTTTAAGTAGTAAACATGAGTTAAAAATGATTCAGAATACCATAAAGTTTTATGCAGCTTTTGTTTACATCTAGTGCCGGCAGTGGGAGGCATCTGATCGTGTCCTAGCTTGCGTTTAGCTCTGGAGAGGCTCAAAATGAAGGAGCCCTGCACACTTCAGATGGGCTTTTTTTGCTTGCTGTGGACAGAAACCATTGGGTCAAACTAAACGTGAATGAAGTTGGTCCACGAGACGAGCCTGGCCTCCGTCAGCACGTCACAACGAGGAAAAAACAGACGCTGTTTATAATAATACTGAAAAGATTCAAATCGGCTAACCATATTCGTCCATATGCGAACATGGTTGTGCTTTGCTCCAGAAAGTCAGGAAGCAAACCCAGTCGATCTCTGCTGCTCTCAGTCACCTTATCAGAGCACATTTTTGTCTTGTACCTTCACCTGAATTAAACGAAACCAAGCAGACAGATCTGCAGGCTGGGACATGTTTAATAGCAATAAACTGAAACTAGGCTAGTTTGTTTTACCTTAAACTCAATTTTTTAGTTTTTTCTGCCTTTTTTTCTTTTTGTCTTGATCTCTTTATATCATTGACACGGATGTTGATAAGATCTAAGACTGTTTGTGAACGTCTTAGTTCATAGTTTCTGTTTTTTTCTGTTTCCAAAGATGGATGTCTGTGAGACAAAGGCCGGCCATGCCTGAGGGCAAATATGTTTTTATGCACTGAACTACTGACACGTTGATAAAGTACGTTGGACTCTTATGTTTTGGGTGTGTTATGATCTGCTTCTGCATCGTTGCTTTCATCTTGAATTGAGGCTGTAACTTATTGAGAGATTTTTGTCAGTGTGAGGAACAGAGGGGCTCATACATGTTCCCATGTTCAATGCTGTCATTGTGCCGCTCTGCTAGATGAAGGGATGTATGTATGAGGGGGTCAGTCTGTGAATGGCTTTACTAAAATTTACCCGGGATACGTCAGACCAGGAACAAGACTTTCTACCCTTTCTGTTGTCTCACATGCATTTCCCCTTTATTTAGTCTGCCTGGATTAAATATTGAATTATTTCTTATATTTAAGTTAATGTAACTTTACATTACGTAACTATTACAATATCTTACAGTGTTCTTGGTATTATGGGCTTTCTTAAACTAATCCAATAAATTTCAAAAGAATTGTGCAGGAATGAGTCATAAAGTAAGATGTAAAAATGTATTTCCATTCCTGTCATTTCTTGCCTTCACACTTGTTCTGTGCAGAGAGGATAAAGTGTACAGAAGTGTGTTGCTCCCCTCTGCTGGTCCATTGCTGTCTCTCTTCTCTGTGGCTGTGTTAATGACTGCCTTTGTGAAAGCCACAGCCTGGCTATTTCTGGGCCGTGCTGTAAACAGACGGATTCCTTATCCCAGAGTGGGAATGTCTTCTTGCCTTTATGTTGCGCTTTAATATGCACAAGAGTTCAGACAAGAAAAAAAAGGTGAAGGTTGGAGATGGAAAGAAGATTTATTAAAGGGAAATAATGATAGAGGATTGCTTCATTGTGGCTCAGAGCTGAGAAAAGATGGAAGAGGAATAGTGAAAGTTGTTACATGAAATTACAAATCTAAGAGTTTTTTTAATGAAAGTCTCAGGTGATGGGTGGGTTTCTGAGGCAGTGCTGCCCTCTACTGTTTAAAATGTCCCCAGCCTCTGCTGGCTTTACGCAAATATGAAGCCGGCATCTAAACCTTTCTATCAGTCAGGAAGTGTGAGTATGTGTGTGGGGGTATGCGTGTATTTGCTAGTTTCATATCCTTCTTCATCAGCTAAAACTGATAAACACTTGCTTCATGTGTGACTCAGTAAATTCATTATTGCCTTAAACTGTTTGACCAAAGAAATGTCATTTACATATAATATTTATAATTATTTACCTCAAATGATCTTTTTTCTATTGTTTAAACCATAAACACGTTACCCTGCATGGATTTGATTCAGTAGTAGCATAAAATTTAATAAAGAACTGAAACCTGCAGCCAGTAAGTCCCTGTCAAACTCCCCCCTCCTGTTTCAGTAGCTTTTCCCATGGCAACAGACGACACAGGTACTGTATTATCTGTGAGATATTTGCATATTTTACCATATAACTCTGTAACTTTGTCTAACTTTTGTCAGACTCCAGGTATATTTATCCTTTCCTGAAGGGGTACAACAGGTTTTTAGTTCCTTAAGCCTCTTTGATTAGCAAGCAGCTGTGGATGTCACCAGGTTGATACCGTGCCTTTAAGCATTATCTTTGTTCTTTTTGAAGCTGAAAGAAAATGAAACTGAAATTATTCTCTTTTTTTGGTACCTAACGATGACCCTGTGGTTCCTTGTGACCCCTTAAAACCTGTCCTTACCTTTTCCTAACCTAACCCATATTTCACTTTCTTCTCCTTCCCTTCTGACCTCTTCCCGCTCACATTAACCCTCTCCCTTTACCTTCCTCTCATCCTTTTAATTCCAACCCTTCCACAGACGAGCCGACCAGCCCTGGCGCCGATTTACGCGCCCGCCACGTGCCCGCGTCCTCCGTGGTGTCCAGCGGCATGAGTTCAGCGCCCCCAGTGGGCACCAGCCCCGCCTCCCCCACCTTCACTTTCCCCCTCACTAGGCTCTTCTCACACGACTGCAGTGAGTGCCCCCTCCACCCCCTTATCCATCCCTTCCTTGCCACTGCATGCAGAAAATGAGATCCTCCGCTCGTCACTTTGAATCCTTTTTACCTCACAGATGGATTTCTGGAGCATGCATAAGATGTAGGAAGCCTGCATGGTTGCTGCACCTGTTGCTTCAGATTTAAAAAGCAGCTAAAAAGATTTCTTTTCACTGTGTAACTTTAATCTTATCAAGCTGTTTTTATCTGTTATTTACTCTTAAAATGTGCTTTGCCTAACCTTAAGGCTAATTAAGAGATAAAAATGACTTGGTAAGGATGCTATAAAATGCATGGATGTTTTATAAATTGTATGATTAAAATAGTAGCTATGCATGACATTAAAGCTGTTGCTTTTTATGTTAAATTCCATCCTGGTTAAATAGACCAAACCAGATCTGCATGATCACCTGCATGCAAGTGGTGAACAACCAGTCCTGAGAAGCTTCAATCTAATCCAATGCTCTAGATCACGTCCCCACCGTCCCATCACCACCACGTCATTCATTCACCCACCACCATCACCTCCGGACCCTACCACCCCCCCTCTCACTGTCTCTGTCTCCTAATCCAACACCGTCCACTTGGGTGATTGGCATCAACATCAACATTCTGTCTCTTTCTGTTTTTTTCTGTCTCTTTTCCTCATCTCTGTCTCTCCACTCATTCATCCTTCCACTGAGCAGGCAGTATTAAATCCACTCGCCGTTCCTCCTATCTTCTAGCCATCACCGCTGAGCGCTCAAAGTCTTGCGATGAAGGACTCAACTCGTTCAGAGAGGAAGGCCGAGTCTTGTGAGTATGGTGGGATTGGAGACCAATAGATGCTTTGTTAGATTTTTTTTTATCCACTTGCAGATATTTAGATATTTATCTCCCTTTTGTTTTGTTTTTTTGTTTGTTTTACAGAAGGCTACCAAAAAGAGTGAAGAGTTTCTTCACAGATGGGGTAAGTTCTGCATATTTTATATATAAACCAAAAGCCGAACTTGCCTCTGCGGCTGCTTTGTATAGCTCTTCTAGGTGCATAATTAAAATAAAGTAATTTTACTAACTTTTCTTCATAGTAAGGAACGTGCATGAGAAAAACTGCAGTTACAGAGGAGTTAAAAAGCTACATTTAACTGCAACTGCTTTGAATTAGCTGGCTTGTTGAACACATTGAAGCATTAAAATACAATGTCAAGACTTTAAAAGTTATATCTCATGGCCTGAGATGAGAAAAGGACATTTTTAGTTCTAAAAAACAGAGATCTGTAGATCCTGTAGGAGTTTTAATTTTATTAGCATAGTTGCAACATGTGTATTTAGCATTTTGTGTAATCATTGCTATAAATCAGCTTTTTTTCATCGGTCTTGTTAAAAGGCTACAACAGGAAAACCACATCATGCATGCACATATGCATGAGTGCATATTTCCTCTTGATTCTACCTCGTGTTTGTTGCTGGAAAATGCTATTTCTTTTAAAATTTCTTATGGTAATATTCTGCCATGTAAAGAAGCCTAAAAGGATGATAAAGTTGCTGTTTGATGCGAGCTTCAGATGCAAAAAGCTCTAACAAGGAAAGAGAAACTAGCTAAAAAAACATGACATAATCTTACTTTTAACCATTATTTTAATTTGGATTCAAATAAAATGAAACAGAACTTTAATTGTTGGACTTTCGACAAATGTTGTGGATGTTTTTCTGTCCGTCAGTCTCTGGACAACATCGAAACGGCAGAGGAGGTCCGCTCCAAACGTCACTCCACCTCAGAGCTAGGAAACATCACCTACTGTGACGTACGGCGAGAGGGATGGCTACAGTTCAAACAAATCCTCACAGAGAAGGGCAAGGTGTGCACACCAGGCTTCATGTGAAGAGGATGAAGAAGTAAAAGCATCTGCAGGAATTCATGTCACATGCACTCTTTGCTTTGCAGAAGGTGGGCAGCGGCATGCGTCCGTGGAAGCGGGTCTTTTCGGTTCTTCGCTCCCATTCGCTGTTTCTCTACAAGGATAAGAGGGAGGCAGTGCTCCGCGGTGCCACTGTTGAGGGTTCTGCTGAGGACGAGCAGCCAATCAGCATCCGGGGCTGCCTGGTGGACATTGCATACAGCGAAACCAAAAGGAAGCACGCCCTCCGACTGACCACCCAGGACTTCTGCGAGTACCTGCTGCAGGCGGAGAACCGAGAGGACATGCTGGACTGGATAAAGGTCATCAGGGAGAGCAGCAAGACGGACAACGAGGTCAGAAAATTCACATTTAGTTGTCAAGGTCATGCTTCTTCTGTCCTTGTTTCCACTTGAGTTGAAACTCTCAGAATTGAAATCGAGATGTGTTTGCTGGTTTGCCTCAGGAGCTTGGATCCTCCAGACAGGCTCTCATCAATAAGAAGCTCAACGACTACAGAAAACAAAGGTGAGCCAGAGAAGAGTTTCTGCCCTGAGGGGGCAAATCTGCTTGAGAGTTTTCTTTTTTTACCAGTTTCACTCCAGTTCAGTCGGAATTTTCCAGTTTTGAGCAGAACTGTAATTAAGCGAAGATAGTTGCTCATCTTCATTCCAGTCTCTAGAGTTTGACATGTGCATTGAAGCTTCCAATGTTTGCACTTGGAAAAAGGGGCTAGTTTTCATTTTGGAGTCAAATAACAGATAAAAATATACCATTAATGTTTTGTGCAATGATGGCTTTATATAACTCCCAGAAAGCATGAATTACACTCGATATTGTGTCTCTCTGTGCAGTCCAACATCCAGCAAGCCTGACTCATCTCCGAGGTTACCCCGGATGAAACCTCCCTTCCTGCTCAATAAGACAGAGAACATAGCCGGAGCGCCACGCTCTCCAAAACCCGGTCGGTGTCACTGAAAAAGAGCTTGTAAACCATATCAGTAGGTGAAAAATCCACATTAAACCTCTGGTACTGTCCGTTTGGCCCCCCAGATGAGAGCAGTCCTCCGAAGTCTCCATGGGGAATAAACATCATGAAAAAGACAAAAAAAGCCGGGCCCAAAGCTTTCGGTGTGAGGCTGGAGGAATGTCAACCTGGTGCCAATAACAAGGTTAGCCTGTTAGCTAGTGCGGTCTCCGTCTAAATGCTTTCATGTTCATGTTTCGTATGATCCATCTGTCTCCGTCTTCCTTCCCAGTTCATCCCGATGATCATTGAGATCTGCTGCGGCCTGGTGGAGGAGATGGGTCTGGAATACACAGGAATTTACAGAGTTCCAGGGAATAACGCCATGGTGTCGCTGCTTCAGGACCAGCTCAACAAGGGCGTGGACATCAACCCTGCAGAGGAGGTGAAAAGAAAAGATTTTACCTGGCAGCTTGAATTACACGTTTAAAAATCAGATTTTTCAGCACAGCACATAAAACGTTGCCATTTTCTCACTCTTCTCTGTGTGTTCGGTCAACAGAAGTGGCAGGACCTCAACGTTGTCAGTAGTTTGCTCAAATCTTTCTTCAGGAAGCTTCCAGAGCCGCTCTTCACCAACGGTGAGTCCAAACAGGTTTCTGCAAGCCAGCACACGTACTGCGCAGGCAAATCATTTCAACCCCATCACCTCAGGTGTTTTAATCTTTCTAATATCTCAACAGACAAATATAATGATTTCATCGATGCGAATCGGATGGAAAGTCCATCAGACAGACTGAAGACCATGAAGAAGCTGGTATCTGTCTCTGTATTCATGAATTAATCGGAACAGGATTCGTTACCTGTCATATTTGGATAAGGAGTGTGCAGAATCCTGCAGGCTCAGCTGGTTTCTTTGTCTTTGTCTGCTACAGATCCGAGACCTCCCAGATCATTACTATCACACTCTAAAGTTCCTGGTAACCCACCTAAAGACTGTAGCTGACCATTCTGATAAAAACAAGGTTTGTAGATGTCATTTAAACATCATCAAATGTCATAAATCTGTCAGAATTCATGATATTGACCTTCTCCTGGGTGGGGTTTAGATGGAGCCCCGTAACCTGGCTCTGGTGTTTGGGCCGACGCTGGTCCGGACCTCTGAGGACAACATGAAAGACATGGTCACACACATGCCTGATCGCTACAAGATAGTAGAGACGCTCATCCAGCATGTGAGAGAATTAAAGCAAACACATAAAACTCACAGACATTTAATGGAATCCTTTTGTTGTTGAATATTTCTCTCCTTGTGTTGCAGTGCACCTGGTTCTTCACAGAAGAGCTCGACAAGGATGAGAAGGTTTGTGTTGCTGAAACGACAGGATCTTAACATGCTGCAAATATACGATTGATGGTTTGGCATTGCTTTGAAAAGCGTAACTTAAAAAGGTTTCGTTCACTGAACATGTTGAATAACTGCTTTGTGTATTTACAAAGCGAGAGAGCAGCTGAAGCATGTCAGAGGGGATCATAATGTCCAGTTTCTTTTTATAAACAATGTGTTAAAACTGGCAGCAGGTATGATTAGGAACAGTTTCTGTATTTGAATACAACGTGATTCAATTATGTTTTAATATGAAGAACAAAGAGTTAGAAGAAAAAGTCAAACTCTCTGGAATTAGCAGGATATGTGAATTAAAGTCTCATAAAATCCGTCTGGTTCTCATCAAGCTGCTTTTTATTTCCCTTCTTATCTGTAACTCTTAATAACTCACTGGCCAAATGCATTTACAACATGTTGCATCAGATATTTCCCATTCTGATGAGATTTGAACAAAAAAAAACTTTTCTACAAAGCTGACAGAGGTCGTGAATTTCACTGGAATATTCCGTCTCTAAAGTCTTTTCGGCTCATTTCACCGGAGCATTTCCTAAAAAAACACTAGTTCTTTTCTTACTTAGTAACTTTCTTCTTGTTTCCATGATGTCAGTTACTTGTTGATCTGTTGCCCTGATGCCTCTAAATGTAATAATTAACTGCTGCCTGGATGGATGATTCTCCATCGCGTGTTAAAGCTTGGTTAAGGTTTTAGTGCTGGTAGCAGTGTGCAACGTCTCCGGGGTCTTTCGCAGTTTGGGGGACATCTTTTCCTCCCTCAGGTGCAGCAGATCGTCAGTAATCACTTTTATTTATAGGACCCAGCCCCTCGACACCACACACTTCCAGTCGCCTCTCCTTCTTTGAACACTTGACCCAGAGTAGCTTTTGAAGAAGATGTAAGCACTAAAGTTCAGCAACATTTTTATGCCCTCATGTCAATGATTACTCAGGATGTTCAATAAAGCCATAAGAAGTGCAGGTGTTGGTGTTTTATTGCTGCAGAAATCCCAGCTTCGCAGCGATAATTGCACAAATCCATCTGAAAGTGGAGAGACATCATCCAGTTGCCGGTTGGATTTGATATTTCTAAAAACGACACATTTATGGGTTCAGAAACTTGCATGACACAATTTTACTTTCGGTTTTAGTTCTTTAACTATGACTAGTTTTTGTTCTTGTCATTTAGGGAAGTTTTTTCTGTTCGCAGCTTGTTTATGACGCTGTGAAAACCACCGTTATTTTCTCCTTTTGTCTTTTGTACTTGTGAGAGGTCTGAAGACGCTCAGCCGGTGACTGAAATCAGTGCAGAAAGATTACGTTTATTTTATTAAACACATCTGTTCAGAAACTCCGGCAGCAACACACAGTTTCACACACAAGCCTGTCTTTGGTTTGGAAGCTTGTCATGGTGATGGTGATATTAAATATGCAAACACTTCTGAATCAGCTATGAAAAATGACAAATTGTCCCTATGTCCAAATGATTTGGACTTTGAATTAAAGTAATAATGAGTATATAAGTGCCAGTTAAAATCTAGGTGTGGATTCTCATACCAACCACATCCTAAAACTAGGTTTTATACCCTCTGCTGTCTGAAGTATGAAGAAATATATGTTCATTATGTTTAAAATACAGACCAAAAATGAAAGTACATCACAGCTACTAATGCTGACCTCTTTGTGATTGTCTCTGTAGACACCGGTGGACACGGAGGATGTGCAGCCTGCCCCCAACATCGACCACCTACTGTCCAATATCGGCAGGACCACCCTGCTTGGGGAGGCTTCGGGTGAGCACATCTTCTGCAGCTTTTTACTCTTTTTACTGACCAAGCTGACAAACTATTTAAATCTGAAACTAAATTTAATGCTGCCTTTCATTTTGAGCTGGAACTTGGAAATCCTCTTTATATGTCAGAACAGATTTTTTACAGTTTTAAATCAAAGTAATTCCAAAAACAGAAAAAAATCATCAAAAATAACGGAGGGATGATTTGAAATACTCCTAACACACGGGTGGTATTACTTTTAAGTCACCCGGTGCTTAATTCGGAGTTTGCCCCACTTACAGCCAGAATTCCCACTTTCCAGAAGAACTGGACAGCAGCATGAGAACAGAAGCCTTACATCCGTTAGCACTTGGTGTGTTTCTGCGTTTGATAGCGTGCCTATACTTCTCTCCTTTCTGCTGACCTCTTTTTTCCCCTCCACGCTGCTCATCTTTCACTTTCTCTGTACGTTTCTGCATTTCCTTCTCTTAGCTGAGCCTGTGGAGCAGCCACTGCGGTAGGATGGGAACTCCCCTGGCAATACGTGTGTGTGTGTGTGTGTGTCATGCTGTGCAAGTGAAATAATGGCTGTGTGAGGGAATGTGTTAGCAGTGGTGATGGCTTGTGTCTCCATGGTCTCCATTATCCTCCTGAAAGCCAAGCGTCTTGCTGTCAGTGTCAGACCGAGGTCTTTTAAAACCCCGTCACATCAGTGTCGCCCCAGTCTGACTAATAAGTTAATGGATGACTGGGTGGCTGTTAAAGCTGCTGTATGTGACACGGGGAGTGTAAACTGTCACTGAGAGACAACTCCGCCTGTCTGTCGAGCACTCCACTCATCCTGTGGGACATTTCGGTCGGTGCAGACCAATCGTTAGATTCCTAACCCCACTTCTGGCTCTGAAGGGACTCTAGGTGGTGCCATTTCTGACATGCCATTTCAAAGCCTGAGCAATTTTAATTCTTCCAAGAAACATTATTTTCTGTGAAGCTTCCAGATGGCAGAAGTGACCCAAACCTTCCCACTTGCAGCTGAAGTGAGCTCAGAGGTAAAAGCAGCTCTCTTTAGCTCACAAAGGAGTGGCCTCTCACACACCGTAGGTAATACTAACTGCAGATATGGAGCTATACAGCACATGAGCAAGGCTTGTGCTCATGCATACCAGGATAAACTATATTAAAGTGTCATTTAAAAAAGTGTCCAACTAACAATTTCTTTACTTACCGGTAACCTCTCAAATCTGTATTTTATGTGTGATTCTTATTCAAATAACTCCAAAGGTAAATCATAGAGTAAATAAAGTCCCCATGGAATAAAACTAGGTTTTTATTTATTGAATTATGCATATTATATCATCTGCATTAGAGGTATTCTGTATGGTATTTTAAAGTTCCCAAATATTGATGTAGTCTTACCTCGTGCGCAAATATATCAACATAAAATAGTCCTGCAGGACATTTCATGGGGACTTTATTGTTCTTTTTTGGGGGTAATTTTGATTCTTCCTGTATGTTATATAACAAACATTTTAATCACAAGATAAAACATTTTGTTATGCCTCACTTTATCACAGTTGACCTTTGCAGAGATTATGTTCATATATTGTCCTATGACAACATACAGCTGCAGTATTTAAAAAAATATTCATCTTAAAAGCATTTTTTAGGTTAACCTGAAACTTTTTTCACTTGTTTTTGCACCAGCTTAGTTTTTACTTCAGCAAACAAGCGAGAAGCAGCCGCATCAGCAGGACCCTCTGTGTTAACCTTTTCTCTCTGGACTTTAATAAGAAATCTATTATCACAAGTTTTAGCACTGTGTCAAAGCAGTTGGCAGCTACACCAGTTTTATCCAAACATAACCTTGAAGCAACGATACCTGCCTGTATAACCATCATTGCAACATGCCCGTTAGAGTGCTCCTAACTGGCCCAATATGCAAACACCTGATTTTACAGCACAAGTAGACACACAATACTTTAAATTCTGCTGATGGAGCTTTCGCTGTGTTACGTGCCATCTTCATTTATTTTTCACCACTAACATATCTAGTGATATTTGCACATGTCAATAAATCACATAAATGTTCCCTTCACTATGACTCCTGACGTATTTAAACAGTGTGGTTGCAGAGATAAACTCGTTTCATTATATTAATAAAGCATCTCCTTCTGGAAGCCCAAACTAAAATGATAAAAGAGTTACGGACTGTTTAATGATGAAAATATTTGGCACGTTATGGAGATTTCCTGGTGTAAAGGATGAAAGATGGCAGCCATCATCTCTAAGCTTGACGCAAAACAATCTGATCTTAGTGGTACCCCAGAAACGGCTCCACCTACAACACCTGACCATGCCTGACGTCCCTCCGGGGTTTGACGTTAAAAACAATGTGCAAATAATGCCGCTTCCCTACTGCATCGGTGTGTTTGTCTTTCTGAGGGAATGTGTTTCTTTTCATGGTTTTTTTCTGTTCCTGTCACTTACTGATGTCATGGCTCTTCCTGTCGATGTCATCAGCGTGTGCTGTGGTTTCCCTGATGCCGTTTCTCCCTCAAAACACCAATCATTGTACTTCCCCCTCTACATAATCTGGTGTGTAACTGAGTGTGTTTGCATTTGGGTGGGACATGGTGAGAAGGCACAGAGACGTTTCCAAAGAATATGCATCTCTTCCTGTTAAAGGGAAGACAACGTTTGTTTGTTTTCATAGGAAAACAGCTTCTGTGTCTTCCACCATGACTTTTCTTCCTTTTATTTACTTCAGATATTCTGAACTGTTGTCTTTATCTCCTGTTCTGCAGACTCAACCAACAGTGACTCAGCGAAATCAAAGGTAACCTGTTCCAAACAACCGCATGTGTACATGAAAGCAGTTCGGCATGCATGGCGGGGATGTGGTAACATTTTCTTTGCTTTTTCAGGGGTCATGGGGATCAAAGAAGGATGTCACAGCTAAGGACTTCCTGACTCTGTCCATCATGTCTGCCGTTACGGGCCGCAAACGTAGGAAGCGCCACAACGCCCGCCGCGTGGGCAGCAGCACAGACGATGACTCTGAGCACGAGCCAATCAAAGCTGGACAACAAGGGGCAGGGGAGGAAGAGGAGGCAGAGTCGCCAGGAGGAGACACTGCGCCTCGAGCAGAAGGAGAGGAGGATGACGATGAAGAGGAAGAAGAGGATGATGATGATGAGGCAGAAGTTGAAGGAAGCGGAGTGAAAAAGGAGGTAGAAGAGGAGGTGGCGGCGGCTGTTCCCATCCGGCCACGCTGTGAAGAGGAAAAGGAGGCGGGAGGAACAGTGTTACAGGAGGAGGTGCAGGTGGAGGTGAAGGGGCAGACGTGGCGAGCTCCAGAGGACGCCCGCTCGATTGTCTCTGGCTACTCCACACTCTCTACGTTAGGGCGGAGCTTGGGGTCGGAGGGGAGGGGCGATGATGCTGATGACGAGCACAGCGAGCTGGTGAGCGAGACGGACAACGAGAGCGGCTTTGCCTCGCGCTCTCTAACCCAGGAGAGACCTGATAAACACCCGACGTCACCCGTGAACACGCAGTCACCGCCGATCCCGCACAGCTTCCTGTACTCGCACAGCAAACCCCCCGTGCTCTCACTCACTAATCTGCTCGCCCCATCAACTCCGCTCATGCACTCACCCGACTCTGTGGAGAGGAGGGAAGGGAGGGCACGCTCCAACACGACCTCAACCTCCTCCTACTCCTCCTCCTCCACCTCTCACAGACTACACTCGCGGCCTTCCTTTAACTCCCACAAGCTGATCCAATGCGACACGCTGGCCAGAAGGAAGCTGAAGTCTGAGAAGACCAAGACTCGCCCCCTCGACCTGCCGGAGTCTCAGGCGGAGGGGACGGGCTCTGGACCAGAGGGCCCATCCAGATCAAAAAAGGAGACCTCCAGAACCAACCCTTCTTCAGGCAGCAGCCAGGAAAGTCTACGCTCGCCCCAGCTCAAGCCCTCCCTGCCACCCAGCGAGGCCGCCTCCTTCACCCCATCTGGACCGAGCAACAGGTCTCTGGCCGAGCAAGTCTGCGCTCGACTGCTGGGATCAGCAGATGACCTGCGCAGCAAAGGGCTGCGAAAACCGCTGTCACCCGAAACGCGAAGGAAGAGACGAGCGTGGCGCAGGCACACCGTGGTGGCCTCCCCTACAGAGACATCGGAAAAGAGACCCCCACTGACTTTCAGTGAGTTCCCCTCATCTCCACTTAATCACAACCAGGTCAAAACACAAGGGCTGCCACAGGGTGAAGACGGCCTCGACCAAGGAAGCGTCACACGCCAAGCCTCCACCTCTAGATTCCACCAGTACCTGTGAGCACCCCCCGACAGCCATACCGAGGGAGTCCACCGAGCTGCCGACCCCCTGCAGGTCAGTAAAGTGGCAGCAGGGCCATGGTGCGCTGCCAGGTGCTTTGCAACAGACGGGGCCAACACAAGCCACCCTTTTCCTCTTCCTAAGCTCCATTCGCATGGCAAGGGGCACTCCAGCATTGCCAAAGCTTTTTGTTTTCTCTTTCTTGGGTGCTTTTATAGAAAGGAAACAGAAACCGGTCAGAAACACACAGACGTCATCATGATCCACATCGAAGCCAAGAATTCTTCCAGTCTCCATTTACCTTTCTGCATGACTCACAGGTGACAATAATTAAAGGTTTAACCCCTTAAAAGTAACCAAATGCATCCTTGCTCTGGTTCTGGAGACAATGGTGCTGCTTGTAAAACAAAAACGGATTTAGTTCATCATTAGAAACAAGACACGCATAATTCGGAAAATTAGGGTAATTTTTAAATTAATTTCAAGAGGGAATTAAACAGATTTTTAACATATCTGTCTTCCTAAAACGTTCCTCCGCTCACTACTCACACTGTTAAGCCCCCGTTTTATGCTCCACCAGGCAATGCGTTCACTTAGACATAAAACTCGTCTCTCTGAATGTTAATGTTTGTGCTACCATGTCCGTGATCATGCCAGAGTGTCTGTGCTGAACAGTTTTGTAACATTTGTACAAAGCCTTGTTAAGTTAACCGTTTGTAAATACGAGTATTATGTTTGTTTTGACTTTTTTTAAGATATTTTTTTTATGGTTTACAAAGTGTGCATACAGGTGCACGGTCATTGCTTTCAAGATGCTACTTGAAATGTCCCCTTTATATATGCTCTTCTGTTTATATTCAATATATATAGGCCTACACAATGTGTGTATGTATGTGTGTGTGTATATATATATATATACACATACATACATACATGTATGGTATTAAAATGTTAAAAAGTATCTATGTGATTTAACTTCTCGGGCATACCTGTTTAAAGGAGATGAGATGTGATTAAAGTTGCTCCTTATTTCTTCATAGATGGCCTTTCTCTGATTCACAGCACTGTGAATATCTTGTTCTCTCAAGATATTGTTGTATAATAAACCTGATTTAGTGTTTATGATTCCAACAAAGAGTACAAACCTATCTGGGAACTAAAGGTAATCTTATAGATTATGTTGGGAGTATTTACAGGCAGCTCACCACATTGATGGTTGGGTTTTGTCACTGGTTTCTTCTTCGTGTACGGGATTACTGAGCATTGCATCCACAGACCTGCTCATAATTATTGAGCTCAGGACAAAAGTGTGTGCCCGCTTGTGACGGAGATGTTGAAGCTGATGCAGCAGTACATAACAACGGCGACCTCATCGCCTCTGCCATTTGGGAGCGCTGTGTTTTCCAGACAACCCCTTTGAGGGTTGGTCTGTCAACACACTTATTACTTTGGGGAGTTTTCCAGGTTAAAAAAATCCTCCCTGGCTGGGGGAAATGGTACAATGGAGGGAATAAAAACACCTTTCTTTTGCTTATGCTGGAGCTGTTACAACAAACCACAAACAGGAGGTGCATCTTTTTTTTTTTTTAGCTTAATCTGACCAAATAACCCAGAAAAGAATGAGAATAATAAATAACTTCTAGTCCTTTCTTACCTCAAGATTCTTCTACAAGTGCCTGATTTCTGGAATGTGTTTTTGTTCTGCGGTGCCATGCGCGGTTCTTATCTTTCCATTTCCTAATGTTGTTTCTGGGTCTCTCCTCCTCTACTGTGGCTGACGGTATAGCTAAGTCAACCGACCCAAAGATGTGTACATTAACCTACAAACACGCTCGGTGAGAGGCCGTAGAAAAGAAAAGCACACTTCACGCCAAGGACACATCTATGCACTCTCTTTGCCTTGGGCAGGGGCGTTAACAGCGGTTACTGATGCTGCTAAGAGGGGAAAAGGCATATTCTCTGCTGCTTTTTCTTAACAAACTGAGGTCATCTCTCTTTGCCTACAGTGTGTGAATATGGTACACCCAACAAGCTCGACCCTTGAACCACATTTAGGCCACGCCAGATAACATCCAGTTTCCTTAGGATGAACAAACAGGACTTCACCCAAAAGGAAACCTCATCGGTTTGTGTCGTCCCAAATGTGATTTTACCTAATGTCTCGTATTTTTAAATATTTTTTGTACATACCATCTTAATATGTAACATATTGTGTACATTTTGAAATGCTTTGAGTATAACTAATATGAAAATGACTAGACTAAAAAGGTTTGTCCGCCTGAAATAATTTACCTTATCGCTGTTTGCTTTAAAGTAAGGTTATATGATGTAAATAAACAGAACTATGTTTAAAACAAGCGTGTGCGTTTGCTTTTGAGATCGCTTTGTTTTTATTTTTATGCACACACACTTTGCAGGGACGCCAAATGACGCCATCTAGAGGCTGAAGATGATAACGTCTCTGCACATTTTTTCCCCATTTAATGAAAAAACTTGAGTCTCAACCTTATTCATATAAATAAAATATCTAATTGATTGAAAATCCTATAATTGATTCTACTGAAATCTTTAAATGTGTAGATATTTTAAATTTTTTTTTTATAGATTTGGGCTTTTCAATAAAACCAAACATTATTTTGCACCTTTTGCATTTAGTTTTTAATAGATTTACCTGTCAGAAAATGCATATCCACTCTTCATCCCCTACTTTTTGGCCCATTTTGAGAAAACCTTGTGATCATTTGTAATCTGACAAAGCCACAGAGCAGTTCCTCACTGCAGCTTTATTGACAGCTTCCTGTGTTTTCCTGGATTTTCCCCCCTCTTAGACTACAACACATGACACTTAAATCAGAATTTTTATCTTTTTTTATTATTATTATTTTAACTAATATTAAACACACAACTGTTAAAATGGTCACTCTGGAGTTTACTTCTGCATAAAAAAAAAAGAAAAAATATTTCCAAGCTGTCCCAATCCACTGTAATTTCTTATTTGGAGGGGTAAATGCAACATACAATGTTTTATTTTTCAATTAAACATGAAAAAAGTTTGTCAATGGATATACCTACAAAGTTGACCAGAAAAAACCCAAAATATTGATATTAACGTCTTGTCTGTATAAAATGAATCCTGAATTTAGAAATATTTACATTTCCTCTTAAAGAAAAATTTAACAGCTTACAGTCCAGATAGAAAAGAAACGTCCAGAAGGATATTGCATCGCAGTGCAATGACGGATTACAGAAAACTGGTGACACTTTAAAAAAACGCAACAGTCCCATGTTTTTACCTTTTCCACATAAAGTTGTGTCCTTTATTTTGTGGCCACCTGGCCCCTGTCTCTGCTCAGCTCAGAGTTCTCGGCTCTCAGTCGCTCCACTTCGAGCTCCATCTCTCTGAGCCGAACCTGGGAGTTCTCCGAGGCGGATCCGGGCTCCACGGCGCGTCTCAGCCGGTTGTTCTCCTCCTCCAGCCGGGACATGCACTTCTCCAGCTCCAGGTACTCCTGCACCAGCTCCTGCTTGGTCATGTTTTGCAGGCTCTCGACGTGATACATCTCGTAGGTCTCGGAAAAGTCTCTCTGGAGAAACTCCCCGCCTGCGTTCCCGGGCCTCCCGATGCCGTCGCTGCCGCCGCCGCCGCTCGCGTCATCTTCCTCATCATCCTCGTTGTCAAAAAGGTCCTCCTCGCTTCCGGTGTCTTCCATGCGACCAACCGTCAACAAGGACCGCTTGACCCCCGTCTCGGTGTTGAGGTCGGGCTCCTCTCGGTCGTGCTCGTCCATCAGGAACTGAGTGGTATTATATGGCGCAACTGGGAGCCCTTTGGCGAACATCTCCTCTCTCATTCGTGAAGCTCGAGCGGTCTCTCTTTCCTCCAGGGCTTTCTTTTCCTCCCATGAAAGTTTGTTGTAAGGTTTCCAGTTGCGCTTCTTCTTGGAGGTCCTGCGCCTGTGCCTTTTCTTTCCCAGACGCGAGTCTATGCCAGTGTCTGAGTCGATGAGCAAATTGCCCACTTGTACCTGGTTCAAAGTCTCCTGCAGCGGTCTGTCTTCGCCGTTTTTTCCGCGTGGACTGCGATTATCATCATCCGCTCGAGGACCTCCGTGCTTCTGGTGAGGCTGACTCGGATTCTGGCACTTTGAGAGCTCGTTTCCGGCTGCGAAGACAGGGCACACCTCCCTCTGTCCGCTTTTCATTTGCCATAACTTGCCTCTGTTGATATCCACGCAGTTCTCCGCCCGTAGCTGCTTCTGCGCTCTTTGTCGCCCCCTGTCGGCGCCCACTGGTCCACTATGGTTGCTGGCTGGGAGATGCTCCAACGCGTACCCGCTGCTCCCACCTGATGGGCTACCCAAAGTTTCCAGGTGATGGGTCTGCTCCGCTGGCTCTGTCATCCTTACGATTCCTTATAGTGGCTCCACTTTAGCGCATTTTAGATTATAATCATGGTGTCAACGTAGGGCTTCAAAGTTCGTTAAAAACTAATTTTAGAAAAAAAAACTTCAGTACTAATTTAAATCAGACAAAAAATTGAGCTTTGATGTTTGAAAACAAAGTTCCACTGATTAAAAGTAAACTTTCTAATAGTAAACACTTGTTACTCCTTCAAGGGTTTTGTCAGAGCAACTGTCGCTAACTACCATTAACTGTTTCAGTGCTGTCAGAGCTATCGTTCACTCGAAGACTACGTTTCACCGTCACAACAGTGTCCAGTGTGCTACAGAAGAAGAGGGAGCTCGTGTTTATATAGCAACTCCGCCTCTTGTCGTGCGCATGCTACTGCTCGTAACACCGGGTGTATTGTGGGATATGTCGTTTATGTTACCGCATAGCTTCCGCGTAGACCCCATTATCGAACTACATAGTCCACAAGTCCAACAAAACTGATTAGCTTTTTGACCAATCAAATGGTAGGATCATAAGCACACTCAGGCCCACCCTCTGCTTATTTGATTGGACAAGAACACAACTTTGCTGTTGCTAAGCTTGAATTATTTTCTGATTGGGCAGTGTGTTTATCAATCAGAATACGTAATCCACACCGAAAAAAAGCAGTTCCGGGCATTTATTTAGGCGTTACTATTTTAAAAAAGGGGGGGACATAACAATATACATTAGAAAATAGAAGTTGGACACTATGGTTCAAAATGAAAATGTATAAATTAAGTGACTTAATTTAACGCTTTATATTTATAAATGTTTATTTTATTGTTATGTTGTTAATACAATCGTAAACAGATGCAATAATACAACATAAACCACCTGTACTGGAGCTATAATAAAGCGATCCTCCTTCGGAATCTAGTCCGTTTTTAATGTTCTTGTCAGAAAATACATATATTAGCTCGTCTTGTAATTCTCAGTATATTTAATTGATATATGTATAGAAGTCTAGTTTTTGTTTATCATTTAGATAGTTAAAATGTTCGTTTTTATTAGTCTGAGTTATGCGGAGTAATACGTAGAGGGGCAGGGGCTTGGGCGAAATCTGGAATCAGCGTAAACAAACGACAGTTATTGTGAAGCTGCCGCTACGATCACATCTCTGAGTCCCTCGTTGTCCAAGGGTGGGTCAGGCGATCTCACACTTGCTCAAAAATCTTGTTACAAGTGGACGGAGTGATGTAGATCAGTTTTGGGGGTTTCTTTGCAACCCAGTGTGCGGTACTTACACGGTTGTTTCGTGTTAACAGCTAAGGATAAGTTAGCTAGCTGACGTTAGCTAATCGTTAACGTTGGTTGGCGAACGAGCGCTCCTTGGTGTTGCTCGCAAACTTAAAACACTTAATCATTTAATGTAACGTGAAGCCATATGCACTATAACAAACAACTGAAAGCTTTGACGCCATAATTATCTCACAGGAAATTGTTTCTGGTTGAGGCCTATGATGGAAAAAAAAACTGTCACATTACATGAAGCTAGGCTAGCTGACGCTAACTAGCTCGTGCTACGTTGCTTGCCTTGTTGCGGTATAAGTTAGGGAAGTAATATTTTGGAGCCTTTTGGTCTTATTTTCTAACACACCCCCATCAATAGCGATTCAGCAGCAGTACAAATAAAGTATAGTATGCTACCCCTGAAAGGAGAAATAAATAGCTCAAGTTAGCTTTATGCTAACTAGGCCAACGCGGTCTCAATGGATCCGTGTATGTGCTGAACCGTAACGCGACCATTACAAATTCTTTACTGAATTGTTACGACTACTTTCGTAAATACGAACCCTTTTGTGTGTTATCAGAACAGTACAACCCAGAATCAATTATATTAAATAAGCAAAGTAGAAACAGCAGATATTTGTATAATAAATTATGAATGATCTTCGATTTACAGTACTGTCATCAGGAAGTAGACGGAGCCACAGCGAGTAAGCCATTACTGAAGCTTTTCTATGGTTTCCTGATGATTACCCAACCTTAGTTTAATGTTACTCGTCAAAATAACTTTAAAAAGTTTTTCAAAGATTTTATGTAGCCATTGTTTCACAAGAAGCTGTATGAAATAAATCGATGGAAATGGTACAATCTTTTGTGTTGTGTTTCACTGTCATCTGTATTATAATGTTACATGCTTGTCGTACATTCAAACTAAATTTTCCACTTTTAATGTTAAAAATAAGCTGACTGTTTTCTTCTTTAGCTGTGCATACATGGCATCTATGTCATTTATATCTGTATAGTTCACTTAGAATCATAAAGCATTTTGCTGCCATTAATGGAAGAAATGGGCGATTCATTCTCTGACCTCTTCCTGCCAGTGACTGGTCTCCCTTTTAACACCAGTAAACACTGGGAAGCCAATAGCTACAAACAACACAGGCACCCTGTTTCTACTAATAGAAGCAGGCTGAGTTTCAGCTCCAGCATATAAGGAAGCTGAACTTGGATCCCTTTGAGGAAAAGGTGACACGTTCCAGTTAATAAAACAATGACTGGTAATATGTGGAGATCATGGACAGAGCTTCCCATATTCTCACATGAAGGAGTGGTGCAGCCACAGAAGCAAAGCTTCTCCTGCATAGATCACAGCCTGCGAGGATTAGCAGACATGACTTAATCTCTCACCCTTTCTCACATGGTTGGTGCTGCTTTTGAGAGGAAATGAAAGATGTAAACAGTTTTAGGCTGTGAAAGAAAAGCAGGGGTGTTTCTTAGGGTCAGCATGTGCAGAGGGATTCCTTTGTGAAAGAAACACTACATGCACCAGCTGTTTCAGTTTAAAGAAACGTATCACCTTAACCTGCCTTTGCCTCCCAAACCTCCTTTATTAAGTGTGCAGGTTGGGTGGATGTGGATTAGGGAAGATATTTCTTCTCCTGACCACCCAGCTAAACATTATCTTTGTGATTACTTGGATTTAATTAGGTTTCTATTGAACAGGAGATTTTTTTAAATTTCTTTTATCCAGCATGCAACCCGTAAAATCCAAGCGGACATCTTCATATGCAGACCGTGGAAGATGGATGTAACATTAAGAGAGCCGATTGGTTTTTGAGGCTAGCAGTTCATGTAACTCACCAACAGGGGGCGCTGCCGCCCTTTTCACCAGCATGAACAACGTGATTACTTTTCCCTAAACTAGTTTATCATTGTTAATTCTGTTGAAAACAAACATTTTTTTTAATAAAAAAGTCTTTATATATATTTTAAAGACTATTCTTAAATCCGTAAACGTCTCAAATGTTCACTTGCACTTTGCCTGGATGAAAATAGTTCAAAGATAACTAATTGTAGATACACATACTGCAGTTTTAGAAGTAAAAAGCTGCAGAACAAAGTGGCTTCTAAATTATTAGTATGAGCTTCCAACAGGGAACAGTGTTATTTAGAATTATAGAGAGGAAATAATCATTAAACCCATATATAAACATATATCAAGATTGCGGAAATGTCTCAAATTCAAAGAAAACGCTTCTTTAACTTTACCATCCCTTTCCTATTACCTGGGTTCCTCTGTTTGTTGGCGTAACAAGAGGAGAAGGTGGAGGAGGAGGAGGAGGAGGAGGAGGGCTTCACCCTGAACAGTGCGCCTTGTTTGGAGTCATGTTTATGTCCCGGCGTGGAGCGCAGCGCCGGGGAGGGACATTTTCACATGTGCGAAAGGAATAACAGTTCCTCTCAGCTGTCTCTTTCTGCGGGGAGCTCAGATACACCTGCTTCCCCTTACACAGCAAGCCAGAGAAGCTGAAAGCGTTTCCAGAAGTTGGAGACATGTCGGGCAGCGGTAAGTCACCGAGCGCCACTTCCAGGGAGCAGGAGAAGCCTTCAGACACCATGAAAAGGCTCGGTAAGCAAACCTGCATCATTAATCTGCATGTTCTGCCAGACAAAGTTCAGTTTGTCTACAAAACGTCTCCATGTAAAGTTTCCAGCGGCTTCCTGTTGCGTTTATTGGTCCCACTTCAACCCCTCTTCCACACATTTCACTGAACTGCTTTATTAACATTACCTGGACTTTAACAATGATCTGGTTCTAACACTGCAAACTGCTGTCTCATGGGATGTACGAGCCATCAGCAGATAATAGTATAGGTAAATGACACATCAAACAGAGCTGAAGCTGGAAGTGTGTGTGGGTGTACTTCAAATGATCATGTGTTCATGTCCCACTGCTGTGATTCAGGTTCCTCAGTCTCACACACAACCTCTTAAGCAACAGCCACACCTCAACCCAAAATAGATACCTGCTGAGCAGCCAGAGCACCTGTCAGATCCACTGACAAGATGCCGAATGTCTGGAAATCTGGAACAGTTAATGCTGCATGTTAGCCTTGATAAGTGTTTCCCTCCCCATGCTCTCATTTAGGTGAAATCCTGCCCTGAAGCATTTATTTGTTTGGATCAGAATGGCACACAGGCTTCCAGACCCCTGTAGACCCCGTTCTGACACCATACCGACACTTTACCGATGTTTCAGCTATGAAACTGTATCTCTGGCTGAACGTATCATATGCAACGGCTGATGCTATATTTGAATCAACTGCTTATACAAAATAATAGAGCGAGTGAGGTCAGCCATCACCAGCAGCTCACCTGACACTTACCAGCATGTGTCATCGTGAATAAGTGTGGTGGCCCTTAGCTCAGCCCTGCTTTTAAATCTTTACTCTCATCAAAAGGAAAACAGCTTTGTCATCTTAATGAAGCGAGTTCAGAGGTTTTATGTCACATGGTGTCACAGGACGGCTTCAACTTCCTCGTGGGAAGATTTCTCACCAGCTGTAACACTTTTCCTCGCAGACAAACCAGTGGAAGTGACCAGTTAGGATTTCTTTATAATCCCTGTTTGAATCAGATAAGCTCACACAGATAAATACTTGTTGTAGCAGACATCTCTGAGGATGTTTTATTTCAGGGAATACGAGGCTGTGGGCAGTGTTGTCGGTTCCCTGTGAAAGCAAACAGGCCACGTCAGCTCAGGAGTTACACACACACACACACACACACACACACACACACAACATCCAACATTTTGAAGCTGATGTGCAAATTCATAAGCAGCCTGATGGTTCATCACAGTCAGTAAAATATGTCAAGACTGAGGTTTGAACAATTCAGCCTTAATTATGCAAAAAGGAAATAAAAGGAACCTTTTTAATGGTTTTCTGAAGAAGAGATCAACAGATGTGAGTTTTTCTGCAGGAAAAGTACAAACCTCTGGCAGTGAGATGTTGTTTCAAACCCCCAACCCTCTAAAAACCTGTGCTTTGCTATGTTTACATGAGTTTTAACTCCCAGAAGTTATATAACAGATGACTAAACACCTAATTCCAGGAAAATGACCATTCAGAATTAAACTCAAGTGGTTGCTTTATTCTCATCATGTAAACGGTCATTTTCCTCTTAGTCAGCTCCGGTTGATCCGCATATGCTCGTTACCATGTCCCATCCTGAGGATGCACGTACTCCATGAGTCTTCCGCCTCCCTGCTCCTCAATGGTGAAGCAGTATGCTTGTGTTGAGCTGGTACATCAAAGCTAAAGGGTTCTCATTAGGTGATTTTTCCATGTTGTAGCCGAAAAGAGGAGAAGCAGGAAGTGGAGTTTGTTTCTTTCTGGTGTAAGTGTGTCACGCGGCCCGCTGTCCAATCAGAAGTTTTCGATCTAAAGGTGAATAAACGTGTTTCCATGTAAACCTCAGTGTGGAATGACTATTTCCATGCAAACCTAAAGGAGAATACTTACATTTGGAACGATTTAATGTTTTAATTAGAATTTTTATTGTCTGTGTTCTTTCTGTTTGACCTCAGATTGCTAACAGAACATTTCACATGCTCGTGCTTATTTCGTCGGCTGATTTGGGTTTTCCTCTGACTGATGGCTGGTTTATGTTGTGGGCCTATTTTAGCCTCACAGGCTGTTTTAACTCAGGATAAAGGTGGTCATTTGCCAATCAGAGGGGCGGTCATCTGATCTTTGACTTTCCCAGACCACATGTCAAAGGGTCCCTAGGTGAAATGCTGAACCTCTAATGTAACACTTCACAGACCAAGAAATGCTGCGTGGGTGTGTGTAGGACTGGGTGAATAAGGGTTATCGTGTGCAAAAAGATGAGAAAAAGGCTAAATAAATAGAGTCCAATTACCCTTTTAGACTGTTTAGCAAATTGTCAGCCAATAAAAATATATTTTTATCTAATAAAGAAAGAAAGTACAAATAAAACATTAAAGTCAAATAAAACCATGTACGTGTCTCATCCCAGTGTTACAGTAAGCCAGTTATACAGTACTGTATGTTACATATGAAATGTTTAGGGTATTTTTGTTATATTTTATTCAGTTTTATTTAATTTTTAACTCTTTTTTTCAGTTCTTATCAGTGTCCAGTATATTAGTTTTTCCTGATGTGAACATGGAGGGTTATAGCGTGCTGAGACATTGTTTTATGTACATGTGAGGAGGTTCTGTTGCCATGTGCAGGTATGTATACAGCTTAATGCATTTTATTTAGTTATTTTTTTACATTTTTATCATAAAGCACTTTGAGTTGCATTTTATGTATGACAAAGTGTATGAATAAAGTTTGATTTGAAAGAGCACAAAGCCCTGCTAACATGGTCATTTAACAGAAAACATTCCCTCTAACAAAACTCTAACGCAGCACAGATGTTCTTCCTGTTGCTGTTGTAGTCCTGCTTTTCTTTTGGGATCAATAAAGTATTTATATATCTATCTTATCTTGTTGCTACCTGCACTGGTAAAAGTCCCCAGTTAATACGAAGAAGCACACAGTGGTTTTTAGCTTTGACACCAGTAATTCCTGCTCAATTGAAACCATTACAGACTTTATTGCTGCTCAGTTTTGGCCAGAATTGATAAAACTGCATTCACTTGACATTACATAGAGATATCAATAATCCTAAAGGAGCACACCTGCAGGTGTATACACAACAGGATGCATACGTCACTCTTAGACGGTGTTTTAATGATTAACACCATATCTTTAATTCTAATGTAATGGATGTAGAACTGCAGTAAATAAATTGACCCAATGTTTTCCATTCGGCTGATCAGTTTTTTTTCTTGTTTTGCATATAAATTCTGATTATATCTTCAAAATCTTGCTTGGATGTCATTTGTTTGGGTGTCATCTTGATAAAGTGCACATTTTCAAAGTGTTTATTTGCTTAAATATGTTAAAAAAAAAAGGAACATTAGCCTCTTTTCACATGACTGAATCCAAGTCTGATGTTCATGTTTCTTCTACTTGACCTGTCA
>JBAMHV010000022.1:17594563-17611662 GCA_037177535.1 Pseudomugil gertrudae
AAAAAAAGGAACATTAGCCTCTTTTCACATGACTGAATCCAAGTCTGATGTTCATGTTTCTTCTACTTGACCTGTCAGTTTTTAATTAGGTCAGAAGATGTTGCTGTCTGGTGCTGGAGTGTGTGTGTGTGTGTGTGTGTGTGTGTGTGTGTGTATGAGCGGAGTGAAGGGGATTTAGGCTCAGTTTGAACACAGACTAAATCATCATTATAACATTTTAGGCATTTGTAGTTCAGTCTCTCGGTTTTATTTATTTATTCTTGCATCGGGACAACAATGCTAAGGTTGCACTAGAGGCATAAACTTTGTCTTGTGTGTGTGTGTGTGTGTGTATGGGGGGTGGGGCTTTTGACAGATCAAAAATGCTCTTTAGATTGTTAACTTCTAAATACTTTTCCTTGTTAGATTTCAGGCTGATCAGCATTGCTTGGTGTTTTTGTGGAAGACAGGATCTTGTATTTGGAGATGCAGCTTAGATGTCCTTGCATGCCGCCTCATCTTCCTCTGGGGAACAGCTGAAGGACCACACTGAGAAACACTAATAGGCCTGGCACTGGTATCACATCCACAACACCCTAAATTGTCCTTCTATATGGAAGTGTAGAATCTGTGCTAGCTCGCTCTTGTGACAGTTGTTCTGCTGAGAGAAATGTGAACCGTGTCCCAGGACGAGCTGGTATGTGGCTGAAGACAACTCTGGCAAATGTAATATAACCAGCTGAAATGGTTATTTGATTTCTATTCTTACAAATGAAGATCCACTACTGTTGGAAAATAACATACCACAGAGGATATGTTTATCTTTCACCAGATGTTCCACACCTGGAACACAGTTTTCTGCCATGACAGAAGTATAGTTATATGGAAAAAGTCAGTCTGCACATCACTTTGGTTCAATATTGACTTGCAGAAATTGATATGATACTTTTGTTCCCCAGAGAATTTCTCTTACTGACGTTAATGACGCTTCCAGTTAATATTTAGCACAAGCTGGCGAGTTGAAGACAGTAATGATCTTACATGCTGTCTACCTATCTAGCTTTCCCAATCCTGGTCCTCGAGGGCCAACGTCTTGCAGGTTTTAGCCAAGCTGCATTACATGGGATTCAGACTCCCGAGTTGTGCAGAGCTTATTGTGAGGTCTGCTTCTCCTGTAGCAAGGAAACTTCTAAAATCTGCAGAACACTGGCCCCCAAGGAGCAGGATTGTACCTCACATTGCATCTACCGTACACCTCTTGACTACATTTCTTGTAAGAGATAAAACAAGCTATTTCTGCATAATTAAAAAAGCTTTAGCCTTGATTGGTAATTTCCATCTGGAAAAACAACACGAGTGCTCATTTTATCTTCACCGCATTACAAGCCCAACTCTGATTAATTAGTTTTATTGGATTATAACAGGATTACTGGGAGTTTGGTTGAAATGGATTATAACTGGAACTATCTTGACACAATAAAGGAACAGAATTGATCTTGAATTTTATTTTGTAGTTGGTTGTTAAAGCACCGTGCTTTGGTTTTTCGCTAAATACCTTTAAAAGCTTGCCTTAAGAGCTAACTATTGTATTTCTGGCAAATGATTAAACCTTGCATATAAAGGATGGCACTTAGGGGTGACCCATTTAATTTATCACACAATTAAGCATTGAGTGGTCACATCTGACATTCTGGTACACACGCATTGCCACTTGGCGTTGTGTGCTCGTAGCGAGGGCCTATTTGTTTGCTCGTTTACCTGATTGGAGAAGTTTTTTGATATAAAACATGAAAACGGGGGATGAGAAGCATTGCGTGACTACTTAGTGCTGTGATGTTGAGGAAATTCAGACAGACAGAAACAGCTGAACATGTTGTATGAAGGAGAGCAATGGGACTAAATGTTATTACATTAGTATCAATTGATGTTGATACCAATGTTAGTATTGATATTATCAGTCTGAATATTTATCCACCAACCTACATTGCGAAAGCGAGCACCAGAGATGTAGCTGATATTGCCACTTGATGGCATAAAGCTAGTCTAAAAACAAAATCGAAACTTTGTACGTTTAGCAATGACACTAATCACATTAGCATGCTGGTATTAGCATCCTGCTTAAAACATTTCTTTACAAAGTTACTTGGCTGCTAGTCATGCTTGCTTTTTATCTAGACCATACTTCAGTGGCTATTATATTGAAGTATTTATAGAGCTGGGAAATATGTTTTTTAGGTCTCCCACTAAGTGTTACACTGGACATGTGGGTTTCGGTTGGACTCTGAGAGCATACAGGAAGAACTAGTAAACATAAGAGGCATTTGACTCACTCTGAAATGTTTTCATTAAAAGAGATGGTTGCTACCCAGTTGGTATGCAGGAATTTAACCAGCAGATGAAGTGGCTGTCAACCTGATTTTCTGCTGGAGGCAATGCAAAGAAACACAATACAGCTCTGTGGCTTGAAGAATTTTGCACATCACTCTATTTGCACACTTTTAGAGAAGCTTTCAGCAGCAGATTGTGTATTAAACATGACTGCACCTCAGTAAATACAAGCTGGTTTAAAGGTGTGTGTGTGCATACTAATACTTGTAGACTTGCACTTACTTGTCCTGCTTTTTTTTATGTTACAGTTAAAAACATGTTTGACGAACTCAGATACCAAAGACTGAAGCAGAGCCTGTTAAGGCTGTTTGGGCAGCTTAACACAGTCACTGACCTGCAGTTAATCAGGTCCTTGTGCTGCTTGTGGGAATGTGTTGCATGTAGTAAAAGCTTGGAAAAAACAGGCTCGTTATGGATGGAGGTCTGGTGCGGGGATTCTTTGTATTCAACCTCCATGGGGTGAAGTGGTGGGGAGGGGAGCTTTCTGTGAGCTGTTGCTTTGGGGGCCTTGTGAGGAAATCTGTTTGGCAATGACAGTACAGGGACTGGGATTTAAAGGAAAGGAAAGAAAGAGGTGCCAACTGTGTGGACAAATCATTGGAGGTGAGAAAAGACTAAACTCTTAAAAGTAATTTGATGAGTGAGGGCTTGTTTTAGCTGCTTCTTTGTGCAGCAGATAAAGATAAATCTTTGTGAATGCCTAAAGAAGCAATGAGGCAAGATTGAAAGTCCATCAATACTTGTTCTGTAAAGCCTTTTTTTTAATTTATGTAAGTAATTTGCAGGAAAATTCTTGATTAAAGTTTCTAAAAGGAATGCATAATTTTTTATGTAATTATGTTTGTACCTGGTTTAGAAATGCCAGTGCTATATTTACCACTGTGTAGCATCCCATCTCCTTTAAGCTCCATTCTTTGCTGGACCTGTGACCTGTAGGATTGTAGCTGTCCACCAGCCCGGGGTCATCTTTTTCATGACGTGGCAAATGTCATCGATTAATGCAGTATGCAGTTTAGCATAGTCTTGCTGAAATATGCAATGCCTTCTCAGAAAAAATTAAAAAACATTGTATAGATGTCTAATTTTAGAGATTTTCCTGATGATGATGATGATGCTTTTTCACCGCTGACACCAATGCTGCCCCCACCCACAGCAGCAAAGATGCAGACATTTAAACTTCAACAAACCTCATCATTCTCATACATGATACATGTTTTTACAAATAACAATAGCAATTATAATGACATTTTGATTGTTTTTACTTGACCGTGTAGCGATTTTCAATGATATTAATGTCTGTTTTAAACATAAAGCTTCCTGAGAGACAGATCTACCTGTGTGGATTTCTTATTGAGTCATTTAAATTATGGACTATTCTGAGATTTTGCACTATTACATTATGATTATTGTGAAATTTCTCCATATTGACCAGTGTATTTTGTTTGTTTGTTAGTTGTTTGGCTTATCACTCCCCACTGACCTTGTTAATATCGACTGCCTTCCTCTCTGTAAATCTCATCTCAAAACTCATCTGTTCAAACTTACCTCTAGTCTTTAACCCTCTTTCACCTCACGTCTGACTTCTGAATTTAAACTTTTTTTTAAAACTATTTTAATTTATTTAAATGTATTTATTTGTATTTGACTCCTTTTATATTGTAAAGTGACCCTGGGTTTCCCGAAAGGAGCTTTTAATAAATGTATTATTTTTATTATCTCCGTCTGGAACTTCCTTCCTCTCAGCTTGAAAACTACTGACTTCATCACTTAAAAAGCAGCTAAAATCTTTTTAAGCTTGCTTTTATTTTTTCTGTTTTCCGTATTGTTTTGTATTTTTTTGTGAAGGACTTCATGATTTTTATCCTAAAAGGTGCTGTATAAATCAACAATGCTTCCTTACATATTCCTCTGCCTTTTAAATGTTCGCTTCAGAGACTCTGCCTCTCTGAGGTGCTCCTCTGCTCCCAGCAGATATTACTGACCTGTTATGTGTTGAAACATGCTCTTCTTGCTGTTTGATTTATTTCAAATAACAATCAATTTTCAATCCTTTTTGTTACTTCTTTCCTCGCTTTTTTAAAAACATGTTGGCCACCATCTAACTCCAGATGATCTTCCATGCAACTTGTATAATGTATCACCTTTCACATGCGCTTTTCCACACTGTGTTGCATAAAATATTCTTCTAAAAAATCTACAAATGATTTTTATTATGCATTCATTTTATTCTGCAGCGTTCCAACTCTTGGAATTGTTTTTGTGAGTGATTTTACATTTAAGTCATGCTAAAATGAGTATTATAACTACATGATTGGGACGCCACAGTGTTGCATTTGAACCTTTGGGACGAAATCAGCAAACCTGCCTTGTAAACACTTGTGAACCCTTCAGTCTGAAATCATCTTAAGCATTGGACCAGACATCCTGCCATTAATTTAACCTTTTCTTTTTTTTTACATTAATCACTGAAAAGTATGAATACCTCTCTCAATGACTTTTCCACATTGTTTCCTTCTCACCCAGCCAAAAGTGCACGTTGAAAATGTTGCATATTCAATGTAAAATCACATCGAACTAAAAGGTTATCCATTGTTTTTCAGTTGATACAACTCCTTGTGATTAGTTTTTCTCCTCATTTACTAATGTATTACATAACCGTTTGTTTAATCTCTGCTTTAAGTGTCACTTTATCATCATTTCCCTCTCTAGACCTATAGAATAGTCCTGTAAATACTATCGGAAATGTTTTTTTTTTTTTTAGCAACTGAAGCAGAGTTCTTAAATACATTTGCATAGATAATAGTTGGAAGCACTGGCTGCAATATGAACAAACCAACATGGAATAAATCTACAAGCTGTCATGTCATGAGTAATACATTTCTTTCTGTAACTTACTGGAAGTTTTCATTTTTCTGAAGTCTTGACTGGAAAAAGCTCCAGGAGATTTACTATCACCTTTCAGGACTTTCTTTCCTGCACAGGCTTATCTAAAGCTAAGGTTACTTCCTTTGGGATTTGTATATTAAACATAACCTGCAGGTTTTGGGTGTAAGCAAAGAACTGGTGACTATTTGTCAGCTCAGTCTGACAAATGTGAGGTTTGTTTTGAGGATACGGCTGCAACTGAATCAGTTATTTTATAAACCAACACTCACTCTTAATAAAATTGCAATGATGATCAGAAAATCACCTAAAAGTTGCAAAAACAACAAAAAAAATCCACTAAAGCTATTTTTTTTTTTAATAAAAGGTTTGTATGATAAGTTTAAGGCACAAAGAATTTATGCATTTACATATTAACATGTTTTCCTTGTTTGTTTTTTCCCCTCCAGGACTTTTGGACAATGAAGATATCCACATTATGATGCAAGGTTCTAGCATGGTGAAAGTTCGCTCTTCCAGATGGAAAAAGAGCAGAAATCTGCGTTTGCTGGAGGATGGACTGACCGTCTGGTGCGAGTCCACCAAGAGCTCCCGCAAAGCCAAGTCCCAGCAGACCTGTAAGCTTGATTAAAACCTGGTTTTATCATCATTAGTCCTCAAAATGTGCGTGTGGGCAGTGAGACAATGAGCCAGGAGGAAAAGGAAGGAGAAAGAGCTCAGAGTTTGAGCATGCAGTAAAATATCACATAAGCAAAAAGTGGAAGAAAGGAAGGAAAGCAGCAGCTTTTCAACCAGTTCAAGCTGGGATTGAGTCCCTACCCAGTCAGCCTGCACACTGCTGAGCTATTTTATCTCTGCTTTATCTTACGCCCTTTCCTCCACTTTGCTTTTATTTTGATGGCTTGTTTATTTCCTGTCTGTGGCCGGTTTTGTAACATAGCTGTAACATAACTTTCATTCCAGTCCGTCATGATCTAAACTAAGTAAAACTCTGAAAAGCCTTCGTGGTTGTTCGGCTTTAAGCTAGGTGTAAAATTCCTCACCGTTCATCAGAGAAAACACACGGCTTTTCCCTTTTTTCTGCTTCCAACTGGGAAGAGATGCGTTAAACAAAGCTGAATGCATTTTAATTGGCTCTATCACCCCAGGTTGCTGAGAATAATATCAAAATTAATTGGAAACCAGTGGAACTCCATCTGCGGCGGCTATTTGTCTCATCAGCAAACAAAATCAGAAGTTATTCTAAACAATCAAGCTGTTTCAGAGTTCTGTGAAAGCAAGACTAGTTTTTTCTTGTTTATCTGATTTGATTTTAAACGCTTGTGTTTGATCCTTCGATATGCTCCCTGCCAGAAGGCATCTGTGTAAAATAACTTCAACCGTAAATACAGTTATTCATATCAAATCACATCCAATTTAATTAATGAAACACTTCTCAGACTACAAAGCAAAAAAAAAAAGCTTTACATAGTAAAAATAGTTTGTGTGTTAAAGCCAAATATTCATGTTTCTCTTACATTATACATGCCATGTAAGTATACACCTCCCCATTTCTCCCATTCTGTCCAAACCAGAACTCTTAAGAGGAAAGTAGATGTATATTTTCACAATAAAAGCTGCCGGTTTGTGCCTACAGATAAACTGCATGTGGTTTTAAAACATTTTCATGGTAATATGTGAAACCCATGTGGTTATATGAACGTCTTACATGAATTTTACATCATATTTGTTTAGCATGATTGTAAGAAAATACCAAATACATAGAATTTACTTGTGAATGGGATTCACATGTATAAGCTTTACCTAGGAATGTAGACGAGTATAATATCACATGGGTTCACCTGGGAATTTATATGGATTTCATGTTATTTTATTAGTTTTACAGTAACTTTTATTGGTTTCACTTGTATTTGTAATGGTTTCACATCACATGTGATGTTTTATCACAATCATGTGACTTCCACATGGGCTTCAGATGATAATCTTGCAAAACTCCACATTTCCCATGTGCAAAACTACAAAGCGTTACATGTGAAACTCTTCTCTATTAAGTTGGTAAAAGCAAAGGAAGAGTTTTATACAATGGGATGTCGAGTTGCAGCAAGGAGAGAGAGTGTAGCAACGTCTTTGATGTAGTTATTTGGGGAATCATTTTGAGGATATCAGTACTGTATGTAGGACAGATCTTGTTAGAGCTCACTCTATCAAAGCCTCGCAGTCACCTCGATGGTGAGGTGACTACTAAATTACACAAACATAAAACAAAGACTTTGCATCTGATTGTTTTCTGTAGAGCTTTTAAAACAATACTTTCCAGCTAGTTTTTCCTTTTTAAATGAACATAGTGGAAAAGTGTCAGGTTGCATGAATGAGAACAGTATCTCTCTGTTTTATTGCCCTGACCTTTGACTCTCCCACCTCTGCTCTGTTTGTGCAGATGCTGGAATGCATTTTAATGTTAACCCCCTGCTAGACTTTTAGAGTGGGGAGGTGGGCAGGTTTGTGGGTCAGCTGGTGGTGAAGGCCATCTCTGATTGTGTTGGAACGCTCCTTGCAGTGTTGACAACATGTCAACTGTGTGAGTGCAGGCCAGTCACTTCAGAGGACAGCAGGATCAAATCTGCGTGTGAAGAAATCTTGGCTTGGTTCCTCTTTTCCAAGCTCCCGGCGCTCCTCTGTGTCCAGTTCGATCTGATGCCCGTCGTTGTGCAAAGTTGCCTCTTCTGCTTCAAAGCACTTGGCATATGGTGCACCACTTAAAACTTGTGTTCCAGTCTACACACAAACATACAGTGGCATGCTTGTTTCACCACGTCTCTGGGATAACCACAAAAGAGGAATGTTGAGTAATTTCTGAAGAGGTGGAGAGCAGGGGCTTTTATCGTGTCCAACCAGAGAATGGGGCCATTGTTAAGACTGTGCACAGAAATACAGCAGCTCCTGTGCTAACATGCTGTCTGAGACACAGCTAGATAAAGCTTTGTGTTTGTATCAGGCTGGTTTTCACAGTGACACAAAAATCCTGCAAGTATGACATTTATAGATTCTTTTAAACCTGTGTTGCTTTTGAATAAAATGACACCAAACTGGTGTTAGAAAACAAACCACATCTTTGGTTTTGAGGTTTAGATTTGTGGACGAAGGGAGAAAACATCCTAAAGGGATTAACACTTTATATTATTGTGCACAATTATTAGAGGTCTGAGAAGCTTTAAAAAAAAACCTGTAAATATCTTTCAGATGCATTAAATTAAAATGCTACTGAGGAGTAAAGCACAAATACAAACGGTAATTATAAGATAAAACTGTTTGTAACAAATTATCCTCCACTACCACCTTTATTTCATGATCATAAAATACTCGGAACAATCCAGAAATGTCTGAAGAAGGAGGCTAAAAGATGAGAACAGCTGAGTACGAAGCCAAAGTTAAAACATCAACAGTGGATCAAAAAATAAAAAGCACTGACGTTTCCTTTCAAACCTGCAATGGCCCTCATTGTTACTGGAAACGTGGTCTTAAGTTAGCGCCTGTTATGGCTTTAAACCCTGTACCTGTTGGTGCAGACTGGCGGTGATGAAGCCACCAGTTTGAGTCCTGTTTGGGACTCTTGAGGCAGCTGATATGTGCAAGCAGGCCGAGCAAAGGCAACTTCTGCAGTTCTGGAGCATTTTGGTCAGGCCATGGAGAATTTGAGGAGATTTGGGTCCACCATCCAGTGGTTCAGGAAGGTAAGGCAGCGATTCCACGTTTTGTTCTGTGGAAATGCTGGAGCTGACATTACAAAGGTGGTTAAAAAGCTCCTTGATGGCAGAGCCCCATGTCAATAAGATCCTCCTTGAGTTCCTCGAGTCTCTAGATGACTAACTCAGATTAACACACCACTGCAGCATCCCTTGGACATCGAGGAACGTGCTTATAGATGAGCAGACCAAACTGGTTGTCCCAAGAATGCCTGTTGGTCCTCCAGGTTGAGCTGGAAGAAGTCTGGACTTCACTGCTTAAACTTTTGCAATCTGACTTTAGACCAGTGGTAGTAGATGGATGGATGGAACATTTTTATTAGGCAGATGAAATTAGAGTTGACAGAAGAGTTTATTAGTGTTCATAAAGGAGCCAGGGCAACATTTCCAGAAGGGTGGAGGAGGGGTGATGATTTGGGCAGCAAACATCACAGAGATGGTTGAACCATTTGGTTTTGAATTTAAATCTCCTGTTTGTTTGAAATCCTGTTTGTTATCTTAATGCAGAACAATCTTACACTTCTAGGCTTGCCAGAAAGGTCTCAAAGGTGACTGAACAATGAGTCATGCCTTTACTCGCCCGACTGTGCTGTGGTCCCCTCTCTGAACATCAGATTTACAGTGATGGATGACAGTACCCCACATAAAAGGCATTCAGTACCCTGATCTTGCTGCTTCACTGACGGATCAAGAAGCTACGGCTCTGTTTACTTTAATATTGACCAAAATGAGCACAGAAAAAAGTAAATGTATGAAAGACCAGGCTCTGATTTTTGTGTTAATAGATCCCATATAGAAGCATCTCAATGTGTCATTACATTTTAGTCTCTTTGTTATGTCCTTCCGCCTAACGGGATTTATGATGACCTTTAGCTGCTCCGTGTGCTGTCCTGACCTCCCACTGCTCTCCCACCCTCCTTCCTTTTTTCTCTCTTAGTTGCGGTAACAGAGGTGGAGTGCGTGCGCGAAGGTTGCCAGTCGGAGGCACTCCGGCGGCTGTCCGGGTCAGTCCCGGAGAACCAGTGCTTCACGGTGATCTTCAAAGGAGCCAGGAAGAGCCTGGACCTGCTATGCCCCTGTCCAGAGGAAGCCCAGCGCTGGGTGCGAGGGCTCCGCTTACTGATGGAGCGTGTGGGCAACATGACACAGAAAGAAAAACTGGACCAATATCCTCTCGTAATGCATGGATAACAACAAATAACAGAATAAAAATAGATGAGGCAGCATTGCTATGGTGACTGGCTGTTATCAGATGGGCCATAACATATCCTGAACACAGCTTTGGTAAACAGGAATACCAAAATATTAAAAACAGGTCAACCTAAATATAGTCTTACCATTACTCTGGAATTATATAGTGTG
This sequence comes from Pseudomugil gertrudae, assembly GCA_037177535.1. Taxonomy (NCBI): domain Eukaryota; kingdom Metazoa; phylum Chordata; class Actinopteri; order Atheriniformes; family Pseudomugilidae; genus Pseudomugil; species Pseudomugil gertrudae. Next base: position 17,604,919 of record JBAMHV010000022.1, read on the forward strand.
GTGTCAGTGTCGGGAGCAGATATATGAGCATCCTTTCTGCTCGCTTTAGTTTTCTTATCTGTAATTCTACTATCGATGAAAACGTTTCATCATACGTGAAGGCAAAAACTGCAAAAACTCAGCCTTCAATATTCTGCCAAATAAGCTCGTGGACTTCCAGGTAATCAAATTTGTGAAATTTGTGACCTGGAGGGGGCGGAGCATGACCTGCTTCGTTCACATTTAAAGAGACGGCACCAAAAACGCGTCGCTCTGAAGACACACCTCAGAACAGGGTTATAAGGTGTGTGTGGAGTGAGAATAAGTAGGAATTCAGACCAAAGCATTGCTGTACTACTTTATACAGACAATAAATTAATTATTTATATGTTAAAAGGAAGGATTTAAAAACATGGTATATCCCCTTTAAACCAACCCTTTAATCCTCATCAAGCATAATCCAGGAAAGTCCAAATGCTGCCTTAGCTTTTTAGTCTCATATTTCAGGCGTGTTTTGTTTTTCCTTAACGTTCTTCAGTTGGATCCGAGGCTATTTGAGGAGTGCGGATCAGAACCAGGATGGCAAGATGAGCTACGACGAGGTCAAACGGCTGCTGCAGATGATCAACATTGACTTGAATGAGCAGTACGCCATCTCTTTATTCAAGGTCAGGGTCATGTGAGACCTCAGGATCCATCTCACTGTAATTACAAAACAACTGATATCAGCAGATTTCTGTATATAAGAGTGTAGGAAAGAATAGTGTACGGACCTAGAAGTGGAGAGTTGTTTATGATCTAGTTAGTGTGGCGTTATATATCTCTGACACCATGGAGTCAGAAGTCTGTGTTCAATTACCGACCCAGCGGCAATCCAACCACCATCTCTCCTCTACATCTTCATCCCCTCCCTCATATCTTTGCCAAAACATATGAAGAGTAATTTCTGTCTTCACTGAGGGGGGATTACAGCCTGATATTCCCCTCGGTGCTTTGTTAAAGTCCATAACATTTCTACCGACCCTTCATATTTTAAAGTGTGCACAGCTGTGTTGTGTTATTATGAAGATGTTCTCCCCACAGGGAATCCCAAGCACTCCCAAAACAAAACGGCTCTGTTTAAAATGTGCCCGTTTGCTTTTCTTTTTTAACTCATGCCTATCCCTCGACTCTCAGAGGTGTGACCGATCCGGCGATGGCCGCCTGGATCACATAGAGATAGAGGAGTTCTGCAGGGAACTGCTCCGGCGGCCTGAACTGGACGCCGTGTTTAGACACTATTCAAGCAATGGTTGTGTGCTTTCCACTGCGGAGCTGCGGGACTTCCTGGGAGACCAAGGGGAGGACGCCTCATTCAATCATGCTCAGAGTCTGATACTCACCTACGAACTTAATGACTGGGGTAGGTTCCCATGAGTCATTAAAGGAAGTAAAGGCGGATTTCAAAGTGTTATGAAAACACTGTGTTTATCGTCTATGCTGCCAGCTTATAATAAAAACAGTTATTTAGTCTGTTACCGTAAGCACGTCATGCTGCACAAACCGTGATGTACTTGGAAAAAAATTTGGTTTGGTTTTATGTAGAACAAGATAAAAAAAGAAACCTCATCTGTTAGCTATTAATATCTGTATAACTATCATTTTGACATGAAAATCCCACATTTTCACTGCAGCTCAGAAAAACCTGTTCATGACTCAGAACGGTTTTACAATGTACATGCTGTCTCTGGAGAATGATGTCTTCAACCCTTACCACGCCAGAGTCCACCAAGACATGAGCCACCCCTTGGCCCATTACTTTATCTCCTCATCACACAACACCTACCTCACCAAGGACCAGGTTACCAGCGCCAGCAGCACTGAGCCATATATTAGGTATACAGCTTGTTTTTAACTGCAGTCCATCTAAAATATGCCCATGAGGACTTCTCTGAGGTTTAAAATGTCCCTATCGCTGTCAGGGCTCTGAATCAGGGCTGCCGCTGTGTGGAGCTGGACTGCTGGGACGGAGATAAAGGTGAGCCCGTCATCTACCACGGCCACACTCTCACCTCTAAAGTGTCCTTTAAGGAAGTCATTGAAACCATTGCTCAGTATGCCTTCAAGGTAAGTTGATTTTAGGCTTTGTTACGGCTAATTATCACCATAATGAATTCTGCATTTTCTTTATATGGCATGATTGTTTTTTAATTACCTAGCATAAAGCTTAGTCTGTAACACCCCCTTCCCCCCGCAGGCGTCCCCATACCCTCTGATCCTGTCCTTGGAGAATCACTGTTCTGTGGAGCAGCAGGCCGTCATGGCTAAACACCTCCGCACCATCCTGGGCAGGAAACTGCTCACCAAGCCTCTGAGTGACCTGCCACTGAGTGAGCTGCCTTCTCCTGAGGTACTTACACTCACACACACACACATAAACGCACAGCTGGGACCTTTTTCAACGTCTCTGGGTGTCTGGTTTTCTAATTAAGTAATTTGTTCCAATGACCTTCCTTGCAGGAACTTAGGGGACATATTCTGGTAAAGGGGAAGAAGCACACTCCTCACTTGGGTCAGCTGAGCAAGAACGGAAGCTTTGCCAGCTTTTCCTCAAGCTCTGAGGATGAGCTAGTCAGCACCAACAAGAGCACACCCAAAAAAGATCCTGCAAAGGTCAGATTAGAAAGACTTCAGTCTGTGATGCAGTTAATGCGAGCATTTAGGTCTATCCAGCAATAATGTTTAACGTTTCCTTACCCAGGTCTGTTCTAAACTGAGCCCAGAGCTGTCAGAGCTGGTGGTTTACTGCAGGAGCATCACTTTCCAAGGGTTTGAAAATGCATCTAAAATACCTCCAAATGAAATGTCTTCCTTTTCGGAAAATGATGCCCTCAGGCTCATCAAAGACTCAGGTATGTTAGCAGAAATAATTACGACTTGATTTCATAATAAGAAAGAAAAATGCCTGCTGATTTCCAGTGCAGAATGTATAATCAGCCGCCAGTGGATCATTGCATGTGCTTTGTTGTCTTTTCCTTTGCAGGGAAGCTTTTTGTGAGACACAACAGCAGGCAGCTGAGCCGGATCTACCCCTCTGGCCAGCGCCTGCAATCATCCAACTATGATCCTCAGGAAATGTGGAACGTCGGCTGCCAGATGGGTTAGTACTTGAAACTACAAGATAAAAAGCAGTTCAGATTGAAGGAAATTAAGTCAATTTGTTTGAAAGGAAAAGTGGTTAGTAAGTGCAAAAAGAAATGTTTAATCAACTCTCACTTCTGCTAAAATAACTGGTGGATAATTGGTTTCCTTACTGACTCATTGACTGTAAGTCTGATTGCCCTCAGGGTGGACTCTTGTTTATGAGAAAATGTGAATTTAAACTTGGCGATGTTACACACACCGCTCTTTTCCCTATGCTTTTCAGTGGCTCTGAACTTCCAGACACCCGGGGAGCAGATGGACCTGAACCAGGGTCGTTTTCTCCCCAACGGCCGCTGTGGATACATCCTCAAACCCAGTTTCCTATGCAGCACCACATCCAACTTCAATCCAGAGAACACTGGTGGAGGCCCTGGTCACAGTCCTACACAACTGACAATACGAGTGAGTTGTTACCAGCCGGATAACCTTTACAGTTTAAAATGTTTGATATGAGAAAGCCTTTTGTTTTAAATAAGAGCACAGCAGGTTTGCAAAGATGTATCTTGAATAAAACACATGACTTCTGGAAACAACATCCTTTCATTCATGATGGGCAGCACCGTGTTGGTAAAAAAGCAAACCTATCAAACTTGCACAGCAGGGGAGGGCTGATGATTTGGGCTTGTTTTGCAGCCACAGAACCGAGACACCTTTATTAAGTCAATCCTGAATCCATCCATCTATTTATTTTCTGCAGCTTATCCAGGGTTGCGTAGGCAGCAGCCTGTGCAGGGAAGCCCAGACTTCCCTCTCCACAGCCACATTCGCCAGCTCATCGGGGTGATCTCGAGGCATTCCCTGGCCAACTGAGAGATATAATCCCTCGTCTGTAAACCGAATTAGTCTAAAGGAAAATATGAGGAATTCTGTCGAACAACAAAAACATGGCTGAAATAGAAGCATGCAGCTGGACAATGATCTGAAACATCAACAAATATGCTGTTGCAAAGTCACACTGACTGTAGTCAGACCATATTACAGCTGCATATGAGCAAATATCTGAAAACGAGGTCTAGGTTGCTCTATAGTGATGTGAAAGACTGAAAACATCTCCTTTTCTCTGCTATGGTTGATATATAACTGAATAATGTGGTATACAGTGTTTTTGTGCACTGCTTTTAACATTTTGGCTTAATTGTTATGTATTTTCATCATATCCTATATCCTAAAACCTTTAATTTCCATATGAAAGACACATAAAGCTACACTGTATTGCTCCTCGGTTGGTTTTTGCTCATTTCTACATAGAAATAAATATTACGTGGTGTCCACAATGAAAAAAAATGTAAGGAGACTTTTACATGTTTGGCTTTTTTAAACTCCTGATATAATTTTAAAACACTTCCGATCAGGATTGTGATTAGTTTTGTTTTTCAGATTATATCTGCGCAGCAGCTGCCGAAAATCAACACGGAGAAAGCCAGCTCCATTGTGGATCCACAAGTGTGGGTGGAAATTCACGGAGTGTCTATTGATAACGCCAGAAACAAAACCCCCCGTATTGACAACAATGGTAATGGAGAGATTTTATTAATCAGCTTAAAGTAACAAGAATAAAGCAGAACACAAACAGCATGGATGCAGCATAATTTCATCACATTATGATGCAAAGATGGCTTGCCACACATTATATGAAAAAGATGTATCTGTCTGTGCAGCATAGATGTGTCTTTGTAGATGCCTTTCTTGTTGAGCGCCATGATCAGTTTGTTTGAAAGGTACACACATCACTGCTTGATGGATTTATAGCGCTTTTGCGCCCTCTACAGGTTTCAACCCACGGTGGGACTGCACTCTGAGCTTCCAGCTGCAGGTCCCAGAACTGGTCCTGGTGCGCTTTGTAGTGGAGGACCACGATCACACTTCCAAAAATGACTTTGTGGGGCAGTTCACCTTGCCTTTCACAAGCCTCCGCACAGGTGCCCGTGAAGGTTTTGCTTACATTCCTGTTGTGTATCAAGTCTGCTCTGTGACCTGATGTTTATGTGTGTGTGTGTGTGATTCGCTCTTCCCTCGCAGGGTATCGACATGTTCACCTGTTGAAGGCAGACGGCTCCAGTCTGTCCCCAGCTACACTCTTCATCCATGTGAAAGTGAACCGCAAAGGCGTTCCTGTCAAAAGTGTGTCGGAGCGTATGGCCATGGCCAAAGGCAAAGCTTAAAACGGATCTGTTTTTTTTATTTTAACAAGCAATTTTAGAAAGAATAAGCTCCTAATGTGAAGGACTGCTGCTGTTTCTTATAGTTTAAATGTCAAATGGTCTTATTTAATCTCAGCTGCTTTCTAAATGAAGGGGGACAGATTTTATCGGGGATGAAGAGGTATTGGCTCTCAAATGCAGAGCTGTGGAAACAGGAGGACACTGGAAATCAAGGCTTATAAAACACATTTATACACTATATATTTTTCGTTTTAACTCTTAAATACTTCTGTAAGGAGTAAATACATTTTCACATTTTATTTTTACCATTTTGTTTCTTAACTTAAAAATGAGGAGAGTGTAACAAAAATAACTTTAATGAACTTAGGTGCTTCCACAAAGAAAGCATAGCTTTTAATGTGACTTATACCATTGTTATTTTCAGCATTGTGATGTTGAAGAGATAATGTGTCAAAGGTTGTGTTGAGCTTGAAATAACTTTCTTAGAGTTTATTTCACAATTTTACGCTGTGAAAAACAACTTTCTGATATGTACAAATATACTAAATATAGATAGTATTTATATGCAGATAATTTTTTACTAATGCATTATTTGCTTCAGCATCATTTGTGTTCAAATAACAGATTGAGTCAAATTGTGTTTCATTTTGCATGTAGACAAACTTGATTCATTATTTTTTTCACAGAAAACTGTAGATATCTTACACAGTCAGCAATTACTGCAGGCTACAGCAAACACTTCATAGTAATGCAGGATGATGCTCGTAGTTTGCTGTAATTGTAGTTTTTACACTAAAGATTGTTTTAAATGATTCTAACATGGTTAGTAAACAAAGACTTTGCAGTATTATAGATTTAACCTTTGTTGTGTGAATGCGTGCTGCCGTTATGTACATATAAATGCTGCCTTTATAAAGCATTGATAACATCACTGCCTGTTTTTTTTTCTTTCTTTGATTCTTTTATATTTACAATACAGAAAAACGGACCGTAGGTATGTTACAAGCAGTATGTTTAGATTTGGTTTGCATTTAAAAGATTCTTCACCTTTGGACAGCTCTGCTAGACTAATGACCTGCATGCTGTTGCATTTATTTGTATAAATCCACAATGTATAAGTATATAATCTGGTACTAATTTCAGATGTTTGATTACTATATTTGACCACATCTAACTGATTTATATGATATTCATCCTCACATATGTTCTGTGTGCATTTCACCTTGTTTCTTCTTCTTCAGCCCACAGATGTGTGACTACTTTGCTTGACTGCAAATTAAATGCACTTCACCATGTTTTACTCACTTGATATGATTCATCAATTTATATTCATTAGCTCAAATGCTTAGTATGAAGCTTATGATGTTTAACTTTTTGATATGACTGATCAACATACTCATTAGTTTATAGGCTTAATGCA
>JBAMHV010000022.1:17611762-17638675 GCA_037177535.1 Pseudomugil gertrudae
ATTCCCAGGCCCTGAAGCCGGACACAGAAGGAACTCACGAAGATAACACTTTAACATTTTAGTCTTGCTAAAAAGACGGACAATTGTTAAGAAATGTGTAGGGAGGATGACTTTCTGTTTCAGATGCCAGTCGGAGCGAGGTTCCCAGGAGGCGAACGAAGATCCCACGAAGATCCCACGACCTTGCAAAAATACACATACACATGAAAAGTGCACCGTACATGCACACACATAGACACACGAATAGGAGGATTTTTTTAGATAGGCAGGGCTTTACAGGTTGTGCTGGGGATTCTGCACAGATTGTTGTTTCAGAAATTAGCTGCTAAGGTTAACGGAAAGACCTCCTCTCGAGAGAGAGAGATATGTATTATTCTTCTGCTTTTCCTCAAATAAATAATTGACAATTCAAATAGTAAAATCTGGTATTTATCTCTTTTCTTATAATGCTGAATTAAACCAACATGACTCCTTCTGATATTTTAAAAGGTACCAAAGAGGAATAATAAACTTCAATGCCAACAAGTCCCAAAATAATAAATTAGGAAAAAAATCTGCAAAACTTTAGCTGTAACAACTCGATAAATAAGGAATTATTTAAAAAAAAGACCAATGCTTTATTGCTTATCACGGTTTAGGCTGTCATAAATGTCACTTTATGTTAACAAGGGTTCAACTATTGCTTTTCATAATAGTTAAGTTGAATTCACAAGTATGTTATAATTCAATTAATTTTCACTGGTTATTTATTCTATTGATTCTGCTGGTACACATTAATTAGTCATTGACACATCTAGGGTACTAAAAATAAAATACTGACTATTCTTTAATCAGCCCCCATTGATATGTGAGATAATCTTTAAAAATGGGTCATATGTATGCATAAATGATCCTCGCACATAAAAATATCCTCACTGTAGAAATCAGATTTATTGGGGCCCAAGTTAAAACCCTATCCTGTGTGTAATAGTCAGTTTCACATCTGGGGGTTTTTATAGTGTGGTCATGTGTATATTCTTTGCTTTTAATACTAATTGTCCACTCAGAAACTTGATGTTATATAGTTCTATATCCATTCGCTCTTAATTTTTATCTGTTGCTATTCTTCTAGAGCCATTTTCTGTCTTAATCGGGAAAGGCTCACATTTATCGTGCGTATTAGTTACTAAAGACTTTAAAGCTCGCACGTGCTTCCGGTCAGTACCAACCGTCTGTCAATTTGTGAGGTGGTTTAATGCAGATCTGTCTGTATACTGTCTGTATTTGCGTGAAGGAAAACATAAAACCCATCTTCGTCCATTTTTATTATGGGATATTAAGAGCAAATTATTCTAAATGAACTTGTCACGACTGTTTTTGTTTGCTTTTGTTTACTGTAAATATTTGGACACTGTCAAAGACGATTGTGAAGACGTTGCGATAGCTACCATCTGTCAGCCAATAGCATCAAAGCCAGTTTAAAGCCGTCGAGGGCACGCGGTGGCCACTCACTTCCTGGTTGAAGATGGCGGATGAGAATGAGACAGCACCGATCCCGGAGAAAGAAGATGTAGAGGACCACGGGCATTGTAGCGACTGTGAAAATGAAGAGCACCATTTTGATGATGGGTAAGACTGCAATACGCATTCGCACGGGAGTGTAAAATTAGTTACCCTGCTTTACGATTTATCAAAGCAAATACTAACGAAAGCCTTGGCGAGCAGCTGAATATAGACAGCTATCGTTGGTTGTTGTCCAGCCCAATTGCCTCCTTCCTATTGGTTATAAATGCTGCTCGCTTGTCTGTTCTATGATCCGATTGGTGGAGACGGTTCTGTCTTGCTTAGAGGAGGGATTTAATGTCGAATCTCTTTAGCTATATTAGCTAAGCGTAGCATAAGGGTGAAGGAAAGCCCAGATACACTTGAAGGCTGATCTTGTCACGAAACACGACATTTTGTTGTTATTGTGTAGCTCACATGAAACCTATAGCTATATGAAGCTGTCAACTTTATAAATGTATCCACATGCCCCTGCAGATTGGGCAACTCCAGTTCACGTTTAGAAAATTAGCTTGTATGCTAACTTAGCTGTCAAACCCCTATTGTCTATGTGGATGCGGTACCAAATCAAAAGTGAAACAAGTAGAATGTGTATGTTTTTGTTACCATTTGCAACTGTTTCATCATTGTTAATCAAAGACTGTTAGGATATTTTTAGTCTTTGCTTTGGAAATACGTACGATCCAGCAACAGCCGAGCTTTCAGGAGCATACAGATGAATGGGCTTTAATGAAAGTCTCCTTTGCTTGGCATTTGCTCCAAGCCGCGACACATGAAGGGATCCTTAGCCTCTAAACTTAGGTCGTGTCCACTTACCAGGATTGTTCTTTCTTTATTGGACAGCTGGATGAGAGCTTAATGTCTCCATAGTCAGCACACTTGAAACAATGGCTTTTTAAAAAAAAATCATGAGGCCCAAAAGATACTATGCCTTATTTTAACTGGTTTAATTTACCATGTTTGCAGAGTCATGGGACAATGAAAATGGCGTAGATGTAATGGAGCTATAACCACTAAGGGATAATGATGACCCTGTTAACTGCAGTGAAACAGACTATTTTTCTCTCTAGCAGCACATGCAGTCCCCCTTCATCCAGCACAGGGACAAAGAGTGGTTCTGGCTGGTAGCTGCTCTTCTACGTGGACATAGAAGCCTGGAGAACAAACTATTGAATGTTTTGTTGTTCATTGTCCCAGTCACTCACTGACCTCTTGCACATGCATATGGACATATGTAGATCCCGCATACCCTTCTTCCAGAGGTCATGTGATTCACCATCTGCACTAGGGTTACAAATACGGGCCAGTGCTTTGCCTCTCTCCTCTCGGACACTAATGAGATAATCCCCTGTAAGTATGCTGTCATTGTCAGGATATATGGCCGGTGTTGTGTGGCTTCTCAGGTATTAAACCCTTAAAGAAAGATAGAGAAGAAAAAAAAAGAAAGTTGTGGGAATCCATTTAGTCCTGTATGCGTCTTATCATCTTGAAGCACAGTATTAGCAGAATTGGCTAATACCTAATGTAAAAATATGGTGACTATATTTTTCTAGTACACCACGTTTTATGTCTTGCCAGTGTGTGACTGTTGGTTTCTGTTTAGTTGATGAGCAAGCGCAGTTTTTTCTGCACCTGTCTTTGCTGTCTATTTTAACAGATCAGCTTGTTTATGGTCTGCTTAGTAATGAGGGGTAATGTGAAGGAAGCTCATAGGACTAGATGAGGAACAAACAGATTAATCATCTTTATTAAAAAAACTAAGATTTTGCTTTTTAAACCCTCTTAACTAAACACCAACCAGTTGCTTGTTTGAATCTTTGTCATATCAGATAGATTAATGAACAATGAAGTTGCTTTTGTTTAAGGAGGGCATGGGATTATTTTTTTTTTGTATTATGTTGTATAACACCTCTAACCATCTTAGCACTATTATGTCAAAAGAATAGTTTGTTTATATCCCAGAAGGGAAATGGTAATGTTGGAGTATATTTTTAATATCTTTTTGTTTTGTTTCAGTGACCGGTGTCTCGGTGACGACACTGGTGCCAAGAAGAAGAAAAAGAAGCAGAAAAAGAAGAAGAAATCTGGTGCTACAGAACCAGCTCAGGATCCACTTGCCAAGGCAGGTCAAGTAGCAATGCAGTGTAAAAAGGCAAATCATCCAAAGTACAAAAGGAAACCAAAACCAGTGCAGTTTGTGTGTAATTCACTAAAAGCATAGAAGATAAAACTACAGCAGAGTGAAGCATTAGGATGGAAAGCATTGTGTGTACTTAGATCTTCAAGTAAAGTATTTTACTTTATTGTAAACTCTTTACTTTATTGTGACTCCTGATATTACTGCTATGTTTAAAAATGGTTTTAATTCTTGGAATATGTTCAAACAGGTGAATTCATTGCCAGCTGATAAGCTACAGGAGATCCAAAAGGCCATTGAACTGTTTTCTGTTGGACAAGGTCCAGCAAAAACCATGGAGGAGGCGAGTCGGAGAAGTTACCAGTTCTGGGATACACAACCTGTCCCCAAGCTAGGTGGGATAAGTGTCATGGCTTCATGTTCTTCATAAAACTAAGGACTTGTGAACAGTGTCCTCTACTGCACATATGTGCTGTGTGTTAAAGTGTTATTTGTTTACCTTCAGGGGAGACTGTGACATCACATGGCTTCATTGAACCTGACAAAGACCAAATTAGAGAGGAGCCTTACAGCCTCCCGCAGGGCTTCCGGTGGGACACGCTTGATCTGGGAGACCCTGCTGTGGTAAGAGAGGTTTAAATAAAGCTTAAATAAATCCTTCATGGCAGACGTCCTGAGCTCTCAGTGCTCTGTTACTTGATTTTGATGCTTAAATTCTATATGAGTGTGATTTTCCTTATTTTATCTTATTAAATGAATTTAAAAGAAACTTTTTTAGAGTTTTGTTTGATTGATTGATTTAATTCTCTTTTTTTCCGGCAGCTCAAGGAGCTGTATACTCTTCTGAACGAGAACTATGTGGAAGATGACGACAACATGTTCAGATTTGACTACTCTCCCGAGTTTCTGCTCTGGTAATTTCTCCAAGCTTAACATTCCTGTTTTATGTCTGGTGAGAATGTTTTCATCAATCTAAACAACTGAGTGGCGTGTGTCTGCCTCAGGGCTCTGCGGCCTCCAGGCTGGTTGCCTCCGTGGCATTGTGGAGTGCGAGTGGACTCCAACCAGAAGCTGGTTGGATTTATCAGTGCCATTCCAGCAACAATCCGAATCTATGACGTGTAAGTTACCAGTAATGTTACCTGGATTGTAAAAATGAAGGCGTATAATTTTAGCTAAATCAACCAAACATTTAAAAGTTTCAGCATCTGAATGCTGTAATTATTAAATTCAGCTTTTTTGTTTTATTATTGATTATGTGATTATTTGTGGTTTTCAGAGAAAAGAAAATGGTTGAGATCAATTTCCTCTGCGTCCACAAAAAGCTCCGTGCCAAGCGAGTTGCTCCAGTGCTGATCAGAGAGATCACCAGACGGGTCAACCTGCAGGGCATCTTCCAAGCGGTGTACACTGCCGGTGTGGTGCTGCCCAAACCTGTGGGCACCTGCAGGTTTGTCCAACAGAGAGGTTGTCTGTTTTTGTCCCTTGTTTTATAGACTTCTATTTACATAATTATACCTCATTTCTGCAGGTACTGGCATCGCTCTCTGAACCCACGGAAACTAATCGAAGTGAAGTTCTCCCATCTGAGCAGGAATATGACTATGCAACGCACCATGAAGTTGTACCGCTTACCTGAGGTGGGTGGACATCATAAATTTATAATAATTTAAAATTTCATCTTGTTTTTAACTTCCCCTTCTTTCTCTTCTCTCCTTTAGGCCCCAAAGACCTCTGGTTTGCGACCGATGACCAAGAAGGACATACCAGTGGTGCATCGCCTCCTTCGTGAGTACCTGAGCCAGTTCAACCTCGTACCTGTCATGAACCAGGAGGAGGTGGCACACTGGTTGCTGCCTCGAGAGAACATTATCGACACTTTCCTGGTGGAGGTAAAGGTTTCCCCGGAGTCGGCAGACTTTATATATTCTCTCATAGATGCATTGAGCTGATGTTTTTCTCTGACAGAACGATGGAAAAGTGACAGATTTTCTGAGTTTCTACACACTGCCCTCCACCATCATGAATCACCCTGTGCACCGCAGTCTAAAAGCTGCGTACTCTTTCTACAATGTGCACACCACCACCTCCATGCTCGACCTCATGTCTGATGCACTCATTCTGGCAAAATCGGTGTGTTTTCATCCTGGTTAAGTACACAATATTTCTGCTCTCACACACTCACAGAGCTAATGTTTTAGTTTTGTTCTCTCCTGTTTTCAGAAAGGCTTTGACGTCTTTAATGCACTGGATCTAATGGAGAACAAGACTTTCTTGGAAAAGCTGAAGTTTGGCATCGGTGATGGGAACCTACAGTATTATCTGTACAATTGGAAGTGTCCCAGCATGGGGTCAGAAAAGGTACATTTCTGAGATCACTTTTATTATTTAGAAGTGTTTTTTTTTACTGCTTGCATAAAATGAGTTTACTCTGAAACCTTTAAGAGGCAGTAAAGTCTAAAATATTTTCTCTTGCAGTAAATATTTGTTAAATAGCTTTTGTGCCCATCTTTCTCAGATTCTGCCCCCCAGTGGTAGCAACTAGAAGCAACTAGAGGAAGAGCTTCTGCTATCATTTTTTAGTTTTAAATTCAGACTTCTTATTTTAAACTGAATGAGCAAGAAAAACTGGTTAATTTAGAACTAAATGATATGATATATAGGCAATGAAAATAAATGATTATATCACTGTTAAGTTTGGATTTATTATGACTCATATAGTGGTGATGTGTAGTGATGATTCCTGTTGACTGAAGTAACTTGTTACTTCCATAGGTTGGGTTGGTTCTTCAGTGACATCCTTCTTGCGCCATAAGCACGCATTGCAACAGGCCAGGAGACCGCACCGTGGAATGATGACTTCCTGCTATGTGGAAAGGAAACCCACCGCCCGTATTATTTTTTTTTGTTTGTTTTTCTCCTTTCTGACCTTCTGAACTTTGACCTGCACTACCGCTGCCAGGTTGGGAGGCAGGGAGAGCAATCAGCTTCTCCTACTCCCTTAATCACATGGACCTTAAGCCATTGTAGTTACCATCCCAATCAACTGTATTTCATCTGAAAGCTGTCTTGATTGTACCAAACCCACACATCCACACGAGAACAGTTTGCACAGATTACCGGCCACCAAAACGGTTGCTGTAGGTTTAACTACAAAACCTACAGTACATGTAAATAATGTCAGACATAACAGCAGATTATGCCCTAACACACGCAGACTAGAACCCACTGTTTTATTTTATTCATAAATGTTGGAAGTGCTATTTGCAATTAAAATAAACTTGTCATTCTTAAGTTTTAGAGAGAAAAAAATCAAAATGAGCAAAAATATTTTAAAGAGATGAGGTAATAAATACCAAAAGTGGACATAAGGGCTTCTATTTACAGTTTGTCATGCTTGTATTATTTTTTTTTCTTAACTTTGTTCCTCACACTTTTCCAGCAACCACAGGAGGTGTTTCAGCACTGATGTCAACATTTCATCTTTTGGAGCTCCCTTCATTTATATTAACCGTCTGGCTCCCTTCTCCTTCCCAGCTTACAGCACTAACAAAGGAAACGCTGCAACACAGACGGATAACAGATATTTATCAGGCTGGACTGCTACGCAGAGGCCGAATTTCATCCTGACACTGTTTATTCAGCACATTTAGCAGCAAGGATGACATTTTAAATGACATCTCTTGATTTTTAAATGTACCCCAGTTGCAACATACACTATCGTGAGCTGACACTCATGATATATCTTCCAAAAACGAAGTGAGGGCTCGGAGCATAACCAGAAACATTAAGTACTGCAGGTTACTGTTGAAGAGTTTCTGCTTATTCTGCAGAAAAACTACTTTAAAATGTATTTATTTAATAAATCCAAATAAATATAAAAATAGCTTAATAGGTTTGCATGCACATCCAGCGATGTGCTGAGGTTTTTGCTGTACAGCTCTGATTTATTTAAATTAAATATCACATGCTTTCGTATAATGCAGGAAGTGAAAGATGCACTGAAATAAAAGTTTAACTTCACCCAGGATATTGATGGTGGGCGTTGTTAAAGTGGGAGAGATGGATGCTGAACAGCAGGATGGACTTGTATGAAGGGCAGGGTGGATGATGATCTGGCAACTGGGAAAATTTAAGTGTTTCTTGTGTAAAATGTTGGTTCTGTTTGCAAATGGATGTTTTTTTTTATAAGAATTAAACGGCCCAAAAAAGGATTTCATGGTGTTTGGAGGCAGGCAATGAATGTGAAGAGGCAGGTCATTTTTTTTCTGAGCAAAAAATAAATGAATAAACTCAAGATGCTTAGTTTTTTTAATGTGTCAAAATATAGTTGTCAACTCAGACTAAATGTTCAAAATGTAGTGAAGTTTAGCTGAAAGATGACAACAGAAGTCAATTTACTCCAGAATGAAACAAAAATGTCATGTTTAGCTGCAGCCTCTCTTTATTCCTAGTTTGGGGTGAAATGAAATGCTTTTTTCTTGACCATATGCCATTTGGCTAATAATGAACTGACAAGTTACTAAAAGTGGAATAAAGGGCACGTATGCATTATGAGATAAAATAATAAAACATGTAGGTTAAAACCATGGGTTTAAACAAACCTGAGCTTTTTATTGATAAACCATTGTTAAAATGCATTGTGACAAATAACGAGACCAAAACATAATAAAATGTGTGTTTGGTGGATTTTTTAGGGTGGGGCTTATAATGTGTCTTGGCAATAAATCGTAAACTGCTGAGATGTTGATTTCCCTTTGAAATGGTACAACTCATTATCCTATAAAGCCAAACATGCTAATTTAACACAGTTTCTGTGACCTTTTGCATCACATTATGGCTAAAACTTTGTGTTCAAAATGGTTTTGTGCAATCTGATACCCCTGTCATCCCGCTTAATGGATACCAAGAAGCAGAAGACTACAGTACAATAATTCTGACCTAATACATTGTAATAAATAGATATATGAAAAAAAGTCCTCATTTATTTAGGTGACTAAGACTTTAAATGGATCCAACTCTGCATAATGACTCATTAATTTGAGTCAGGTGTGTTGGAGCAGGGGTGTGTTTAAAACCTGCAGGATTGTGACCCCAGACTAGGCAAGGCAAGGCAAGTTTATTTGTATAGCACCTTTCATGTACAAGACAACTCAAAGTGCACTGGAGTTGGATATCCCAGACTTATTGGATCAGCTTGGGTGTGATATTCATACCCGAGTGACCAACAAGACCATACTGGTACACCTATGTCAAATGTTAGTTAAAGAATAATAAAATATAATAATAAAATATAATAATATAATTTTTAAAAATTTAATTTTTTTAAAAGTATCCAACCTAGATACTTTAACTTGGATGCTCATCACACAAATACATTTATAAATGTAACACCTTGTTATAAGCAGATAAACAGGCTTTCCAACGATTGTTACAAGAGAAAAATAATCAAGCATACATGTAATTACACGTGAATAATAGCATTACATTTTACATTTTACAATTACATTTAGTCTTGTATGCAGAAAAAAACGTTTTTGCTGTTATTTATAATTTATTTATATAATTTTCCAGGTTAATTCATGACAAATGTATTATTTGCTGTTCTGTTGACTATTATAAAATTGTGTAAAGAAGCTACAAAGAGGTCAACCACCATTATATAACATATTGTGAAACGAGATGTCTCTTCTGTCTCACGAATCCTTAAACCACATCACACTTGACGCTAATTGGTTAAAACACCACAAGCCTCTACATTCCTGTTCGTGATTGGTCCGTTTTATTGTCAATCAGTTTTGTGGGCGGAGTTAGAACCAATCAAATAAGGAAGCGAACTCAAAACTGAGGATCGTTCGCCTCACATTGAGTTGAAAAGCTGTCATAATGTGGATAATCTTATTGATTATTTGTATTGCATTGATTGCATTGATATTGAATTATGTCTTTGGGAGCTCAGGTCCAAACCCCTTTGAGAAGGACACTCGTGAACCGTTGAAAAAAATGGTTCACGATAGGAAAGAAAAAAATAAAGTACTTAAGCAAGGTAAGTTAACGACAATTTAGCAGATTAATTAGACTTTTACTAGTCAAAGTTAAGTGTTAGTCTTAATACACTAAGTTGGGGACGCTAAGGGTTGATATTTTTTGTTGAAAACATATGTGAATATTTTACAGCTTTAATTATTAAAGTGAGGTGGAGCAGTGAGACATGCAAGGCTGAGTAGTAGACAAAAAGTTGGGCTTATCAGTCCTGATTTACAGGTGTGCTTCTTTTCATTGTCTAAATGGTGGGAAACTTGTAATAGCGGTGTGGAGATGCACTTGAAATGACCTGTTTTGTTTGTTTGTTTTTTTGTTCCTTGTTTATAATGTAGCCACGTTTTGCTTCCATGTGTTTTCTGCAGGTTTCCTGGCCAGTAAGGTACCAGAAAACCTGGATGCGATCGTCATCGGCAGTGGCATCGGTGGGCTTGGGATTGCTGTGCTTCTGGCTAAAGTTGGAAAGAAAGTGCTGGTTTTGGAGCAGCATGATCGAGCTGGAGGATGCTGTCACACCTTCACAGAGAAGGGCTTTGAGTTTGATGTTGGTGAGAAAATGCCTCAAATATTGTATGTTATCCAGTAAACTGAAAGCTGTCTGATTTTTGCTAACCTAACATGAGGTTATCTCTGTTTGCCTTCAGCTATGTAGGTTTTGGTCATGTCTAACTCTTGTAAATCATAGGAATCCACTACATTGGTGAGCTGTTGGAGCACAAGCCATTTCGCTGCATGCTGGACCAGATGACTAACGGACAGCTGCAGTGGGATCCTCTGGAAAACCCCTTTGACCACGTTGTGCTGGGACCACCAGAAAACCGCCGCAGCTACCCCATCTACAGCGGTCGTACTCGCTTCCCCGAGGAGCTGAAAAAGTGCTTCCCTGGAGAGGAGAAGGCAATCGATGAGTACATGAGGCTGGTCAAGGTATGAGTGTGCTGGAAGTGTACCTGAAGCTTCAGCACATACTTACATAAAACCTTTAAAAAAATTTCAGTGCAAATATGATTTTTTCTCCTTGTGAACTTTGTAGCTGCACTTTGGAACAGAAAATGTCTTTATCCACATTTTAGCTGATGCTGTCTGATCAAAAACAAAGATTGGAGTTAATGCCTGTGACTCTTGATAACTGCAGTATTACACAATCTAACTTGTGCATAATATATTTATTGGACACAAATCGTTTAACCCGAAAGATAATTACTGTAGCCACAAGCAATGATGATAAGATACCATCTTTTTGCCTCAGTGATCACTTACAAACATGATGTACAGTCTGAATGACATGTAAAAGAAACATGGAGTTACATTTCTGAGTAAAACGACCTGGACGTATTTAAGTGGCAGCCATGATGTTGGTACTTAAATACGTACCGGTACTTGAAATGCAAATAAAAGGAGCTGAAGTGCTTCTTTAATATTTCCTAGAAAACACAGAACCATCCTTTATTCAGGTAATAATTTTGTAATACATTTATTTCAGTTTCAATAGTTAAAACAATGCTAATTTATTTTCATATATTCCTAATAACTGTGATTCATCCAAATGTATGTAACAAGAGACCATCAAAAATTAGATAAATGCATCCCAGAGGGGATATAATAATGTTGTAGTATATTTATTATTTTGTTCCTTTATAATTCCCCAAGATTTTTTTATTAAATCATTAATCATTAGTCCGATAATTAATTTAACCCCATTAATACATAAATGTATTTACAATAATGCATATTGGAGGAAAAAACTAAAAAAAAGAGCAATAAACAGTACAATTATTGGTTAAATATCATTCATGGTAATTCCAAATAAAGATATGTATTTTTTTTAAATGCATAAAATAAATAAAAGTGAATAAAAGCAAATAGTCAGTTTTGCAATAGTTATTTTTTACAACACAGAGGAAGATGAAGAAAAACAGAAAACACTTTTGGATACTATAATAATTTGAGTTTTAAGCTCCTCGGGGTGGATTTGATTCTTACAGTACCACCTGTTGGACCATGCATAAGAACAAACTGCTCAAACACCATCAAAGCAAGTAAAGATGCCACTTAGAAATGTTTGGAAAGCTTCTATAAAACATACAACCATGTGTTTTTTGTGCTTAAAAGAAATAAGTGCTGCTGCTGGTCATCATCTGTGTTTCATGTGTTGTCCTTAGAAAACTGGAAACAACATTTGGGTCCTCGCTGTGCTGAAGCTCTGTCCCCTCCCACTGGCTAAGTTCCTCATCTACACAGGCCTCATCAGACATCTTTCTTTCTTCTTCAAAATGGCCTCCCGCAGCCTAACAGACACGGTCAATGAGCTGACCGAGAACAAGGACCTCAGAGCTGTCTTTACTTACATCTTTGGGACGTACGGTAGGTCGGACTGCAGCTCCGTCCCATTTACAGGCTCCGATTCCTTTGTCATCATGATGCACGCAGTTTCTTTCCCTCCCTGATCTGCAGGTAACATGCCAAAAGATGCCAGCTTTGGCATGCACAGCTTGTTGATCACTCACTACCTGAACGGTGCCTGGTACCCTAAAGGAGGTGCCAGTGAAATAGCCTACCACATGATTCCCATCATCGAGGAGGCAGGGGGTGCCGTCCTGGTTCGTGCTCCGGTTAACCGTATCCTGTTCAACGATGCCAAAGAAGCTTATGGTGGGGGGATTTTTCCCTCGTTTTATCCCAGGGTCCCTCAGAGGAAATAACTTTACAGCATTTGTTTTATGATTTCAGGCGTGAGTGTGTTGAAAGGCCAGGAAGAAATCCATGTCCATGCTCCAATGGTCATCTCTGATGCTGGCATCTACAACACCTATGAGAGGCTGCTTCCCAAAGAGCTCCAGGCCATGCCGGGTAAAGACCTGAACCAGTGCTGCCTTATGATCAGTATTTATGTTTTAAAATGTTGAGCTGGCATATTTTTTTTCCTCCTCGAATGAATCAAACGACTCATAGCTGTCACATTTGTTTCATGCTGCTTCATTTTTGCAACCTGTGCTGTGACGCCTGCAGAAATCCAGAAGCAGCTCAGTATGGTGAAGCATGGCGAAGGTGGCCTGAGTATCTTTATCGGTTTGAATGGAACAAAGGAGGAGCTCGGCCTGAAAGCGGACAACTACTGGATCTTCTCTGAGAACAATTACGATGAACTGTACGCCACTTTTTGCTTCTGTTTCCTTCAGTTTTGTTTGTGAGGATAGCTTAAACCTCATCGTGTAAATCTGTAAGACATGCAAATTTACCAGATTCTCCTGTATTCTTATAAAGGGTGGAGAATTACATGAATGGAGAGAGAGAGGAGTCTTGTAAGAAGATACCTCTGCTGTTTGTCGCCTCTCCTTCAGCTAAAGATTCGACTTGGGAGGAGAGGTCACCAGGTAATGACGCACGAGATCAGAACATGACCAGAGATCACGCTCTGTTCTGGGCTCATGGTGTTTCTTCTCTCTAGGGAAGTCTACTTTAAGCCTGGTCAGTTTTGCCAACTATGCGTGGTTTGAAGAGTGGAAGGATGGAAAAGCTACAAACAGAGGGCCAGACTACAAAAGTCTGAAACAGGCGTTCATTGACACGGCTCTGGAGGTTGTTATGGACGTGTTCCCCAAGATCACCAGAGACAAGGTGAAGTCTCTAATCTCTCTCCTGTGTTTTACCGTCTTGATAGCTGATAGCTGTCCCTGTTTCAGATGGTATCGACATGTCATAACCAACCATAAATGCACCTTAATATCCTGCAGCTAAAGCAAGTCCTGCTCCAACTCTGGTTTAAGATTACAGAAGTAGCATAATAACTAATGCGAGAATATAAATATTTTAACATGACAAGATTTGTTGCACGTATGTGATCATGTATGTGTTCAATATTTGCCTTTAAATATTGTGACTCATATGACAAAATGTTAATAATGTTAATAAGAGCAGTTCCTCCAGATGCTCATTTTTACACCATTATGCAGTTCCTGTTCTCAGGAGTACTTATTTTTATTTGTTATATAGTTATTAGTGGTATATTGTTTACTTGCATGCAAAACTGTTGCCAGAACTGTTGTTTATTAACCTATTAAGGTTTAAAACAATGTTTTTGAAAAAAGCCTTTCAACACCTAAAGCCAGCAGGTACAGGGTTACGTCCCCAAATCCAAACATGCAAGAAAAAAGCTGGTTTAGGTGAACAGAAGTCATTTAGAAGGATGGCAGTGCTTAGAAACAAGACCAAAATTTACCCATAAGAGCCGAGCAAGACCTTTATGGAACAAATACTTTCTCAGATATTTTGCATTACTTTATAGTAAAAACACAATCTGACCCTAATGGACACCAGAGAGCAGATTACACCCTAAGAATTATCACATAATAATAAATAATAAATAACCATTTTATACTTTTTAATGCCATTTTTATACCTAGTCTGGTGAGTTCGGCTACTGATCCAACTATTAATTAGCTGTCTTTGGGAACTGATTGGCCAGTTATGGAAACAAAATGACAACTAATCTACTGCTTTAGGCAATAACTCCTTTTAAATATTAAAGCACCTCTTTGAGTCCTCAACTGGATCGGTTAAACATTAGGAAGGAAAAGGTAACAGCTAACATGTCTGTTGAGATTAGCATAACTGTAGCTAGATTTTTAGCATTAAGGGCAACAACTTAATTGCATTAAACATCAACAGCTTTACAAATGATGCAAATAAAACAGTAAAAAGTAGATTACATAGACATTAGCATGGAGAGCAGGCATTTCTGTGGATATTAGCACAGAGGCTAAAAACACACACATCAAGGGTAATTAGTCAGACATTAGCTTAGAAAGGCAAAAAATAGTATTTTAGGGGTAATTAGCTGGACATTGGTATTAAAAAGGCTAAAACATGTATTTCTCTGTAGATTAGCTGAATGTTAGCATAGAGAGGGTAACAACTAAGATACTTAGATAAGCTAAATGACTGGATGGGAATTCTAGCCTGTAAACCATCAATTTGAAGCTAACAACCTGTTAAATTGGCTGCTGCTTTTTGTGCAATATGATACGATCACCCACTATTGATTTGATGCTACTGCAGTTTGCTGTTGGAAATATTGATAAAATCTCTTTAAAAAAGGAAAAACAAACATTTGTTCCCCTGTGGGTCTTTCTGATAAGAGGCAAACAAAATGTACAAAACCTTTTCTCTACATTCACATCATCAGCTCAGCTGCCAGGAGACAGACACGACCTGTCAATTCATTCACGCCTGCTGAATGTTAAACCTTAAACAACCTTTTTATTTGATGTTAAGCTTCACATTTTGTTCAGTTTTATTAATATTTCCTTTAGTATTTATTCCAACACTGTAATGGCTTTCTGTGATTTCATAAAGTATCTCTTAATTCAACTCAGTTTATTTTGTATATGAACATTTTCTTTTTCTCATTGTACAGATTGAATATGTAGATGCTGGAACCCCCCTCACAAACACACACTATATCGGAGCTCCTAAAGGTGAAATATATGGAGCAGATCATGGTATTGCTCGGTTCAGCCCTGAACTCAATGCTACAATAAGATCTCAAACGCCCCTAAAGAACCTCTTCCTCACAGGTACACCCATGGATCAATAAACAATCCAGAGCATTGAAATGAAACTTTCTGAATTCTCTCCGTTGCTTTTTTACAGGCCAAGACGTGTTTCTGTGTGGTTTCGCTGGCGCCCTTGCTGGAGCTCTCACCTGCGGCTCTGTCATTCTGAAACGCAACCTCCACCTGGACGCCATTTGTCTGGCAAAGAGAACCAAATTTATTAATAATAAATTAAAAGGGGAGTAAACACGGGGCTCTACTGTAATAAGCTGCATCTTTATGGCTTGAAGCCAGAAAGTTGACTCTTATATTTTCACGCCTTCACTAATTTTGTATGTTTACGTGAGTTTCATGTGAGACATGTTGCATGCTTTATTAATGAGCTTTTAGTGGTTAGCCAGCAATCATTCAAACATATGGAACATAGCGCTAAAGTGTTTGATTTGATTTGTGTATATTTACTTTTTAATATATTGTACTTCACTGTGTGCCTAAAGACACAATTTATTTGTAAACAATAAATTGTTTATAACATGCTCTGTGTGTGAAATAGGTTTTTTCCTTCAACCTAGTTATTTGTTGATAAAAATAACAATCAACATAAGCAATAATAGTTTTTTCCACGTTTTGCTTTTCAAATAAAGGCTTAAAACAATAAAACATGTTTTATTTTTACCAGTTTGATTTGATTAAACTGGACTGCGCATTTCTCCTGTTACGTTTTATTAATATGGACATCTGCATAAAACGTGTGCAACGAATGGCTGAAAAAATATATAATTTTAAGCTTCCTGATTAGTTGGCGAATAAAAGGGGTGTGATTTTCCTCATAATTTTTTTATATTGGCGAGCGAAGTTATGCGCACTTTACTGCGCTGGTGGGGACGGTGGCTTACGGGCGCCGAGCAGCAGTCTGGGGTAAAATTAAAACATCATATTATGTAAACAAACGGTAAAGTTCAATAAATGTTAGCTGCTTCGAATCAACCTTACTACAACTGGTTTATGAGCACTATATGACAGGTATTAGTTAATTACCGGCTAGTTAACCTTCTTGCTAGCTAGCTTGCTGTGGGTGCAGCTAAAGCAAGAAAACGCGAGTAATTTAACAGTTTTGACCTTAAAGTTGTCAATTTCTTTATTCGTCCAGGTTAACTGCAGCTGAATTTGAAGGAAAATGAACGCGTGCATTCAAAATGTGAGTTATGAGCTCGTGGCTGAGGTTGGACAAGGCTCCTTCGGTAAAGTGTACAAAGCCAGGGAGGTCGGGGGGAACGAGCGCCTCCTGGCGGTGAAGCGCTTCAACTTCAACCTGGACACGCTGGAGACTGGAATACCTCCCTTCATGATCCGAGAGGTGGCGCTGCTGCGCAAAATGGGGCATTTCAACCATCCCAACATAGTCAAGTAGGTTTATGTGTGATATTTCTCCCCCAGCTGTCTTATTCCTGTCCTATTCTCTGTAAAGATGCATTTACATGTTTAAAAAAATTACATGCATCCATCAGGATCTTTTTTACATATGTTCCTTATGTTCTTTGTTTGTAATTAAAAATACATTTACAGTAACTCTTTTTAGTTATACGGTTTTACATATAAGAATTTAAGGTAACTTCAGATAAAATATAGAACATGAAATGATGCTATACATGATTTATTAAACAAAACTAAGCCAAATTATAAATAGAATATGAAAAGCTGCACTAAGCTTTGATGTAAACCAATAAAATTGTATATTGTATTTTTTTAAAAGCAGCCAAATCAGATGCAGTAAATCCTGTTTGATGTTATTTAATTTACCCGATGCCATGGGGCAGTCTCATGGTGTGATGAGACAGAGATGCTCACAGTTTTATTGATACACAGTGGAGCTTTAAAGTGTGTGGATTTAAAAATGTCTCTATTTCTACAATAAAATAAACAAATAAAACAACTTTTCCCCGAAGTCTTACAGATGAAGAAAATAAAATCTACTAAATGAAACAAAAAGCACAAACATTTTTCTAAAAGAATAGTTAAGAAGCTTGTAGGAGCCATCAGTACTTGTATGTATATATTGTTTGGACACTAGGTGGCAGCACTGTGTATTAATGGCCACAACCTATAAAGGTGGGACAGCTGTACCTTGCCTCTCACCCAGTAGCTGCTGGAATAATCTCCCCATTGACCCCGCACTGGAAACTGGGTATAAAATGTTTTATTTTACTTGCACAATGATAAATGTAAAAACTGTGGTCTGCATGTTCTGAAGGCTTTTGGATGCATCTGCTGTACCACTGGGCTCAACTCTGGACCTCACTCTAGTGCTGGAATACATCGACCAGGACCTGTCCACCTACCTCTCCAAAGTTCCTGCCTCTGGACTGAGCCGCGAGCGCATAAAGGTGCAAAGCCATAGTCGGTTTTTATTTAACTTTTAACGTCACAGCTCTAGAGACAGAATATTGCTGCCATGTTGCTTCCAGGATGTGATGCTGCAGCTGCTGCGAGGGCTGGACTTCTTACACGCCAACCTGGTGCTGCACCGTGACATGAAACCAGAGAACATCCTGGTCAGCAGCCGTGGAGAAATTAAAATCACAGACTTTGGACTTGCACGAATGCATGCCTTCAACATGGCACTTACTCCAGGTGTAAGTGTTGATGCTTTTATTCTGGAAGCCAGTTTCTTTATTATATTGTAGTTTGTCTTTTTCTTTCCTCCCCCAGTGGAGAGCATTCATGTCTCATATTCTCTCTGCTCTGCAAGGTGGTGACGCTGTGGTACCGAGCTCCTGAGGTGCTGCTGAACTCCGTCTACATGTCCTCGGTGGACATATGGAGTGCTGGCTGCATCTTTGCTGAGCTCTTCCTCTTGAGGTGAGGAAACAGACAGAAAAAATTAAATGAGCTTAAATCGAGATAAAACACTTTTTCTGATTCTTGTTATCTTGCAGACCGTTATTCAAGGGATACTCAGAGGTGCAGCAGCTGCAAAAAATCTTTGAGTGAGTGTTATTTATGTTTTATATATAACATTATTATGATGGAAATGAATAAAGCAATTCTGGGTCTGTCACGTCATCTTTATGACCTCAGAACAGTGTGTTTTTATGCTTCTGGTTCCTTGCTCTCTATGTCAGGGTGATTGGATTGCCCCGCGAGGAGGATTGGCCTCAGGACAGCCCGATCTCGTACTCAGAGAGCTGGGGACCCAGAGGCTCCTGCACCGAGCTGCTGCCCAACCTGGACCCAGATGAGAACGACCTGCTATCTGTGAGCACATCTGTGTTTTCATTATCACGTTAGCGCTCCAGTCCTGCTCATACAGACACGATAGGACTCATACAAACACACCAAGGCTGTGTGTTTCATAAGATTTAAACTAACTCTGCATACTTTAAACTTGCACTGGTGCAACCATAAGGTCTGCTCTGGAAATGGTAACAAATGGTTGAAGTCCTGCAGTTCTTGGAGTTAATGTGTTGAAGTCAGTAGATAGACGGTGCAACATATGAAATACACTGTCTCACTGCTCTTTAGAAAAAGATTTAATGCATTAAGGTAAGTGGGCTAATCCAGTTGTTAGCAGTTTGGTATGGCCTGGGATGTATTGGGGCCTGGTATTCACATGTCCATGACATTGGTACCTTCGTGATGCCTGTGGACTCATTCAGCAGAGTGCTGCCACACTGCATGTAGTGTACAGTCAGGTATAGTTAAACCCAGTGTTGCATGTTTAGCTAATGTTAGCATTAGCATGTTTACTGTGTAGTGTTCCCCCTGGGAACCGTCTTGATTTTAGGTTGATTCGTTAATAGCTATGCAGGTTTAAATGAGGAAGGAGTTGA
Organism: Pseudomugil gertrudae; assembly: GCA_037177535.1. Taxonomy (NCBI): domain Eukaryota; kingdom Metazoa; phylum Chordata; class Actinopteri; order Atheriniformes; family Pseudomugilidae; genus Pseudomugil; species Pseudomugil gertrudae. The sequence continues at coordinate 17,630,869 of JBAMHV010000022.1, forward strand.
TGAATGCATGAACTTTTTTAACCAAACGTCATGAACAAAAGTGGTGGATGAACTGTGTGATGATGTCATCAGAGTCACCAGTGCTGCTGTAAACAGGAAATATTTGCAAGCTTATTTTGTGTTGGAACACAACCTGTAGATACATGCTTTTTGTGTTTTCAATATCTGGTTTGATGATTCAGATGCACCAAAATATTATTATTTGAGAGTTTTTAATTCATGTAGATGTTTTCAGTACATTAAGAATCCCTGCAGCAGCTCTGGGACTCTGGTCTCAGGGTGAAGAGACAGTAGCTGTTCATAAACTGTGACATCTCCTCACCCACAGCAATGTTTGCTATTCAGCCCGAGCGGTCGCATCTCAGCCGCCAAAGCCCTGGCTCATCCTTTCTTTGTGAAGCACTGAAGACTTTGATCGAGCGAAGAGGAATGACCTGGAACCGCTGCTGCTCTGAGTTTCTGGAAGCAGGTTGTGCCATAACATCCACCGTACACCGTCAGAGGCTGAGAGCTTTTAAATGGTATCACCAGCATCATGAGACACAGTGGTGAGGGGAGAGGTTTGAACTTTTTAGCTTGACTTGTGGAACTTGGAGCTTATGGCACGTCGCTTTTAAAAGGAATTTGACTTCCCATTCATTGGATGGAGGAGCAGCATGTTCTGTGTTAGGGTTCAGACATGTTTGAGAGTGTTGGAGCTAAGTTGATGTGTTTGAGTGTTACTTTAATAAGAAGATTATCCGTTTTACCAGATGCCACTGAGAGAATATTATGAGCACCTTTTAAGTTATTAGATTTTTATTTTCTGTTTTACTTCAGATTTTTAGTTAAGAGCATCAAAGAAATGTAACTATTTTTTTACTCAGTGTTTTCTGTGATAATATTTATGTTTGCATTAACAGAATGTATAAGATTTTTTTTCGCAATTTAAACTGTTCATAAAAGAAACATTTCTATAAATAACTTTCACCTCTCGTCTGCTTGTGAATGCTGCATCGTCTGCTTGCTTCATAGCCGTTGGTTCAGATATGAATCTGCAGTTTCAAGGTGTGAAGGAGGGTGGGTGGGAGGGAGGGAGGGGTGGTGAAAAGAGCATCATCATCTCAGTCTCTGCTTTCTATGGAAATGTCTATGAAAAGGTGGAGGGGTTATATGGCTCATTAATCCCAACATTTCCTTTCAAAGTGGAGCACCTGTGAGAAAAAAAACACATAAAAGAATAAAAAGAGAAAAATGTGCTTTTATTTATCCTAAAAGTTTTTTTGCTTTTATTTTTGGGCCCACTGGGGGAAATGACACGTAGAGTAATTGTTGTGCATTTTTAAGGTAAATTGAATGGGGCAAAGAAACAGTGAATGCAGAGGAAATGATTCATACTCCACTTAAAGTCTGCTGGTAGACTTATGGATTGGAACCATCAGATTGTTGACAATTTGATGAAACTCAATAAATGAATAAACAAAAAGGTCTTTACGATGTTCAAGATCAGGGGCCGGCAACTCCGGTTTTCTGGGGCCACACGGTCCTGCAAGTGTTAGGAATTTCCCTGCTGCAACACACCTGTCTTTAATCAATGGGTAACGTTAAGCTGAAGTCTGATGCGAGTCAGGTGTGCTGCAGCTGGGAAACCTCTAACACTCGCAAGACCCTTGAGGACCAGAGTTACCCACCCTGCTCCAGATTATTCCAAAGATGGCAAATTCACATCTTTCTTTAGGCCCTTAAATTATGACAGTATTTCACATCTGGCACTAAAATCAATATTTTCTGAATGATATCAAAGATGCTAATCTGTACCACTTATTCCAATGATGGTAGCTGGAGCCTCCCCAGCAGGTACCTCCTGGACAGGTCGCCAGTCCATTACAATCCTTAACTTTTTGGAAGATAGAAAATAATATAAATACAGTTAAAATAGTATGTACATTCAGAAAAACTAACCATGAAAAACCCAAAATCATAATAGAAGCTCTTCTAATGACTTTTAATCTATACTTATTTGCATGTTTGCTTTTCTTATTCCTAAAGTATTTTGGTCACTTCCCATCTTATTACAACGCGCGAATTCCTCGCGCCTGTCCCGATAAGAGCACCTCGGGTCAGTAACACACACACAAAACGTGTAAACCAGAAATTCCACACAGGTAAAGCTCTACCTGGAGGTCATTAGCTGCCATTTTTTTTATTGCCAGTGAAGTTACTGATGACCACCTCCTGCACCAGAGCAGAAAAACAGCAGCTCTGTGGGGCACTGAAGCCTTCATATTCACGGCTGGCTCCTGAGCTGTCCCCGGGCCGTCCCTCTGCTGGACCATCTATAAATACTCCCCGCCCTCTTTAACACAGAGCTGTCCACAGCTGCGGCTCTGACTACATTTGGAGCGACTCACGGCAGTGAAGGATCAGTGGGGAGGGACCGTCAGGCTGAGGAAAGGCACAACGCGCAGTGCAATGTAAGTACTCGCTCCGTATCGGGTCCATTCCACATTTATTTACCTAAAAGACATTTAGTCATAGCCAGCCGGCAACATTTGACATTTTTCATATCCACTTGTTGCAGTCACTCACGCGTTGACTGTCTGACCTGTCGAAGTTCACAGGTATACAATGCAGAGCCTAAGGTACTATTTTACGCACAGTTTACGCACGAACTGCAGTCTCTCCTATTAAAAAAATACTTCACATATTTCCCATTAAAATGAGTTTCTTTATTATTCATATACGCTGAAAATAAATTGAAACGACTCAAATAAGCACAGTGGCAGTCCTTCAGAGCTTCTCTCCATAATTTGTTGAAAATTTTGACAGAATTTGCATCTCATCAGGGATAATGGATCAGATATTTGTTGGACCTATCAATAGACTTGTACAGTTAGTATAATGTAAAGCAGACTTGTCAGTGCAGGCCTACACCACCAAAAGGGAAGCTGATGAGGGTTAAGGTGGATCTCTTCCTGTCTATTCTCCAACCACGAGCCTGAGATGTAAACACTGGTGCAAGGCTCAACAGTAAATTTTACTCCCCTACAATGCAATGCAAGGTTATGTGAACTCATCCATAGCACAGAGTAACTATGACAAAACCCTTTTGTGGTATGCAAAGAAATCCTGGGAGATTTTTGTCCTTGAAGTTTGTTTTAGTGCAGGTAGCTCACCTGGATAGCTTTAATTGGTTAGAGGCTTATTCTTGTTCAACCTTTTAATCTGGTTTACAATGAAGTTGCGTTATTTTTAATTCCAAGTTTCTTTAGAAGAACGGTGAAATAATATCATTTCAGTTGGACACACTGTAATGTTGGGGGGTTTTGGTTGGGTTTGGCAGCCAGACAGAAAATATGAATTTATTGTTTTAATTCAGTGATTGAGCTCTTTATGTAAATATTATTGTAAGAATTGAGATCTTGACAAGAGTTGGAGGTGGTTCTCTCCACTCATCTCTGGCTGTATTTGAAGCTTGTGTCAACCAGAACTGCTGGATTAGAAGCCTATGATCCCTGCTGAGCCTCAATGACATTCTCCCTCTTCAATTGACAATCCTGCAGGTTGTCACATGACTTTAACTCTTTGCATAAGTGCACGCAGGCTTGGTTCTTACTGTAAACTTTCCCAGTAAAAACATGAATGACATTATGTGAGACTGCGGGAGTTTTGCACACAGAGGTGAGCTCTTCTGTTTTAGCTGAACATGTGCACGTGTTGCAGAGTGACAACGGGAATCAAACGCTGTCTGCCTCATGAAGGGATCGCTGCATCCACAGCTTAGCTAATTGAATTCTCTGGGGCATGAATTATCTGGATAATCTGTTTCTTCCAGATCAAAGTCCGCTCACTTTGATCAGGTGTATTCCTGTGTTTGCTAATTCTGCTTCTTTTTCTGTGAAACTGTGAGAAGAAAGCTGTTCAAGTAAACAGAAATGACATCTTTGACTTTGTGAACTGTGCTGCGAACACTTCCATTCAGCCTGGCAGCAGATCCATCTGTTGCACTAAGTCTGTGGCTCGCGCCTCTTTTGTTGTGGCTCCATTGTGCGTCCCGCAGCAGGAATGCTGACGAGTACAGTTCAGAAAACACACACACATGTATGCAAACACACATTTTTGTATATTTTTGTGAGCCACATCAGTCATTTGCTGTTGTTAAATGCAAATTGTGCCACTTTAGTGCTATTTATAGGTGGTTTGCAGGTTTGGGTTTTATTTGTGTTGTTGGCAACCATGAAGCTGGGACTTCTCTGGCCTGTATGTGTATCCATGTTGCCTGGAAACATTGCGCATCAAATGGGCCATCGTATATTGGTTTAGATGCATTTAAAACCATAGGCACATAAATTTGCCTCATGTTTTCAAAAGAGGCTGTGTTTGCTGACTTAACAGTGAAAAGGTGATGTAAGGTGTTAGATAGCATTTGAGGTAGAAAAATAACCTGCAGTTTTGTTGAAAAGACTAGCAGGTTATGTGCCACCGAGGTCTGGACTCGACCTGAGCTGTGGTGTTTAGTTTCAGTGCAAGGGGAGATTATTCCTGCATGGCACTGCCGGCTGGTGCAGGTCATCTTACACGGACCTGAGAACCAGGACAAGAGGTAGGCTTGGATAAAAGGATGTGCATTTAGCAAAGAAAATGGCACAGTTTATAAGTAAGTGTAATTTAAGATGGGTTATCCTGTCATAGATGCACTGCACTGATGTATTGTTTGCTATTGCTGTACACTGCTCCAGTATATGTTATGGATGTGAAGTGGCTCTGTTTAAATGTATTGATTTAAAAAAAAATGGCAAAGGCTTTATTTGTGATGATAAATGTGCAAACTTTCAACATGTTGTTGTGCTGATTCTTTTACTTCCACAACCCCCAACGAGTCCTGCAACACTTGTTCTTGTAATGTTGTTTTACAGCAGAACATTTGGCTTATTTGCTGAAAAGCTGCTATAACCTTTATTCAGACATGCATAATGGAAATGGACAAATTTCAGAGTTTCCAATTTGTTTCCATTTCACAATGTAGCTTCCAAAGCTAAGACTGGTACCTTTAACAGTAGTTAACAGGATTTTTTTTTATCCTGTAATTTCCATTTTTACCACAATAGAAACCTAAACATTACATCCATGTGTGCAGAAAAGTCCTGCAGTGTTTGTCAATAAGGAACACTGCATTTTTCCACATGGATATATTAAATTAAAAGTGGTAAATTTGAAATTGGGTCCTGTTAAGCTGTTGCCATCCCCATGGTATCCTTTAATTAAAACTTCACAGTTACTGGACTTTACTAAGCAGCAGCTTCTCTCACGAGTACTCAAAATGCAGCTTAAACATTTAGCAGATAACTGGATGCAGTAGCAAAGTAGAGCTACTTATCCCTTTTTTATTTCCACAGAAAATGATTACAAATTTACCAGTAATTAAATTGAATCTTTTCTTTTGTCTTATAGGAGAATCACCTCAGTCACTGTTCAGCTGGCACCCTGACATCCTGACTAATGACCTCTACAATCGAACTAAAGTGAGAAGTTCGGGTCTGATGGAATCTGAATTCTGCTCCAACAAAGTCTGGCGCTTATTTTATTCCACAGCCAAAGTGTGCAGGCCGAAATCCCTGTCCGAACTTCCTCCTCACATGATCTGCAACTATCTGAGAAGCAGATAATTATCTGAATCCTTCTGAGGGACATGGATGCCATTGACAACCAGGTTATGGAGCCCAGAGCAGAGCGGATTGCACGCTACAAGGCAGAGAGAAGACGGGAACTGGCCGAACGCTTTGGCAGCATTGATGAGCTTCCCTCTAAGTGGGTGAGGAGGGATGGGAAAGACGAGCAAGAACAAGTGGATCATCTCCAAAGAGAGATGAAAACCTCTGACGGACTCGGTGAGAGAATGAATGGCAGGACGCATGAGGTTACAAATGGAACGGAAGCTGTTGTATGTGCAGACTCCAGCTACCTGAGAAGGTGAGTCATGTCTGAGGGAGGGATTATGAGCCCGGGTCATGCCTGTAATGTTTCAGTTAAGAACAGTCACGGTAACATGTAGAATCAAACGTGTAGGCCTCTTAATAACCACAATTATTGTGTTCATAGCAACCAACAGTACTTGGTCATGTTTTTCTTTCTTTGTTTTATTTATTATAATATGCAAATATATGCGATGCACATAAGTTTGTCATGGAATAATCAAATACATTTGTATTTATGAAGATAAACATTTCAAGTTTAGAACCAGCAAAATTATAAAAGGTATACAGTTCTAGATCTATACTTCCATTACAGCAACATGGAATTTAATCATTTATTCCCAAATGAAAGGCAGAGAAATGGCTTCATAAGTAGCTTAGCAAAGGAAATTATGCTAAAATTACAAATGATCTTTAATAAAATGATTTGTATTGCAGCACATTCATATTTCCAGGTGCTCTTAGTGTGGTCCAGTTCTTGCTGCTCATAAACCAGCTGCTTTTTAGTTTTAATCTGAAAATATCAGGCGAAGAACCCAACCCATGTGATATCAAACATTACCTGTTTGTATTCTAGTATGCAGTCATGCCACAGGGGAGAAATAAAGAAGCAAGCATGTGCCGTTTCAAAGTGGTTGCTAATTGGAACAGCAACAGGCTCATCACAAAACTAGTTGCAACTTATTGTGAAAAGGTCTAACTGTGGTACACGTTCTGCAGATAAGGGCATTGTAAATGAGAAATGAAGACATTGCTGGGGGGAAAACAGCAACTTGGCCTTCTTAATAACCCTAAGCACCTTTTTCTGATGGAACAGATCTTTTAAAGGGACCATATTAACTTCTTGGTGTTATTTGCTGACTCTAAAGGAAACCTCCCCCCCCTCTCCTGCACACGCTGATCTTGAAATGCTAGACTAGATAATAATTAAATGAAATGCCTTTCCTTATCCAAAACATTGTTTTGCACACCTGTAAATGAAAAATAAACATCAGCTGACAACTCTGAGCAGAAACAACCCTATGGGCTGTTTTATTCATGTAGGCAATGGTTAAGTTTATCATTACACTATAAAAAGTGTGATAACTGAAATAGGTGTAGGAATGATGTACATTAAGGTGATGACAGAAGAGATTTTTAGTCCTGACCACAAAGTGTTCTGTCAGTATTTCAGTCTTAACCAAACCCAAGCAGGAACTTTTTGTGAAGACTGAATACTTGGAAGTAGAAGAACCTGGCACGATCCAACTCCTGCCTTCCTCCTCCAGAGGGCTTGTTAGAGAACGTTTTACTGATCTGGAGGACTTTAGGGAGATGAATCAAAGCAACATTTCACAAAAGATGAAGATAAAAGCTGTAGTAGCCCAGTGTTTTAACTACATAGATTTGTAGAAGAGCAGATGCTTTGAGCCCATTAAAAGCACATTCCAGCTACACAACCCTGATGACACTGGTCACCTGTTTCCAGTTTTCTCACCTTGATATTGGTACACGGTGTTGGTATCAACTTTAAATGGACGAATGGCTAGTTATTTTGTCAGCATTGTAGCATCTTATTATGAAATGAAAAATACTTTATTGATCCCAGAGGGAAATTCAGATTAATCATTTATTAATCATGACTCTGATAACGATGCGATGAGAAGGATGGCAGCGAGTAGACATAAATCTGGGTTTTTTCCATTTTATCAGCTGTTGTAACGGCTTCTTTTTGTCCTTTTACGTGCACATATTTGTGGTTGCATTAAGCTGATGCATCGTTGGATAGTATGTTTGTATATCCATCCATCCATCCATTTTCTCCCGCTTATCCGAGGTCGGGTCGCGGGGGCAGCAGCCTAAGGAGGGAAGCCCAG
>JBAMHV010000022.1:17640104-17654847 GCA_037177535.1 Pseudomugil gertrudae
CTGTCTTTGATCTAGTGGGCGGAATGGATTTGGAAATCCCTATCCAAGAGGATCAGGATCATTTTGATCCAATCCAATAAAGTTTTGAAATACCAGGATAGATCATTTTGATCCACAGACCAGGATAGGGGGAATTTAGAAATCCGGATCATTGTGATCTGGATTTGAAGTTTTGAAATACTGGGCCCAGGAGATTTGTATAAAAGCGTAACAGCCACCCAGTTTGCATGAGTTCATAAGGACTTATCAAGAGTGCACACGTGACTTTGTATCTGTTTGAGCTGCAGACTGAAGCACAAAGAGCTGCATTGTAAATTTGAAGCGGTATTTGAGAGAGCACATAGGAACTGAAGATTAAAGGCTACATCAGCTCTCTGTTCATATTTCACCCTGATGACTTGATCTGGTCTTTTTCTTATAAAACATCCTGTTATAGGCTGCTGGAAGCAGAGGAAGAGGAGAATAAGCAAGGTAAGCCCATCTGCCTGATTCTCACCATCCTCTACACGTGCAGGCTTTTCCACTCGGATCCAATGATTGAACTATTGCAGCAGGAACAGCTAAAGATGTAACATTAAGTCTGAAAAACGTAGGAAAAAATCTTCAATGAAGTCATAACAAGCATTGTGTTCCAATTACGATGTTATGTCGTATCCTGGAAGATGAAGCATTTTAAATTTTCATGCTCCTAATCAGTGATGACACTTATCCCTGACAAACTGTGGGCTAAGTCCGTCTCACTCATTCATCACCCACTCCCATAAATATATTACAAGTCTATACAAAGACAGACTGAGATTTTACACCACTGCTAAACAAATTGCAGTAACGAGTAGCTTTTATTGCAGTTTAGGTATTTTTAGATCAGCCATATGTTGACATTTCTTTGCTTTTTGCCTGGAATCTAAGAACTCGCAGTATTAACATAAATGTGCTGTCACATCTGCAAGAATTTGTTGCTATCCATGTGCCTGCAAGTAGTAAGAAAAATAAGTTATTCTGAAAATGCCTCTTAAAAATAATCATGTCAGAAATTAAATAAAAAAAGGTTAAGCTTTAGTAAAAAAATTGTTCTGTTTTGGGAAATTTATTTCTCATGAATATAAACACTGCAGATGTGGAGACTCTTAAGTAGGCACACTTTAGCAGGGCTATCTTTTTATATAAACATGTTTATCTAATCTTAATTGCAAATAGATTAGTTCCAGGTATCAGTTGGATGAAGTATAAATAAGTAAAAAATCTACATTTAAATGAATCTTTGTAGCTATCTGCAGTACACTGAATCAACAAGTGTTTTTCATGCTTCTTTTTCTCCACATTTGCTTCTTGTTTGACATCTTTTCTCTCTCAGCGGATGTGAAAACGGATGACAGAGCCCAAATGAGCGTGGCAGCCAAGATGTCATTGTTTAAAGTAAGTCCTCGCTCTGACACGGGGTCCATGTTGCTGTTGATTTGCTTATTTTCTCAGGATGTTTACATAAATGTCTAACGATGCAGAACGCACACAATCACAACCATTAAATAGCCATAAAATGTGTTGCTGATATGTTGATGAAATATATTTACAACTGAAGCGTCAGCTCAGCTGCTCACCTTACAGTCCGAGGCGTACCGGGAGCCATTGCTGCACACGCAGAAATCAACCCGATCATGTGAAAATAAATGATCAAACAGGTGTTCTCACTGGATTCATGGTCCGCCTCATTGCTTTTGTTTTAATAGAAGTGAAATGAAGTCTGTATTTTGACAAACAGAAGCAGCTGCGATGTGGTTTTTGCTTGAGACTTTTCAGCGGATGAACAGTTTCATACACGAGGCCTCAGGTGAAAATGTGCCATTAACAACCAACAGCTGTGTTATAATTAGCCTGCTGCCATGCAGGGGCGGGGGTAGAGGGTGTAACTGAAGCCGGCAGGTCTCTGGTTACACTGCGACATGTTGAGCTGGCATGTAGCAAGAAGCCAAGATGTTCCACCGTACAGCTTTGCTGCTTTATTTGCCAGCCCCCATCTGTCCTTTAAATATAATGGCAAACATCGGTGGATGTTTTTGTGCTCCCTCTACACCTTATGTTGACTGAGCCTGAATGTTGGGGTGAACCTGTTGCTCAGGTTTGCAGCTGGAGTTGACATGCTGGTTTTAATGCCTTCCCCGGTTCCTTTTGCAGGAACTGGAGAAGTCTGCTTCCCCCGAGGCTTCAGTCCTCCTCAAACCTCGTTCAGCCAGTGTCTGCCATGAACGCAGGATGCGCCGTGGCAACGACCACCGCTTTCTTACTCAGCCAATCACCTGTGAGGAAATGGTGGCAATCAGGTGGGGAGAGACTGCCTGAACAAAAGGCCATACACACTTTTACACGTTTAGGTAGATTTCTTATCGCTTTGACAGGGATGGGATTTTAGTTTGAGAACACTTTTACTTTGAACAAATTCATGTAAACTTACACATTTTCTGTTTTTGACTCTGTCAAATCACTACAACATTGAGATTTACAAGCATGCACAGCTCTAATGAAGATCTCACCACGTTATTTCAACCACGTGGAGGTCTGCAATTTCATTTGATCGTTACAACATATTGATTCTTAGTGATTTTAAGCTCTGTAGATTTGCTGTAGCTGTTTCTGATCATATCTGTGTTAACACTAGACTCTGCAAACCTTTTAGCTGTTGGGAGTTAAATGTGAAACTATTTCTCTAAGAATAGTCTGGTATACAGAGGAGGTCATGGTCAGCTTGATAACAGGTCATGTAGCTGAAAAACAAGCCCCATTTAAAAGCCTTCCACCACCATGTCTGACGGTTAGTATCGGGTGTTTATACTGAAATGTTGCTGTGTATTATTCAACACAACTCTTATTAAGTGAAAAATCAAAGGCCTGCACAGTTATTTCATGCCACAGATTTGATTATATGCATCCAGTAAGCACCCTCTGCAGCATAAACTAAGTGTTCAGCCCCATCTTTAGTTTGCTATTGCTTACTGCAGACATGCAGCTGCTGTTTGATGTGCATGAAACTGTTTTCTCCTTTTTTTTTCTTTTTATAGTTCTGCCATGAACTTCTGCATTTAAAACGCTAACTGAGGAATGGATTTTGTTGGGACTATTTTCAGATGCACATTTGATGCTCTACAGCTGTGAACATTACCAGCAGCAGGGACGAGTGGGACTAATCCACTAAATATAAACTACAATGTGGCGGTCATGGTAGCAAAGAAACATGGCGTCCAGAGCAGTGATGCGACTCACCCGTGTCATTGTTTAATACTTATAATAAACCTAATGAATTGCTCAGGGAAAATAAATCGGATCCTAGATGCACATTTGTATACGTTTTACATTTTGGGGTTGTGTTTCTGTGCAGTGCTCCCACACCAGTGAAGGTGCACAGTGAATCTGCAAAAGATGATGATGATGATGATGAAAGCTGCAAGATGAGCATGAGTGAGAAGCTGGCTCTCTTCAATAAACTGTCCCTGCCTGTGAAGCAGGGGCCCAGTCCTGCTGATGGACCGCCGCAGAGACGAAGGCAGAAGGGGGCCCGATACCGCACACAGCCGATCACAGTGGAGGAGGTCAGTTTGGTGAGTGGGAAGACTAGGAGTGGTTAAGCTCAACCTGTATGTGTTATATTTTTCATTTTTTAAAGAATTAATTAAAAATTTCTGCTTTTTTTGTGTGGTTTTTTTAATTGTTGGGACCTCTCTTTTTCTGTTTAGCTTCAGAAAGGTCCCGTTCAGCTCCCTGCCTTCAGTTTGTCTCGCCATCTGTCTGACAGACAGCAGGCCTCGTCTGTCAATCTGAAACCAAGTGAGGTGCGTCTTTCACAGCCAAGACCTGATGCTGAGCCCGATTCAGCCCAGCAGGGCCCCCAGTGCTACAACCCTGAGTCGGGCTTGAAAGGAATCCTGAAGAAAAGCCGCTCTGTGGGATCAGAAAGGAGCAGAACGGAGGGTGGACAGATGGATGTACTGCTCAGCAATGAACATAATGGCGGAGAGGCGGAGATGGACGCGGAGATGGAGGGAACTGAGAGGCAGGAAGTTTCTGCAGCATCACAGAGACAAATGTGTGAAGCCTCGGGTGTAAAAGGAGGGTTGACGACAGCCGCTCCCTGGAGGCAGAGAGCTCGAAACCGGAGGGAAACTAATTCCTGTACACCGCTAAGGGCCTTTTCAGAGCAGGAAGAGACATCCTGCCAGATCTCACCACAGGAACTGAACAGCGTAGATGCAAAAGGAAGTGTCCAGTGAGTAACATCAGTGGTTTAATATGAGCTGTATGTTGTGGTCTGATGTGTGTGTGTGTGTGTGTATATAATAAGTTCTGCTTTAATATGTTTTATGGTCCTCATTGGGACTGATTTGTCTAAAAGGCAGGAGGAAGAACAAGAAAGTGTGAGCATGATGGGTGAGGAACACATTGGAATAGAAAATGACCAGATCATTCCACTAGGTTACAGGTCTCTACCACAGGAAATGACCAACACCAGCAAAAACGAGGTATAAATCTCAGACACAAGGGCGACGTGTTACTTTAAAGTTTGAGAACATTGTCTCAGCATCTAGTTGTATTGACTGTATTGATTTTTTTTATGTTAAAAAAAGATGATGGTGAAACATGGAAGATTCAACGCTGTGAATCATTGTCTTTTTTTTTTAACACTTCTGAAATCGTAGGTCTAAATATGAGAATTTAATCGGTGTTAAAACTAGTCTAAAACGTTCACTTTGAGCTAATCCTACACATCATCCGTGATCTTTGTAAGCGTGTAACACTCTGTAGGATGATTTGTCACAGCTCCCGTAGAGGGTTTACCACTTATTAGCAAAAGGACTTTTTTTTTCTTTAGTTTGTACATTAGAAGCATGTTCAGAAGGATCAAACTTTAGTATCAGCTCTGTATGTATGCACGCATGCTGTAGTGCATGTTTCCCTTGAGCACAACCATTGCTTCAAGTTAAGTAGCTAATATCAGATGTGTCATGCAGGATAAGTCGCGTTGCCAGAGACATGACCTGACTTCATTTTTCATACTGAATTTGAGGTTGTCAGAGAAATGTTGGATTATTTTCTACATCTCAGCCATTTTAACGGATCCTATTCTAGGTCACTCAAATATAAATCGGGAGAAAGGTTTTAAGAGTTTTTATTAAATTCTCCTTGTGATGTTTGAGGTTAACCAGTTCATTCTTCCTGCCAGATTTAAATAGAGATGGAGGAAAGGCCAGTGGTTAGATATGCCTGTTTGAAATGCCATTGAAACCAAATATCTGCTCTCTTAACAGCAGCTCTGTGGCTTTAGTATATGCTTAGTGCCTTGATTATTGGACTCAAATTACTGTGAAATTAATTGAAACTAGTTGGTGTTAATGAGCTGGATGAGTTATATTTTTCATGATGTGAGGTGGAATACAAACACACTGAATATTTGATGTTTTAAACTATTTCTTTATGACCTTGCATCTCAGCTGCATCACTTTACATGTATGCATGCATGATGATGAATAAATAAATAAACTTTTAGCACCATAATAGATGTACTCCTTAAAATGGGCAGTTTGAAAGATGAAAATTGCAGGTGGTAGCGAGGCGTTGGGGTACTATGAAATACACATGCCAGTGATTTACCTTTTGGCACTGAAAAAGTAAACCTTCAATTATTTTTCCCCCTCTTCTTTGTCTCTCTTGCACTGTTCATTTGTAGGAAAAATCACACACCCCTCCTCTTGACAGCATCCACCTTCAGTGCTGGGTAAGATGTAAAGAATCGCAGTCAACCAATCCTCCTTGATCCCTGTTATAAAAATATAGACTGCTTTTGAACAGCTTTAGCACCTCCCCCTGTTTCTTCTCTCCCAGGAGCCCGTCTTTGCCTCTGTCTATTCTATCAATACGCCCCAATATATCATGTGTTTCAATCAGGTAACTGCGTGAGATGCTGCATGGCAGGTTACTTTTGCTTTTTTTCCCATTTGAAGTGATTTGAATGCAGTGATAAGTTTTTGTCGTCATATAAATTTCGGTGGATTTGTGACATTTGCAGCTGACGCGTGAAGTTTCTGATGAGCAAACTGTAGCCTGAGGAGTTTCTCCAGTGTCCACACTGTGCTTCTTGTCATGTTGCAGCTTTTTTTGTTTTAGATTTTTATGCACTTTCAAGGTTTTTCTTACATCTGAATTGGGAAATGATTAAAAAGTTTGTCCATGTAAATTCTGTGTTCATTTTGTTTGTTTTGGTGCCTTGTTCTTTGATTTTACTTCACCTGATCGTGCACATCTCCAAAGGAGTCCTACTTGCAACAGAGAATTAATCTCTTATCTATGACTTTTCTTTCCCTTCACCCTCAGACCAATTTGTCCTTTGAGGCTCAAGAGGTTTCCTCTCCAACAAAGAGCTTGATTCAGCCTCAGTGGAGGCAGAAGGTGATACAGGCTTACTTCTTTCATTGTGTAAAGGAAATGGTTTTCTATCCTTACCAGTATTCTCTGGTTTTACAGGCTAGAGGGTCTGAACATGAAAAAGTGGACGAAATGGAAGCAAGGAAAATGCAGCTGGAAAGCAAAGAGCAGAAGGATGAACTAAGTCTCAAGACGGGTGAGATTTCTTGCTCTGGTTTTTAATGTAACCCTTCTAGTTTTGTGCTTAGCTTTCTTTATTTTGCAACCTTTTAGGTGTTGGCTCTCCAGAACCAGACAGCAGTTATATCTGTTATAAGAAGATTGACTCTTCTGAGGTTCCAACATGTGCACATGACCGTAAGGGCAGCTTCAGTCTACAAAATACAATCTGCCAGTGTGTGCCTCACTGATTGCTTTGCAGAGAAGGTGTCTAAAAAGCCTAATTAAAATAGTGAGCAACCCAGACAGGTGGGGCAATAGGTTGCTGGTGTAATTGGTTCTGTGTGTCTCCACCGCAGCTTTACAGATTGCCTCCCTCACAGAGGTTGCCCAAGAGATTAAGGAGGACATGCTTGTAAATGAGTCCAACATGTTGGATGGAGATGTTTGCAGCGATCAGGCACCACCTCCTGCCTGCGTCCCAACACCCTGTGGTGCTGTGACGGAATCGGGACGCGAACAGGACCTGGACATCCTCTGTCAGAACAACACCCCCATGTAAGTGCAGGCAGAAGAGAGCAGCATGGATTGTTCTATTCTTTATCTGATGATGATGCATAGATAACTACATTTATGCATATTAACGGCCCATGAAGGCTGTCACAGGTATTGAGTGAGGAGTGAACATTGGTTTGAAGTTGGTGTTTAATGCAGAATAATGTATTTGATACTATTTGATAATCTCTCGCAGATCATTCAACTGATCACCCAGAACTTAGAAATATTTTTTTAAGTGGTTTGAGTTCAGATGTTTTTTTCTTTATCCATAAAACTGAAATTAGTTACTAACTTTATATTTATCAGTAGTAAAAATATGAGGGTTTTGGAAATGATGAAAAATGCCATCACTATTAAAATGTGTTGACCAATGATTTACCACGCAAATTATTACACGTAAAGAGCATTGAAGTAAAGAGTATCTGAAGTTACCAGATCATTCATATAAAATGTGAACGGTTGTTTTCTTAAACGGGTTTTCAAAAGCAAACCCTCATCTGAGCTGTGCACATGCTTTTGTTGTGTAGCTCAAGTCTCACACACACACACACATACCTCTTTTGAATTTCAGCAACAATTTAGAGTAATGTTACATGATTTATAACAACTTTCAAGACTCTTCTAATCATTTGTGCTTTTTTATTTATGGATGCTGGTTGAAATGGTTATACTGCAACACTACTATAGTTATACCATACTACAGTAATGGTGGCTACTGTGGACTCATAATGGTGTGGTAACATTAGGCTGCATTGCAGTTCCTACTTTCAGGCTGGAGAGTGTGTGTGTGCATAACCCAGCTTGTAGTGCTTTTTGAGGTTCACAGGCTTGAAAATTTTGAGACTTTAAGATCCATGGACGGCACAGTGAAATCAATTCCAATTTGAAATATTAATGCACAGAAATTTGCTCGCACATGATTTCTGCAAGACTAATCTTTTTAAAAGCTGTAACTGTGTGTGTGTGTGTGTGTGTGTGTGTGTGTGTGTGTAGACTGACCTCAGCAGTAGCAGAGCACAGGCGAGCGGTGCGTCCTTCCCGGCGGACTCAAGGCTCCAGAAACCCTCTTAGGGCTCTGGCAGCCAGAGATGATGTCAGACAGGATTACATGGGTGAAAGAGTCAACACAACAGCTGAGGAGACAGACCAAGCAGAGAAGAGTGAGTGGGTTTTCTTTTAAGTTTCCTTTCCTCCCTTTTCTCTCCCTCAGTGACCTCACCTCATGTTTTCCTGTCTTTGGACAGAATGTAAGAACTCCTCTGCAGCAGACGTCCATCCTGCCACACCGGATGACCCCATCTCCTCCTCAGATGCTGAAACCACCCAGTCTTATCCACCGTTCAGAAGCCTGATGCTTATCCACATCAAAGGTCAGGAACACTGTGTGTGTGTGTGAGATGATCACTGAGTGTTCACGTATTTATTTGAACAAATGCCTGTGATAACAGGTAGGCGGCATATCCAGGTCCGGCTGGTCGAGCCTTCTGCGCGCTCTCTGAACAGTGGAGACTGCTTCCTGGTGGTCACGCCGGAGCATTGCATCCTCTGGAGTGGAGAGTTGGCCAATGACCAGGAGAGAACCAAGGTATCAGTGAGAATGATCGCATGCTGTGATCCACCTCTCATTTCTTTACATTTTGCTTCCAAGAGGTCAGCATTGATCTGATCTTTATTTTTTTAAAAAAACAGTCCATGTATCTGACGAGCTTTTTTCAGAGAAATGATTATTTATAAGTCTCTGTGCAAAGCTTCTATGTTTTACAGCTTCTGTGTGTCTGTGCTGCTTTCATGATAGGAATACAAACTCTTGTCTTTCAGGCATCTGAGCTGGCATCATTAATTCAGAGGAAGAGGGATCTCGGCTGTTGGGCCTCTCAGGTTGTCCATCTGGAAGAGGGGCTGAACTCTGACGCCGATGCGGCTGCAGATTTCTGGACTCTTCTGGGTGGAAGAACACAGTACAGAGGTGAGATGTAAAAACATATGTGTAGTGTGCAGAAGTCATGCTTATGAGTTTGTTAAATTGGTGACACAATTTCTTTGCATATCCCTTCAGGAGCAGGTGCGCCAGAGGAAGATGAGCTCTATGAGCAGGGAGTGGTGGAGTCCAACTGTGTCTACAAGCTGGTGGACAACAGATTGGTACCTCATGATGACGCATGGGCCTCCACTCCCAGCACCTCCCTGCTTGGCTCCACTGAGGTTTGGACCTCCGTTCACCGTAACTTGATCATTTCTGTTACACTTTGTGCATCGATAAAAGCATCTCACATTTTTGTTTTCAGGCCCTGGTGTTTGATTTTGGGAGTGAGGTGTACCTGTGGCATGGTCAGGAGGTTTCCCTCAGGAGGAGGAATGTTGCTCTTCAACTTACTCAGCAAGTGTGGGCTGGAGTATATGACTACAGCAACTGTAGAATCAACCCACTGGATCCCACTCAGTGTAACCCCAGCATTCAGCTGTACGTCCACACTGGACACACATTTCAAATAATGTGAGAATGTCAAAATCTGGCCATTATTTATTGGACATGTATCTGAAAAATTAGGAATAGTGGGATGTTTTTTTTATTTTGAGGTAAAACTCAAACTACTGGCTGTTTGTGATGCTTAAGGCTCTCAGGCTGCGTCTGCATTCAGTCAAAAATGCATCCACAAAGGAAAAATAATAGTAAAAAAAAAACTTTATAAGGTCCTTGAGTCAGATGGCAATATCTGATTTAAGGTATAACAAGAGTCAGGAGTCTGTCTCGCTGTTTTCTGCTGTAGTAGGTTTCATGGTCACGCTCATTGTTTTCATCAGAAGGGGAGAAGGCCGTCCCAGCTGGGCTCTGCTCGCTGCCGTCGCTCAGCACAATGAGACGACTCTGTTCAGAGAGAAGTTCCAGGACTGGCTGAGCGGAGGTGGAGACGCAGAGGAGGAAGCTTTACTGAGGGATGAGACTCAGGTAATCTCACACTTCAGTGGTTCAGAGCCGCAATGCAGCATAAATATAATACTCTGAGCTAAACCAATGCATTTTAGTTATTTCACAGAGGAAAAGTGTGGATTTGACTCCTCTCAAAACATGAGGCACCAAAAAAATATTTATCATGTAGAGCCAAATTTGACTAACATTTCTTCAAAGTCTATGCTGTGCCTCTTTGCAGCCGATGCCTCTTCAGCCACTCTGGCCTGAATCTCCACCATCGGACCTCCTGAGTCCCTGTGATGCCAAAGCTTTGGTGTCAGGCGCATCGATGGAGAGGGACGCTTCTGTTCACACAGTGCTGGCGGGAGTGGATGTCCAGAGAGGACATGGTGTTGTCATGCTGGAGGGGGGTCATCCGATGGAGCTGAAAACCGTTGCTGTGGATACCTGGCACGTCCAGGAGTTTGATGACAGTGAATTCCCAATGGAGAGCAGCGGTCAGCTTCATGAAGGGGACTCCTATGTTGTCCGCTGGACCTACAGTATCAACACTGCTGGTGAGTGAATTTGATTTTTGACAAACTAAGTTTTTTTTAGTAATCTATATTTAAGTTTACATACTTTCTTCTTTTGTTTTAGATCATATTACCAGCTCAGAAACCGCTCAGTGTGGGGCGACCCCTGGGTCAAGAGAAAACACCGTCTTCTTCTTGTGGCGAGGCCGTCTGTCCAGTGTCAGTGGACACGACACGGCAGCTTTCTTGTCCATCGGCATGAACAATCAAGAAGAATCGCAGGTGAGATTTTTATTGAACTAGACATAAGAAGCATGGTGACACTTCGGTACAACTGCTGTTTACAACAGTTTATTTTTTATTATTATTATTATTAAAGGTGGTTGTACCTCAGGGAAAGGAACCCCCCTGTTTCCTTCAGCTTTTCCAGGGAAGCTTGGTGATTCATAAAGGAAAGCGAGAGGACATCTCCACCAATGCTGGTGCAGTAACATCCAGTTCAGCCTGGTTTTTTCCACTTTTTGTTGCTTTTCTGTCTAAAGAGTTTTTTCCTCTTGTGGTGGTGCAGCAGAGTGGCGTCTGTTCTGTGTACGAGGGGCGCTCCCAGAGGAAGGTTTGCTGCTAGAGGTGGAATGCTGCTGTGCAAGTTTGAGGTCACGGGGCTCTGTTGTTCTGCTGAACAGCCAGCAGGGGGTGCTGTATCTCTGGACTGGTTGTAAAGCTCACAGCACCACTAGAGAAGTCAGCAGGAGGGCAGTGGAGCATCTCACTGAAGCGTAAGAAACTCACAATCTGCAGGCTGTCATGATGGAGCCTAGTTTACACTTTTTTTTATTTGTGTGTCAGGTGTTCACCAGAACTGGGTTTCAGCAAAAGCAGCTCTGTGAAGGTACATTTGGTGGAGGAAGGTTCAGAGCCTGCAGATTTCTGGACAGCATTGGGGCACATGGACCGAAAGGCTTATGACTGCATGATTCAAGGTGCAACATCAAACACACACTGGTTTTATTTCTCACTGCTGTTCAAAACTACAGGAGAAGGTAAAACTTTTATTCTGATAGATCCTGGAAAATATAACTTCACACCTCGCCTCTTCCACTTGAGTGCCTCATCAGGGAAATTTCATGCCAAGGAGCTCCAGAGTCCCTCTCGGCTGCCGGGGCTCGTGATGGCAATGCCCTTCAACCAGGAGAGCCTGTACTCTGAACCACAACCAGGTAAGAAAGTGGACATCTCTTGTTTTTTGGAGTCTTTTTAAAATTCATTATAGACTTTGAAGCAAAAAGGTGCCAGTTTAAGGTGTATAAGTTTTGCTGTATACCCCACCCCCTCAACATCACCACAAAAACTCCCAAATCTTAACATCTCAGAGCATAAAAATCACACTTATTGTCCTATTAAACTTTGTCCTCTTCTGTATTCAGCCTTATTTATGCTTGACAATCGACTGGAGGTGTACCTGTGGCAGAGAGGTCAGCCCGAGCAGACGGAGAGCTCGGCTTCGGCCTGGAACTTCTGGCATAATGAGAGAAAGTGTGCCATGCAGACAGCATTGCAATACTGCAAAGGTCAGGGGGAATGCTCATGGAAAGGAAACGATTAGATGAGAATATTGCAGCAATTTGAGTTGTTTCTGTTTCTCAGAAGTAAACCCAAGAAGGCCTCCACAGGCCTACCTCATCTTTGAGGGGTTGGAACCTCTGACCTTCACTAATGTCTTCCCCTGCTGGGAGAGGAGCCTTGGATCTCACACACAGGTGCAAACACATTCGCTTATATAATCAGCATGTCCATCCAAAAAGCAGGATGGATATTGTGGTTTTTTTGTGAGAGTTGCAGCACATGTGTGTGACTCACATTTCAAACAGGAGGAATTTTCCTCTGCTTTTTATTACAACCCGATACAAGATGGTTACTTGAACAAATCCTGCTTCTTCCTTGAGTGCTTCTGTGATGCCTCTGCAGTTTTTAAGAGTCCATCTGTTCTAAATGCTAAATTAAATCCAATCAAGATGTTGTCTGTATAACATGTCCTGCTTGACAACTGTGCCGAGTGAAAACACGACTACTTTAGAGGCCCATTTGTAAACCCGAGTGACGGATTTGTGATTTTAAACTAAAACCGGCCAGTCGCCAGCATCCTCAAATGAAAGGTGTGTTTTAACATCTGGTCTTCCAGAATGAGGAATCTGGGATGAAGGAGTTTGTTGGAATCCAGAGCTTTGGTACCACTGAGCTACAATGATCTAAAAATGCTTTTAGACCATGAAAAAAACCCAGCATCATGTTCTTAATTCCCCATCCTGCCCAGTCAAGCATAAGTTTGATCACGAGCCATGCTTGTATAATTACTCTGAAAACCTTGAGACTGCTGCTTTAAAGATTCTTTACATTTGAGCACCATTACCAGTATTTTCTCATAATTGTAAACAAAGTGCCTAAATCACATTGTCAGTCCAAATCTGTCGTGCATGGCTCAGAGTTGCACTCTAACATGTCTCATCCACTTCTCTGCATGTCTGTTAGGGTGAGCAAGGGCAAGTGAAGCTGACTTTGGTGCAGGACGCCCTGGCCCAGCTCATGAAGACCCATTACCCTCTGCAAGATTTGCTGCAAAGCCCTTTACCTGAAGGAGTGGATCCCCAACACCTGGAGGTCTACCTGTCTGACCAGGACTTCCAGGTAAACTGTAGTGGCATCTTTCAACCAGCAGGCCACAGTGGTAACCAGATCTTACAACCCTGATGCTTTTCCCATGTACAGTCTGGTTTCTATCCTGAATAAATCCCTACAATTCTGTTTCAGAGCGTTTTGGAAATGAGGAGAGATGAATACGCTTCACTCCCAAGCTGGAAGCAAATTGATCTGAAGAAAAGCAAAGGGCTGTTTTCTTAGACGGCGGTGGAGTGAGTGGAGGCTCACTGATTGTCCGGAAGCTGGGGCATCTTCCTTTTTCTCAGGAAAGGAAGATGCTGGAATATTTGTGCCATGTTGTTGCACAGGGGGGACTGCTCACATCGTAATAAAAACTCACTTTATTTATGTCTAATTAGTACGAGTGTGTGAAATTTTTATTGGACATAGATTTATTTGTAGAAACATGGTTCAATGCAAATAAACAAGACATTTTCCTATGAGACATAACTGTGTACAAGTCATGAAAAGAATGTGAAAAAAGTATAATAGAACCAAATGAGTGCTTACAATAAACAAAGCTAATAAACGATGTACAAAGACAAACAGAAGGCTAACTTTAATGATTTCTCATTGACACATTATTGCTCAGAGTTGCAGGTTTTGCTCTGATCTGACCAAACGATGGTCATGTCTTCCATTGCACACGTTAATTTGTCTGTGTGCACAAAGCCTCGTGCCATGTGTAGTATAAACATAGGACATTATGCAGTGTGTCTGTGGGTGTTGCCTTATTGGGGCTCCTTGGGGATTCTTAATTAGCTATGCATGAATGAACGGGTAGACATGCTCCAATAACATCCCAGCAGCTCCAAAACAACACGCTAATTCTGCCTCACCACAATTAACACACCACTCAAAACATCAACAGACAGGCTCAGAATACTGCATCCAAACTTAAAGGTAAAATATGTTACACTTGTCTACATGTAAAGGTATTTCCTTATGGTAAAGATACAAAACAGCAGCTACAGTTTGGTTTATTAAAACATTTTTCCTCAGTTTTTCTGTCTTTTCTAGTAATGACTTGGAAATTTTACAGAAAAAAAGCAGCCACACAAATATTAAATTTGGCATGCTAACATTCCCACGCTAATATTAGCAGGTCAAACATTTGCCAAATGAAATTAGACAGCACTGGTGACAAGTTAATTAATAAACTACTTCATTTTTATGTTTGTATAGTGTTGCAAAGAACACAGGCTTTCATGAAACTGGCAGCAAACAACGTTTAAGTTGATGGAGGTGGAACAGGGAAAAATCTAAAGGATATAAGTGATCCTGTGAATAAATGCAAATTGATTTTAAACATGAAGGTACGAGTGTTGAGCTCTAAAAACAACACTCATCTTGGGTTTTGGGCACACAGTGTTTTCTAAATGTAATACCTCCATTCCATCCATCCATCCATTTTCAACCGTTTGTTCCCAGAGCGGGGTCGCGGGGGGGCTGGAGCCTATCCCAGCTGCCTACGGGCGAAAGGCGGGGTACACCCTGG
>JBAMHV010000022.1:17654856-17668490 GCA_037177535.1 Pseudomugil gertrudae
CGGGGTCGCGGGGGGGCTGGAGCCTATCCCAGCTGCCTACGGGCGAAAGGCGGGGTACACCCTGAACAGGTCGCCAGCCCATCCAGGGCCAATACCTCCATTGATTAAACAAAAATCAGATGCAAATACGATGAAGGTACATTGTTGTTTTGATTTCTATCATTAAAGTATGTCTGGGATGGTTTTCCAGCATTCTGAGGTCACACTTATTTTATAGTGCACACGGTCAGTCATGCTAGTCTTGTATTGGACAGCTAAGTGGGAGCACCTTCTGGTTCACTGGCTAATGTTTTTTTCCTTAAAATGGATTAGCTGAGTAAAGCCTCCTTGTGACTATGCAGTGCTGGTTACACTGGATTTAGGTCCACCACTGGGGTAATTTGGGGAGAAATGTTTCAAAATACCTTTAGCTCATAAAATACTTGCATAGATTTATATTAAAAACACTTTGTGTAAATGGAGGACATCCATTTTACAAATACTACTACATATCTGATGAGTGCAAGGTAGTAGTCTGTACTTCTGGGTGTATTCTGTATTTAACTTGCTGCCTTTTTATGTGAGATGTGAAAATAAGGGACAAAGTCAGGTTCCAGCATCTACCAGCACAGCTATTTTACTGCTCAGGCAGGTTATTTTTGTAAACTGGATGTAAAATGTGAACATTTGCCTACAGACTGTCTAACTTGCTTTAAATGGCCTGCTCCCTCTGAGCATCAGCTCCAGGTATGCATCGTTCTGGTTCAGAGGCCAGCGCCGCCTCACGTAAAACCACCATGTGATCTTCTGCAGCGTGGAGAGACTGGTCGATCCAGTCCATGCTGCCCGACATGTGACAGGCATTGCGGGTTACCAGCACCAGGTGGCTGACTGAAAGGAGCAGAGCAGTGGCCCTGATAAAGGAAAAAGACTAATTAATTTATCTGCTTACCAAAAATATCCTTATTTTAAAGTGTGCATATTCTGAAACGATACATGATTGTGTCAAGTCAAGGCAATCAAGAACCATTTCTGTTCCACTTGTATTATCTGTGCATCTCCATTATAATGAATAATTCAGATCACATGGTCATTCTTCTCCATGACGTTTAAAGTCTATGGAAGAAGAGATCATAGATGTGATTACCTGGCATCCAGGAGGATTGGATCCAGAGGAGGGTACATAGATCTGACCACGTCGTCCACTCTGTGAGACGGATAGTCAAGAAGCTAGTTAGTCGGCCCCACATATGCGATAACGAGGGATGTTTAGTTGCATGAATGTGGCGTTACCTTGGGCTGATGCGCTTGGCCACTGTGATGATGTCATTTAAGCTGGCCGGTGCTTTGACTTTTGCTCCTGAACCCATTGTCATGGCAACCAGCTTTTCAGTCAAAGTATGGCAAATCTGTTTGCGGAAGTGGTCGTTGCAGTGATCAGTCAAGTCAGCAAAGTCACCGGATGTACAGACATTAAAGTACAATTGTTTCTTTAAAGATAAGATTGTTTATCATGCATTTTGTAGCTCACTGACATCTAAATACATGTATTCTTATTTTTAGTTCACATTTTTTCCCACAGCATGAAAGAAAATAAAGAAAATCAGTGTGAAACAGAGAAAATATCCTTGCAGGTGATGTCTAAAAACATAAAACTTGCACAGCAGTGTGTACTTTTACCTTTAGGATGGAGATGCAATGAGACACCAAACCGCTGTTGGAGACATATCCAAGTTAAACCACATAACACAAAATAAGCACACGTGAATGAGAGACTGAAGTCGTTAAGTGGATTGACATACGAGGCATCCTCTATCCAGTCCTCATTCTCCAGGATGGCTTCGATGTGTGGGTTAGTGATGACCACATCATCCAGCTCCAGCTCTGACTGTTCACTCTGGGTCTCCATGGCGCCGATCAGATCAACTGTGGGTCTAACAGAAGAGTAATGGCAGCTAAGACCTAAAACATCTGATATTTCTTCCAAATCTCATTAAATCTCTACCACAATCTAAAAAAAAACAAAAAACAAAACTACAAGCTAAGAAAGGGGCAGTTTATGTCAAATCTTATTTTATAAACATCCCAATGCTTCTAGCCTACTACCATTATAAAAATGTATGTAGCCTTTGAACTCTGCATTTTTAGAGGATTAGCTGATTTTTTTTGATTAGGTAAAGGATGGATCTAAATTTAGTAGAGCTTTTTAGACCTTACACCAGTCTGGTTTATGAAACAAGGGAAGTTTTTCTAGGGTTCAGTTTAGCTTTAGAGTTATTTGGGGTGGGGAGTGCAAAGTCTTATGCAGTGTTGTCACTTCTCTTCAGTCGGGACTAATCATGGACTTACATGCCTTCTGATGTAAATCACATTTAGTAAAATTCTGCATGTCTTTTTCCATCTGTGTTTTAGAGGATTCATACTTCATATACATGGAGTTGTGTGTGCATGCAGGGACACTGTAGTAAAAATGCTGCAGTAAAGAAAGCAGCTGCCATGCATGTGACCCCACAGCAAATATATATAAATGACTCATTCCAAGAATAAAAAGATATTTTAGGTGATCTTTTTTTTTACATGCTGCACATTTAAAGTTTGTGGACCAGCTGATTCTGCAGCTAGTTTAACAATGATGCAAAATAAGGTGGTTAAAAAGAGGCTTTGGTGCGAGTTTGCATGTTTACTCTGTGCATTTTTGGGTTCTCTGGGTACTATGGCTTCCTCCCACAATCTAAAGACATGAACGTTAGGTTATCTGATCACTCTAAAATGTCTCTGGGAGCGAGTGTGAACATGAATGGTTGTTTGTCTCTCTGCAATGGACTGGTGACATGTCCAGAGCGTACCCTGGATTTCACTAAGTCTCAAGATTGGCTCCAGTTCTTCAATGACCTTAAATTAGAATAAGAAATGTATGGAGGGATAATGAATAAAGCAGAAGTTTATTACTTTATTATTTATTAGGTTTGTTACTCCTGGACCATCTAAATGTGGCAAGTTAGTTTGAAATGTCCAAGTACATAAGTACTTCTAAGAGACAACTTAGTTCTAATAATTAATGAGGCTGGAATTTCTTTATCATTTTATTATGTGATGCTACTTTCTTGCTTTTATAAAAATCCCTGATTGGATTTCCCATCGTTAACCTCTAGCTGATCCGAGGTGAGTGATAAGGAACACAACCACTAACATCCTCATCCAATACGACTCAGAAATTAACCTAACAAGCATGTTATTTCTTTAAAAGTACAAACTTGAGAATTACCATGCTGCCCTAACATGGCACAGATGTCACTTCCAAACCCCAAATTATAACAGAAGTTGTGTGATTCTCCTGAAAGCCTGTCACAAATAAAAAAGGGATTTTGAGGCTTTGCAATGATTCACTGACTTGGAGTCGAAGTGGTGCAGCAGGACGTGAGGGTGGCAGTAGCGGTGTCTGCACACCATCACCAGGGCAACGAAGGAAGCCAGGAAGATGGTGGCCAACACCCCAATAGCCACGATCACCACCGTCTCCATGGTGACTCTGTCTCCCACAAGTGGCTAATGGCAGAACTCCTCAGGAAGAAAAAAAAAGGGGGGTCCAATCAGGGGTCGGCTGATTGTCCGAGCTCAAATTACAGATGGCTCTTCATCTGTTGAGGAGAGAGTAATTGCTAGTTTCAGTCTGATTGGCTGCAACTAGAGCAGAGTGACATTATCACCACACTTTGAGGATGTTTCTGTCAGACATGTAATCTCTGTGTAGGCAAGATCAACACTGATTAGTCTGCCTCCTACCTATAGCACACACAAACATCCCAAAAAGCTCTTTCTCTTTGTTTTACATTTAGCATAATGGAGACACTTCATTGTACAGATGTTTTACAGTTACTTTGAATAAGAAAAACCTATTGAGAATAATTATTTTAACTACAGTAGCAAGACACATTCTGACCTTTTCTTAACATCCATTTTAATTTTGCTCTAGAGTGTATTTAGATTAACTACACATTAATTTAAGTGACATTTAGTTTCTCTCTCAAACTATAAACACAACCTGCCCTCTGCAAAGGAAGCTGTGTGTATGTCCAAACTAACTGCATACAACTCTCTATGTAGCGAGTTATTAAGCTGAAATTAGGCGTGACACTTAAAAAGCAGCGATACTGTTTAAGAAACTGTTACTAATACAATTTTACCACAGGGTGGGTAAATTTCCCACATTACAACACGGTAAACCTGCATTCTTGTCTGGATAATTATGTGGGATTCTGCCACGGAATGCTGTAATTCTTTAATCTGATTAATTTGTGTTACACTTGCTGTATCATACCGAGCTTTCTCCTGCCTGAGAGCTTTTCTGACTCTTTTCTGTGAAGCTGCTACCGAGAGGAAGAAATAATACGGTGATCAGAACTATTTTAGCTTGCAGAAATAACTGATACATAAGGATAAAAAACTACTTCCTGTTTGTTGTTTGACTGGATTATATATGAAAACAATCATGTATCTAGGAAAGAAGTTCAAACCTTCATTAAATAATATAATGATGTAGTAAAATAGTTTTTCTTTACTGCTATGAATAAAACTTCATCAATAACTTCTCTGAAGAAAGACATAAAAACCCACACCATAAATACTAGACTGACTTTATTGTTGGTATATGTGCTGTCTGACATTTACAATAAATCAGTAGGCCTACTCCAAATTATATTCGATACATAAAATCATAAAACCCCAAAGTGTTAATTCAGGTGGTTAAAAAAAGTAACTGGAATCAATAACAGATGCAATTATATAAAAACGTACAAGATTATTCACTTTAAATTTAGAACAAAACAAATATAAACAGATTTAAACAACGAGTCTGTCTAAAAATAAAACTAATTATCGCTCAACCACATTTTAAAAAAGCATCTTTGGATTTTTTTCTGTGACAAGAACAATGAAAACACACGTGCGTGTAAGCGCACGCGCGAGACTATTTGAACTTCTCCAACTTTGTAAAAACTTTTCATGCTACTTCTCAACATCACTTTTATACTTAAACAAGCGAAACAACTTTATTATCAGAGACTTACGTAAACATTTTGTCCTCTTGGTCCACTCCGGTAACCACACGGTTTCCTCTCCGCCACCGGGAGCGCGGAGACGGCGCCAACATCTCCAGACGTGAAGCGTGGACGCGCACGGAAGCAGCCCACTAATGGCGACCTGTGTAGGGCTGACCTGAAGAAGCTGGGTGTTGGTTTGGGTGCTTGGTATGTGGCTGATGACCAGACTCCTCTCTCAGCGTGCGCGAGAGTCCCGTGTACGCGCCGCACTACAGCCACGCGCCCAGCTCTGCAGGTATGTGTCTGTACCTACATCCACCGCTAGGTGGCGCACTGTAGCTGCTGTTTGTTTGGCTGTGTTCTCACGACATGGCGAAGCTGTAGCTCAGCAGTTTCTGGGCTAAGTTGAAATGTTTTTCCAATTAATATTCCTGAATTTTATTATTTTTATGCTAAGTAACCTTGTTGCATTAAGAAATCATGTTAAATACACAGAAACGTAAATCGAATAACACATTTTAAAATGTTTGTTTTTTTTACAATATACCAAATTATATCTTTATTCTTTCTTCTTCTTTATTCTTCTTTCAGAAGAAGAAAAGTATTAAATATTCTCTGTAAATGCATTCCAGCTCTTGTAGCTTTCAGTTTTCCTGACAGGAGGAACAGGTGAAACTGATTAACATGGGCTCCATTCCATTTAGCTTTGCAGGAACACCATGCCACAACATGCAACAGGGGAACCTGATTTCATTTCATGATGGTCCCCTATTACAGCTTAATTTATTGTCAAAACTGGTCTTAAACCATTAGTTATATGTTATATGTCATAAGTTACTGTGTAGCTTACAAATCAAATGTTAAAATGATCCTTATCAGTAAGCATTTTAATAATTAAATGTTGCAAAATGTATCATTAACTGTGAGACACGCATGTTTTCAGCTTTGTCTATGCAAACCTTAAATTTGACACTTTATATATATTTAAGCTTATGTGGCTGAAATGTCTTTAAAACACCATCAGATGTTTTAAAGTTTTATTTGTAATATGGGTAGATATCCTGATTAAGACATCTCTTAAAGCTGGATTGTTTTAACTGAAAATCAGCTTCATATTTCTCTACAATGTCAAAGATTACATCCCATTTTAAGTATTTTGCAAATGTTAAATGAGTTTTGGTGAAAAGGGTGTTTAATGTGTGATAGGCTTTAGTTTGATAATGTATTCCTCCCCTTATATAGAGCTTTTATTCCTGAATAAACATGCTGCTGAGGTTTATTTCCAATCATAAACATGCAGAAGAGTGGAAAGAATTCAACACAAGGATTTACTTGCATTATTTTTCCTCTTTCTGAATACAAAGTGAACTCTTCTCTTTAAATCCTGACCTTGTTGTTGTCAGAGTTGATTCATTTCTGCTATACCTGGACCTTGGTGCCGTCTCTCATCCATTAATGTCCTGCATCCACTGTTTGGATCCAACCGATTCAAACATAAAAGCGGAAAACCTCACCTCAGAGCCTGCACAAGCTGGTTCACGATGAAGCAATCCTGTCAATCACAGTGATGCATCATTAGGTGTGTTTGTGCTGTATTGTGGTTCAGGTGCACACTTTGAAGTTTCCTCCAGCAAACGAATGGATCATTCACTGACATGAGCCGCCTGGCCATTCTCCCAGCTGAAGGAAATTTGTTTAGAACTAAAAATATATAAAATATATAATCTCCAAGTTTCCAGCTCATAATTGTCTTAAAAATAATGTCTGTATTTGATAAGCATTCATTCATAATCCACTCCAACATCTTGCCTATGCAGGCAGTGTTTTTACATCTAAGAAAAGATGGTTCTTGTGAGTGTATTTATTTGCACATGAGGCAGAAGCAGTTTTGTCCTTTAAATAACAAATTCTGATGATTTTCTGTGTACATCTTTTGAATCTTTGATGTTTCTCAAGCAGGTTGAAGCAGAAGTTTTTGGATAAACCAGCTGTTTATTTGTCATTAGCAGGTTTCCATATTGTCCATAATCGTACCAACAAACAATCTGTATCCGCTTTTCTTCCCTTAATGTGTAACAAACATGTTTGAGGTGGTCATTCTTGTATGCAACTGGTTCGCTTGCACTCACTTTCATTTTTCCAAAAGGATTTCCAGGAGTGCTGCACGGTGTTGCAGTTGGTTGGCATTGTGGCCTCACAGCATGAAGGTTGCTGGTTTGAGCCTCAGCTGGGGGGAGGTCTGAACCGTGACCTTTCTGTGTGGAATTTGCATGTTTTTCCTGTGTATGCACGAGTACTCTGTGTGCTCTGCTTCCTCCAACTGTCCAGAGACATGCAGGTCAGATTGATTGGTCATTCTAAATTTTCCATAGGAATGAATGAGAGTGTGTGTTGTCTGTCTCTCTGTGTCGGCCCTGCATTGACGGCGACCTGTCCAGGGTGTACTCTGGGACCCACAACCCTGAATTGGATAAGCAGTTAAGAAAATAGATGGAGGGATTTCCAGAACAGAAGTTGTTTAATCATTGTCAAAGATGGCTGTGTATTCTTTGTGGTCTTGAACGTCCCTTGTAACTCTGCAGGTAACAGGAAGATGTGTTGGAAAGTTTTTTTTTTATAAAAAAAAACAAGGCGTTGCCTTTGGGAAGCTGGAGCACCATTTTCCCATCAATAATCCATCAGTAAAACATTTTTCAGCATCACTGCTTAACAATGGTGTTTGTGTGAGTGGACTGGTGTTGATAGAGTTGCAGGTTATACAAACGCTTCCTTCAGCCTCTCTGGCGTTGTTTAAGTGGAAAATCAATCAACTGTGGAAATCTCTTCCCGTGTTCTTTCATATTTTATTCTAATTAAATTAACTTCTCTCATAAACAGCTATACATTTAATCTGCTTTCATCCTTCCAATATAATGATATTTCTTGCTTTTTAATCTCCCCTTTTGTCACAAGTTAAAGCTGCACTGTTGATAAATGAAGATGTTTCCTATGTGGAGAAAATGTAAACTCATCCACGGGTATACCTACTCAGTCTGCAGGAAGGCGTGATATCCAAGCCCATGGATCCGTTTGTGTTCTTTATGCTCCTTTGTGGGGGTGTAATGCTTCTCAGATTAAAAAAGAAAGGTTTGTGATGCCTTTTATTGATGACACAGAATCAGAAATGCAGAAACACTAAACTCCATACATGCTGTTATGGGGCTTCCAGTAGTTTGGGCTTAGATAAGGAACACAAATATTTATATAATGTGTTTATTTTTAGTGCATATGTTGGATTTTGAGCAGCCATTGTTGATTCCAGGGGCTTGTGCAACAAAAGATTAGCTCAGAGAGGCAACCTCTGGTTGAACACTGGCATAAATGTTGAGAGTTCAGGGATGTTGCAGTCTTTCTGGGGACCAAACGCAACACAGAACCTCAGTAAATCTGTTGCTCTGTTCCTTCCTCTCTTACATAATGGTTTCTTACGTTTTCTTTGCTGAATCAGCTTCATGCACACGGTTCAGGGAATGGCTCATAAAAGATCAGCTCACATCTGTGACTCGGTTCTCATCGTTCATTTAAAGGGACACTCATAAGAATCGATTTGTTTGTATGTCAGATCTCTACAGCAGTGTCTAAAGCGAAACTCAGTTGCAGCATCACGGAGAGTTTAACAGTTAGAAAGTTACATCTTGCATCTTTAAAGCTGCCTGATGAATGAGGAGGAGAAAAATGCTGTCAGTTTCATGAAAGCAATAAGAACACAAGACTTTAATATTTAAGCAAACTTACTGCACCGTGTAACTGAACCGTGATAAATTAAATTTACAGGGTGATGGATGGGAAGATGGGTAATTAAGTTGGTAGTATTTCTCTACATAAGTGTTGTTTGCCACTTTTCCACATTTCAACTCGACTTTTTTTTAATGAGCACCATTAAAACTTCTTTCTGCTGCGAGTTGAAGAGAGTCTCTCTTGTCTTTAATCTCTTCCATGATTTTATGCAGCATTAGTGACACTCATCTTCAACAATAGAACCGACAGCCAGATAACAATTGACTCCCTCCTTTGATCCTTTTCCCCTGCGTATGAAAGACAAGACAAACGTCAAAAGTGCATCACCGCCTCCTGTTTGTTAACCTGCAAATGTCTGCTGCCTCCTCCACAGGCTACAGGAGCCAGTTCTTTCTGACCTGCAAAAAATGTGATTTTAGCTGGTCGTCTGATGTCAAATCCACCTGAAAACACGAGTTAATGGGATAATAAGCTGATAACCAGTGTTGTACTGGTTGCTTAGATCTTCATCATTAGGTTTAGCTCAGCCAGTTAATTAGAAGATATCTAAGCTGGGCCAAATGTGCTTTGTAGGTAATAAGGTGGCTCTAACACATGAAATGTAAGCTCAGTTGTTTTATTTGATGGCAGGAACTTAGTTTAAACATTCAGATTAAAAAAATACCATAAAGATGAGTTTAATGCTCTGAAAGTAAAACAAAGTACATAATCATGTGCTGACAGTTTCCAGTTTAAAAGATTTGGTGTACAGTTTCAGCATTTAAGATGCATTTTACAGAAGACAGTTTGACATGCTAGTTCAAGAAATCCACATTTTGTTAAATTTAATGGATATTGATCCAACAATTTTTCTCAGATCCCCACCTGTATTAATCTGCTAGACACACTCTTCCTTCCATTAAAAACATAACTGCTACTTTAGCCTGCTCACTTCTTTCGAGGAATGACATGACAGGAGAGTTTGTGACAGCCTGGTCAATGTGCTTCTTTTCACAGCTGCAGGTTGCACACATCCTTTAGCTGGGAATGTAGCGATCCAGGCATGGACGTGGTTTTAGGGGAAGGAGAAACAGGGACAGGGGACATGTCCCCTGCACTTTTTACAACAATATTTCTCTACAGGAAACAGAGAGGGGGGGCACTAAGACCAAGTGGATAAGCTGAAGCCTGTGTCACTGAGGTTAGACCACTCATAAGCTCCATTGGCTGTCCCCTTGTCACTCCACATTGCCTGCATCTGTAAACCGTCCAGGACAGATGAAAGAGTCCACTGAGTCCAAAAAGGTAGTTTATTGTGTGAGTGGAGGTTGTGTCTCACATGCTGTAATCCAGCTTTATGCTCTTTGATGTTTACATTATTTGTTTCTCCAAATAGCATTTCATCACATTGCAGCTCCTTTCATTGCTTCTGTTATCCTGCCTTCATTTACACCTTGTGGAAAAGAGAAGAAACATTTGGTCAACTTAGCTGTCAGACACTGAGGGTGGTATTTTTCCTTAATCTGTTCGGCTCATCGGTTAGCACTTGATGAACATCAATATTAGTAATTTAAGTTTTTTTTGTTTTATTTATTTATTTTTCAATTGTTGGCAACTGTCAGTTCTCTCTGCTTATGTTTATATTGCTTAGTTGTGTGGTATATGTGTGTGTGTGTGTGTGTGTGTATATATATATATATATATGTCTGTCCTGAGAGCTAGTGTCTAACATCAGTTGCACCATCCGTTTCTGCCCCCTGCACCTAAGTTGCAAGGTTTGTTCAGTCTAGTCGCGTGTTTGTGTAATAATAGAACTTAATGGGAGTTAATGATGTAAACGGTGAGTAGGAAGAACTGGTAGTTTTGATAAATGGATCATGAGCTGCTGCCGAGGTGCTCTGGCCTTTCCACTTCTTAAAAGCCAATTTCCCGCAGAGAGCCGTATTAAAACATCTCTTCTTTTGGAAAAGAGCTGAGAAAAAAGTCCAGAAGTAAAACAGTAGTTTTGGTGAATTTCCCTGCTTTACCCAGGGGGTCTCCGATCCTTGCGGCTCCAGAGGCTTACGAAGCTTTCTGTTTTATAAAGAGATGGAAATGTGGAACGCTCTGTGAGACTCAGACAGACACAGTGGGGCTGGATGGGGTGGACTTAGATAAAGAGTGCTGGGTTCAGTGGAGGATAGGATGCAGACATGTCCTTGAGAATCAAAGAAAGGAGCAGGCTTTTAGTCAAACAGCTCTTCCTCTTTATTTTGCTCGTCTACGTCTCTTTGGTGCTGAAATCCTTTTCTTGGCAGGCAAACAGAGAATCCCAACAAATCCTTCTCTTGTTGGTTTTGCTGCAGATTATTACATTGTGTACTCTACTTCAACTTTCTAACACGATTAGGAGCGTAGTTCAAATCGTTATACTGTTGAGTAAATGTGATGTTCCCCTACGTCCTCGGTCTTTTACGGTCAGCCATAAGAAAAGACTAAGCATATGAAGTGAAGGGCTTGTATAAAAAATGGAGAGAATTTACCTTTGACCCATCGTGATCAGGGAGACCTAAGGGCGAGGGTTATTCAATAACCTGTTTTTTATTATGTAATGATTCCTAAGCAGAGATGTGACCTGTAAACACCTGCTTCACATATATACTTGGAGAATAAGCCACAGATTCTCTATACTTTAGCACAACACATTTAAGACATTGGGGTAACTTTTGCTTTAAAGCATCCACAACTAAAATACAGTCAAGAGCCAGAGAAACCAAATCTGTTTAATTTTTTAGAGTCTGACATCACTTTCTGTGCATGCGGTATTTAAACACAC
The DNA here is from genome assembly GCA_037177535.1 of Pseudomugil gertrudae. Lineage (NCBI taxonomy): Eukaryota > Metazoa > Chordata > Actinopteri > Atheriniformes > Pseudomugilidae > Pseudomugil > Pseudomugil gertrudae. The sequence continues at coordinate 17,666,446 of JBAMHV010000022.1, forward strand.
ACTTTGAGGAATCCCACTAAAGGAGATTGGAGGACGATATGTGAAAGAAAAATCTCTTGTGAGACTTAAAGTAACCTAAAATGTGACCATTTCTCTCTGGTACCATGCCGGCTCTAAGACAACAAGCACACTTTGCTGGCAACAAATGGTCTTAATGTTTTTATAACTATGAAAAATTATATTAAATGTTAAATTAACTGAATGCTCCTTTGTTTAGACTACTCCACTTTCACATAATCAACATATTATTTAAATTTACCATTGGAAAAACATAGTAATGATCAAATAATTAGTAAATGTTTGCTAATTAATGGTGAAATGCAGTTTTCTTGGTTATAATCTGCTCTAATTTACTCAAATTCACTCTTGACTGTCCATTCTACTATGTCTTCTTGCCAACATCCCACATGCTGTGCAATGTGGACAACTTGAAATCAGGCTCTCTTTGCTTGGCACCAACTCCTGCAGCTAGCAGCCAAAACACTCTTCTGAGGGTGTAGTGTTTCTTACACATTTCAGCATTTGTAAGTTTATTCAATCATCTGAAAACAGTCTTATGCAAGTGTATTCTGTAAAAATCGTTAATGTTATTTAGTCAGCCTTATTCAGGTATTAGTAAAGTTTAATTTGTGACCTTCATTGGATTTCCTCTTCTGCATTTGGGTCCTTTTTAAACTCACACTTTGAGAAAGCATGCTTATATAGTTCTTAGATGTTCTGTCATTTAACTGGGTACTTCTAGTGAAGTAGAAAACATGTTGGCTAAGAGTCAAATGTTAGAGTGTATTAATCACTGTCCGTTTAGGTCTGGTTTGCTAGTTACAATGGAGAGTGCTTGAAAGCTTGTAACGCTTGACACCTTTTCTGCTAATTACTGCCACTGAAAATAACAGAGCTGTGAACATGAACTAAATCCTTTCATGCTGTGTTTACAATGTTTAAACTTAATTTCTTATAAGGCAATACTCAGGTGGTAAGCACAGTCGTCTGCCAACCTGCAAGTTGGTGGTTCAATTCCAGGCTCCTCTGACTACATGCTGAGGTGTCCTTGGGCAAGATACTCCTACGTTCCTAAAATGTAAGCGGTTTTGGAGAAAAGTGTCTGCTAAATGACTGTAGCATTGATTAGGCCCATGCGAGCACTCAAGATGATTTAGTGTGGGACTCTCCTGCGTTGGTAGGGCTGATTTAAGGTTAAACAGGTCTGATATTTCACTGTAGTGCTGGTTTTAGCAGCGTTTCTTACTCTGGTACTGTCAGTGGATAACAGGTTTTCTTGTTTAGGACACATTAGCACAAATTCCCGAAGTTTTCCTGAACTTTGTAATTATTTATTTTTATACAGCTTTTAATGATGTCTATCTATCTAACTAAGCTCCATTCAGCTTAATTTCCCCACTTATTATGCCATAATAAAATTCCATGACCTAACTTTGTTGTAAACTCATCGTTTTTTTCTGTTTTTGTCACATTAACGTAATCCCACATCAGTGAATGCTGGTTGGGAAGCGCACACACATTTGACATGACATTCTTGTGTTCTCACTGAGGATACAGCTCGGTGTTAGATGATCATATTTATTCAGTTCCTACAGGAATTAGTTACTAATTTAGTCCCAGTGTGTCCTGAGGGTCCCAGTGTATGTTGGTATCTGGTTATTGTGTCCCGCAGCAGCAGAGGTCAACGTCTCTTAGATTTGTGCGCCTCCTTTTTTACCTAATTTTGGATTCAGCAGTATTTGCATTTGATTTAATAAATTATAAACAGCATAGGACTGTGGTCTTATAAATGACAGATCTCCCATCAATAAAAAAAAAAAGATAATTCATTGTATTATTTAAATAATACTAATAATTGCTGACCAGAGTGTATATTATCCTGAAAATGCTGCTGATTAATGTTAAATATGACACTTTAAAAAAAAAAGTGGTTCTGCCATTTTCCATCCATCCATTTTCTACCGCTTTTCCCTGAACTGGGTCGCGGGGGGGCTGGAGCCAATCCCAGCTCACAATGGGCGAGAGGCGGGGTACACCCTGGACAG
>JBAMHV010000022.1:17704479-17730253 GCA_037177535.1 Pseudomugil gertrudae
TTTCTACATCACTCACATGTATGGAAGGAAAGATGACAACAGACCCCAGGTTAAAAAAAAGTGAAGTTCTCCTTTAACAAATGATGTCTAATGAACTGCAGAGTGTGTTACCATTCATTTCTTTTCAGCTGCTTCTCTAGGTTGCATGCAGCCGTCTAATCCTATAGTAGTCTCTCCAGTGTTTAATGGGTGTTTCCCAGGGTCTTTTCAGTATGACCTGTCCGAGCCACCTCATCTGGCTCCTCTCAATGAGAAAGAGTAGCTTCCCCTACACTGAACCCTTCCAAGATGACCTATAGATGATCTATAGCCAGCAACCCTAAAGGGGAAAACTCATTTCAGCAGCTTGTATTTCTGTTTTTATTCTTTTGGTCTCATCCCATAGCCCTCGACCAGTATATCCTGCTATGCAGGACACTTCATTTATTAATCATATTGTTTTACCGTTATATTTCTGCAAAAAAGAAGATATGCACAGATAAACATTATATATGCACTTATATATATAATTATTGAACACATGCTTATTTAGATTATTTTGATGCTCCTCGTCCTCCAACCTGCAAATGTAAAATTATGCATGCATGGCACATATGCTGATGCCAGGGTAAGGGTTGTATGTAAACAGATTCCCACATTCTCTATCACATCCACTGACTTGAAAATAATCCTCAGTTTCTGTTCATTGCAGCTTATTCCAATGAAGGGTTGCGAGTATCTGGAGCCTATCCAGTAACCACTGGGCGAGAGGTGTGGTACACCCTGAATAGGTTGACAGTCCATCACAGGGCCAAACAACCTGACACAAAGACATTTACTCCTGAGGATTATTTTGACTTATCAATCATCCTAACAGACAGGAAGCCAGAGTACTCAGAGAGAACCCACGCTAACATGAGGAGAGCATGCAAACTCCACACAGAAAGGCAACTGTCATGGCTGCTACAACACTGTGCAGCCCAGAAAATGACCCATCAGATCAATTTATCTCACTGCTCTTCAGCGGCATGGCTGCTGTTGTGCTGAAATTAAAAATGACAACTGACGCTTTATTATTTTTAACACACTGGTGGGTTGGTTTGGTTACCTGTGGAAAACACTGGTGCACAACCAACCCTCAGCTGCAGCCAGGCTGACACGTTCATATACACTAGCTTTAGACTCTGGAGATGCATGGGAGGGAAAATCACCTTTTCTCTTCTTTAACAAACAGCTGGAAAAAATAACAAGCAAAGCTGATTTTGTTTCTTACGTGTCCAAACCTGATTTAACCAGAATCTGCCTGATACACACTGGAAAGTTCCTCTTTTCACCATCTGCCCTTAATTATCCCAAGGAGGAGGAGTAAATCGATAGGTAATCAGCAACAGCAAATTCCATCCAGTGATGTCGGTAAGACGGTAGTGATGAGATCTGATCTCCACAGTAATGATGTTACAGAGCAGGTTGGTCAGGTTTCTAAAGCTGTGGGAAAAGTAGATTGATGTCTCGGCTTCAGTTTTTTTTGGGATGGTCCATGACTGGGAACTGTCCATCTGTGAATTTAAAGTGTTTTGTCATAAATTTGATCATTGTGGTTTTTTTTTTCTTGGTCAGCTATAAGGAGAACTGGCAAACTGAATAGACCACATCATAATGTAGGAGTTTTATTTATTGGCTAACATCTTGGATAGAAATGAGTAAAGGTAAACTAAAATAGGAAATACTTGGTAAACAAAGCAACATAACAAGGTAACATTGATAAAAGCAACCTTTGTGTGTTTTATTAGTTTTGCTTTGCTTCAATCAGGTCTGTTTGATTCTGAATCGAACCAGTTCAAACCTTACTCACATCAACCAGTGTCTGAAAAGAACAGGAAGCATTCACACCGTTACACATACACATACAGTACAGAAGTGGTCATTGCTCTGTATCCATTGATTAATTTTGATGCCGCTTTACTTCCAGTTAGATCATCTGGCTGAATTTCAATCTAATAACGTCACAGATTTTTGTCAGGATTTGTGCTTTGGAGTGAACTGAGGAGTTACATTATTGTAAATGTATTTAGTAGAACTCGATCATAAAGCTGACAAGCCAATCAAATTTATCCATATTGACAGTCTAAATTCTGTGTCAGGATCTTTAGTTTTAATTGTAGTTTATTCTGTTGGACACATGTGCTCATTTGTAATGAATCCTTCACTATATTTCCACCTTTTTTTTGTTCTGTCCCAGATCTTTGTTGTGTCACTTGTTTGCGTTCAGCTCGAGCTGCTCTGTCAGTTCAGTCAGTCTGTCTGTCTGTCTGTCTGTCTCCCTCTCTCCCTCCTTCCCCCCCGATTTGTTCTCCAGTTTCTGTGCAGGTCTTCATCCTCCAGCAGTGCTTTTGTTTTACGCCAAAAATCTAAAGTTTCACTTTCACCTTATGGTCCTACCTCAAACCCTTTTAGTGATAAAAAGTTTTGAAAGATTTGAAGTGTGGGGAAACACTTATCAGAATACAATAAATCCATGAGTCCCTCTGCAGAAACGAGCAGTGCGGATTATTCACAAGGTGGGTTTTTTAGATCACACTCATTTATTTAGTCAGTCCAAGCTACTCAAGTTTCTAGACTTTGTAAAATATAACACCGCTATAATTCTCTTTAAAGCCTTCAATAAAATGTTGCCAACAAATCTGCAACAGTTTTTTACAATTTGGGAAAGCAGTCATAACTTGGGAGGATTTGGAGATTTCATGCTACCAAAAGTCCAAACTACCAGCAAAAGTTTTTGTGTGTCTGTATGTGGGGTGAAACTTTGGGTCAGTCTGGGTCAGAACCATAAACGATGCCAAAACATCCATAGATTTAAACGATTGTATAAACATCTGATCACAGTAATGGAAAGATGGCTCTAAAAATGCATCATTGCGCTGTCTCGCTGTGTTGGTTTCTTTACCATTGTTGGTATTTTGTTACCACTGTTATCATGTTGTCCCTTAGCTTGTTGGTAGTTGTTTATTATTACCATTGCTGGTATGTTGTTGTCATTCCAGACATTGTATTGTCAATTTTGTGGCGGTTGCCATGGTAATGCCAACAGACTACAGTACTTGTGTTGTTTTGTGGCAAAATGTGTATTTTTTTGTTCTTTGTAATTGTGGCCTAACTCGCTGCGAGGGATTGTGTTGTGACGTTGATGTATAGGTTGTATGTGGTAATGGGGTTGGAGTTAATAAAGTTTCTTCTTCCCACTACCTTTCAGGCAGACCTATTTTTGTTGTCTTTATAATATGTTTTGTTTAAAGGAGGACCGACTTGTACATCTCCCAACAGCCTGAAATGAACAATAAACCAAACAAACAATAAGTTTAAAGAGTCCTTGTTTTATGTTTTATTTTACCCACATGATATTCACTGCCCAGTCTGACATATAGAAACCAACAACGTACTTATAGCTGCAAAGTTTGTATTTTAAATTTGCCGTTTCTTACAGCAAACATTGGTTGTAGCTGATAACTGGATACTCTGCTAACACTGACCGATTTGTTCAGGAGTGGCAGCTTCAGAGAATCTGAGCATTAAAATGTTTTTGTAACAACTCTTTGTCATATTGAGGTTGTATTTGGTCTGTGAATAGTGCTGGAGAGAGATGGGCTGCATGCACACTCTGCATGGGCTTTTTGATGGGATGTATTTCTGAGCCAGCAGGTGATCAAAGGCTGGGGTTTATGTGAGCAACCAAATCGTAAAAAGAAAACATTTTCCTTTTCTGATATTGCTGAACAGTCCTGGGAGACTTTGTATGTGGTTTTATTTGCAGACAGTTAAATGGCAGAATAGCTTAAAGGAGATAAAATGCCAGACTTAAAAATGACCTACATTTAACCTATGAAGCACAGATAACCGATAACAAACAGATAACACAGATAACAAACAATAACTTTACTAATTACTCACCAGCAAAAGCAGTATTGTGTATGCAGTTTTTCTGTGTCACCTTTTTCTAAAAGGTTAAACAATAAGGATTTACTGACATAATCCGGTTTAAGGTGCAGTAAAACCCCAAAAAACTTCTAAGAAACTATCTGAAACTATCTTTTTTTAACCAGCTGTTCAGTGTTGAGCCAGCGCTGGCAAGCTGACAGGTCATCAGCCGCACACGCCCGGCTTGACTAACCCAGCTATGTGATGCTTCAGACTGCAACTAGCTGAGGGAAATGGTTTTCACATTTCGGCAGCTAAACCAGCTGACTCTTAATTTAAACTTCACAGAAAGTGTTTGATTATTTCATCTTTATTTTTGGAAGTGTAGGCATTATCCAATCAAACTTTTTACAGCATAACCAACACTTTTTCTTTACTGCTATACAAATAACAGCTTAAGGTTTGTCATAGGCTCGTCAAAGCTGTTTATGATTACATTGTGAAAATACAGACCTAATTAACTTTTTCCATGTTGCCATGGGGACACTTTCTTTGCCCAAAGTGATTAAGGGAGCATTCTCAGTGTTTGAAACCAGCACTGCAATCTCCTGAACAAAGGTTAACATCTGACGAGTTGTGACTAAAGCTGCTGATGTGACATATATGTATATTTTGTGTTGCCAAAAAAAGCCATTAGCTGGGTTTTATTCACTACAGAGCTAATATGAAGCATTTGTTCATTTATTTTCTATACAGCTTAATCCAATTGAGGGTCGCCGGGGAAGCTGGGGTCTATCCCAGCGATTAGCAGGCGAGTCACCAGTCCATCACAGTAATATAAAAGCAATCTTTTTTAAATAAATAAATAAAAAGCCTGTCAAACAAAATGTGAGTCAGACATTTTTCTATTCACTGGCAAATAAACTTAAAAAAAAAAAACTAGATTGTGTTGTTTCATTAGAGGCTGCATCCCACTTGCTTTTTTGTTCTCTTATCATTCATTTTCTAACACAAGCTTTGACTTTTACCTTATTTAAACCTTTGCTCCAAGGTGAAAAAGCTGTTGTGTGTTAGTATGTATCTCTGTGGGTTTTACTTAACTCTGCAGTGTTGTAACACACTTTAAAAAAAAGCTCTGAAACCGTAATCCAGATGATATCAAACGCTGTCAGACCTCATTTCAGCTTCATTACCTTTTATATAAGTTTAGAACTGAAAGGATTTCAAGTAACTGAGGGAAGTTTTATGAGTTTCCTCATGACGCTGTAAGCTGGGACAGCTGCTTTAATAACACTTTATCAGCACATGAAGATGCGGAAACCCATAAAGATAAAGCAGCCTGTGAGATAGGCCTAAAGTTACACATCCTCCTGGCAGTGTTTTTCAGAACGACAGTGAAATACGAACTCAACAGCCACCCTATGGCAGCTGGTTAGATAATCTTACTTCTATGTGAGTTACAGGAAAGTAACTGCTGGGTGTCCAGTTTGTCTCTGCGGTTTCAGTCTAAATGCGAGCGTGACAAAGCCGATGTGACAGCCTATTATTATTGTCACATCCTTACGTACCTTTTAATACACTTTGTTTTCATATTTTTTGTCACCACTGCTCCTTATGGTTGCCAGGAAACAATATCAGATGATGCTGAGTCTTATCTTGTCACACTCCTAATTTCCTGTGGACCGACTCTTCCCTGTGGCTGCTGTACCCGTGACGATGGAGATGAAATAAAAGAGTGGTGAATATGTGTGTGCATGTGTGTTTGCACCCACGCTGCTCCTGCTAAGACAACAGTGCAGGCACACAGGGTGGAGAGGCCTGAAATGAGTAAACAAATATGGAACATATGGAGTCCTCCATAATCAGGAATATAATTTCCTCAGCAAATATCTCACATTTCAGATGGCAATTTAGAACAACAATACTGATGTTTTGGGATGTTTTCATTCAGGCTTTGGAGAATCATGATCACACACGCACAGTGACGAATGGAGTTCTTATCACAGTTTTGTTATTGCCAGGGCTTTTGCAACCTGAATTTGAGGGTCATTTTCCTCTTGCTGGAGCTGCATGGTGAATACTATTAACACCCCAGTGTAAGACGGATTGCCCAGGCAATTTTAAATCTCGCCAGAGATGGATAGATAGCAGAGGGTGTTTTCAGAGATGGCTGAGGCTGCAGTGAGTGAAGACTTTGGTGATAAAAGCAGAATAATGGTTTTCCAACTGCAGTGCCTCCTCGGGATCAGCAGCAGGGAGTGAAATCCATCTGGTGCAGGATGATATTCTCTCATTTTGCAGAGAAAATTGAGAGTTTAGGGAAAGCCACAGCTTTTCCACCGTGGATAAGTGAGAACATTTACTTTTGCTATTTTGAACCCCTTGTTTAGAAACTTTAAATGCATTGGAATAGGTGTAATAAAAGGAATACACCAACTTAAACATCTGCCATGTTTCAATGCATTATCGCCCAATCTGTGGTTTAAACTATTTTTTTTTTTAAATTTGCCAACTTTTTTTTAATATTGAGGTGTATTTGCTACTTGCTGCAGCACTTGCTGTACTGCTGCCCCCGCAAGACTTCGGATAAGCGGTGGAGAATGGATGTTGTACTTCAGTATTTAGATTAGGTTTTTCTTATATTTGTTCATAATAATTACTGCTGATTTAAAAGTGCATTCTGTGTTACACTTAACATGCAACAGAGAAAGTAAACTAAACATAATTGAATTAACAATTAACAAAATTAACAAAAGAACAAATCATGTGAACAGAACCGTCTTTTACCAAATTAATTTCTGTCATTATTCCAACTTAAAAGCTGATTTTTAAAAGACTCTTTAAGGACAATTATGAACTGTGCACATTTAATTGAGCTTAAATATTTACTTTGTCATTTAAACACCGTGTGTGTGTTTATATATATATGTACACATACAAACTATTATACTCACTGCAATGGGCTGACGACCTCCTGCGAATAGCTGGACTATATATAAATTGATATAAATTGTGTAACAATTTTCCCATTGCTCTAATATAATGAATTCCACATTGACCGAATTAACACAGAACGCTCCTGCTGTCATTCTCTGTGTTAAATAGCATTTCTATGCAAAACATATTCCACATAAACACTTAACTGATGTTTTTCTTGAAAGGCGCTTCTTCTTGATTGTAGAGAGTCTGAATAACCTCTTAAACGTTGATTGTTATATTTAAATTGCAAATGTGTGGAGAATAAATCAGAGCTACAATGTGATTACTGTTTTTTATCACCTAGGTGAGGACAGCTGAGTAGTCCATTGCTTTATAATTGTCTGTGTTCCAAATACGTGTTGGGTCTGCTGATGTATAGACGTGCTCCTGTCTCTAACTTGATAAAGATCTGTTACAGCACACAACACAGCAATTCAATTATGCAGCCATAGTCCCATGTCCACAAGTGAAGTCTAAATGAACGCATGCCACAGGGCACCATGTTACACTGACAATATATGAGCTATCAGTTCTTCTTTAAGAGAGTCTAAATCCTATATTTTCCTGTCACATGGGAAATTGAAAAAAACATCCCCTATATGCAAATTTTTTAAAGCAAAACTTCGTCTTGCATGGAAATTTCTAGTCGGGTCCGTCGTATATTTATGCATGCAGAAACATGTTAATAGCTTTCAGTGAAATTGTAAATAACTCTACCACTTACATGTCTCCTTTCCGCGTCAGTGCTGGTATAATTATTATTAGGTGTTTACAACACGAGGAAGCAGCTTTCATCCATAAAGTCTTGTTAAATCATGGCAGAGCTTGTGTGGAATTATTTAGAAGACTGTTCTAGTTTCTGCTAGCATTATGCATTCTGCTCAGCTGCTCATGTTTCGATTTGTGCCGGCATCACTGGCAGCGTTAGAGTATGTTTATATTGCCCCTCTTATGATCTCTATTGGCTTTTCCTCCTCAGAATGTCCATATAGATTCACATCCTCATGCTGGTCATCATTGCATTAGTGCAGTTTTTCAACAAGTTTCAATCCATTAAAAAGTTTTTGCTTTATTTTCCATCCTGGGAAAGAAGCAACTTTTTTTATTTTATTTTTTAGTGGGTCTTGTCCAGCATCACATCACAGCAGGCAGAATGATGGTCTGGCTGCTATACTGTGCTGAGCAATTTTGCTTTGCCAAGAAGATCTTCATGCATATACTGTATGTATATACAGAGATCCTATTGATAATCAGAATTTTTTATTTATTTATTTTTATTTTAAATTAATACTTTTTGCTGGACCGACCGGAAAAGACAGAGAGAGAAAGAAAAAGAAAACACAACCCCAACAGAAGAAAGACAGACACCACAAAAAGAGAAACCAATCAAAGAGAAAGCAATCAAACCAGATACCATTCCACCTACTACACCTGTATATAAAACAAACCAGATATCATAGGATCCTGCAACGGAAAGAAGCAACTCTGTAGTCTGAGTTGAAACCTGGTGCATTTTGACAGGTTTGTCGTAATTGTGTCTTTAGTTTAATGCACATTTTATCAGAGCTGAACAAGCAGCATCGTAGTACCTAACCCCGAAAACAACATATTTAGCAGATGACACAATCTTGCTGCAAACAAATGAAACCAAGGGGTATATAAACGGTTAGCTAACTAAATGAAGAGCAGATGAAGCAAATAAGAGGATGAACAACCAAAAGAAAACTGGAGAAGAGACTCAAAGACAACCAAGGACACAAATTATTAAACAGACTAGAACGAAGGATAAACACAGGGGTAACCTACTAAACAATACTGGAAACAATACAAATGACTGAGACAGTGACACCAGAAACTAAGACAATACAAAAATAAGATTTAAAACCATAAAACAACAGATTATGACAGTTGGATACAGTTTAGATAAAAGACTGATTCATTTTAAAGTCACTGCTTTCTATAGATAAAGTAAATGATCCCCATCTACTCGTAATCCTACATTTCAAATTGGACAGCGCGTTGTTTGCCGCTGTAATGTATGTAATTGATGAAACAACACTCTAAAGTGCAGAGACCCTAAATTAGGACACAACCTTACGCTGACTCTCATTATGTTCTCGCAGAGGTGATTAAAGACGGTACTCGACACTTCGGTCTGGCAGAACTCATGTTCTTGTGGGGATTCAAGAAGTATTGTGTGATTGGGTGGACATTTAAGGTGGGTGTGTTTAACGAGGAAAACATGAAGCGGACAGTTGCTGCTTTGAATGGACAGTTTTAATAAAACAGCTGATAAAGGTTTTTTTTTTTAAAACCAAAATTAAAACTTTAAAGACGCGGACACAGTCGCATACTCAAGATTACCTGTCATGAATTATCTCGTTAATTAAAAAAAATAACAAAGTTAATTGCTCATACAAGCACAAACATCCCCCCTGCAGTGATCCCTGCCCCATTGCAGGCGCAGCTTCTCGTGGAGTATGAACAGACCAGAATGAACTTGTTCTTGTTGCCTCCAGAACAAAAACTAACTTCTTATTTCTCCTGGAATATGTAACAATCTTGATACTTTCACTGCATCTGCGTAAAGTCAGTTACGGGTTCAACACTTTGCGTAGCTCCACTGCTTGTAGTGAGGTCACATTGAAGTTCTCCGTTGTGATTGGTTGGTTTGTACGTTTCCGTATTTCTAGTTTGTACAGTAAATACGCATGAGAAACTGCATCACCTTGCCCAAATGCTGCATGAGTAAAAACCCAGCTTTAGTGTTTCCCTGCTGCAACACACTTGAGGAAAATTAAAAGGTTTTCCAACCACCTGTAAACTTTTTCACCAGCCTGTTTGTGAGCCATTGATTTGAGTCAAGTGTGCTGCAGCAGAAAAGCACTCAAACTTGCAGGATGGTAGATCCGAAGGATCGGAGTTGGTGACACCTGCTTTCGAGTACTTTTTGTGCCACCAGATCTACATGGATCTTTTCCATTTTTAAGTTAGACAACAATTACTTGATCAGAAACTTCCTAATCCATATTAAAGTCCTGAATCAACCTTGATGAAAGAAACATAATGAGGAGACTCTGACACAATGTGCCTTTATAGAAAAGGTGCCACTTTATCTATAAAACTGACTGAGGGATAATAAAATTACAGTCATTTGGGTATTTCTGGTCCTTTCTGGTGTTTCTTTTAAAAAATACATTAATTTTAATGAAGCTGTCGTAGCAAACAGCTACTGCTGGAAAAACGAGCTCTGTCCAATGAGAAGCTGCATTGGTTATTGATAATACGCATAAGAAGATATAAAAGACTGCATGACTTTGCATAGCTACTTTACAATCTAAAACTGAACCTGCAAACACATCACATGCAGTGTTAGTGCTGTAAATTGCTCTGTGAAGCTCAGGGAATATGCAGATTGTTACAGTCACAAACGCCTTCCTCCCTGCAGTTGCAGCGGGGGTTTAAATAGACTAGAGCTTCTACGACGCCTCCTCTCTTTGCAACTGCTGTGACGGGCTTTTTAATTGCCTCGTTCCAATAACATGTCGTGGAAGGGCCAAGTCCACATGGACACCTGCTAATCATGTGTCCAGCGCATGTTCGCACATGCGCCTGTCCATTCATTGGATCTGATTGCGTCTTGGTGCTCTCTGTCTATGCATGATTCATTCTCACTTTCCATCTGTATCCTTGTCTCTCATTTGCACTCACTTTTCAGTCTCATTCTCCTCCGCTGCCACACACCCACCTATTTCAATTTCATTCCCAACATCACTTTTCATCTCTGCCTCACATTGACCATATCTCTTCGTGTTGGAGTGTATCCCTGCAGTCTCTCAGCCTCTCTCCTTCCCCTCCTTTTGTCTGACAGTCAGATTATTCAGTCTGATCCACACAGCGTGACTGTACTGGCTTACAATCAAAGATGATTCTGGTTCATTTTAAATGATGTATTTCGGTTCCACTTTGTTTCTGCTAGTCATGATAACACTGAGCTCAATACATTAATTATTGAGATTCATTGAGGGAAGACACATGAGATAATCAAATATGCTTGTTGTCGGTTTAGGCAGATCACACAAAGCTTTTAATCTACATGAAAAACAGTAATATTCCATTGGAGGGGCCAGATCACTAATCCTGTGTTTTGTTTAGTTTGTATCAGTGTTTTATAGTTCATGTTGCCCATTGTAACCGTGCCATGCACACAGATTTACCTTAATTACTACAATTGTCTTTTAATACAAGCTGCATTCCTGTTCTCAATAGAGGGAGTTTGTATGTAGTTGTTCATTGTTGACGCGTTAATTAACAATTTGTTTATCGAGCTTTTCAGCAGTAATTGCATGAGAGCAATTAAGATAATTGTTCTCATGCAATGTAGCAACGTTGTACCGTTAGTGATCACCTCAATCTGTTGCTGCTCTTAGCTTGTTCTGCTAATTGTTTAAAACTTTGTTTTGCTTTTTCAAGCAAAGAAACTTTCCATGCTGGATCTGACCATGTAATTAAAATGCAGTAAATATTGATCGTATTTAAATAGTTTTTCTCATTTTCATGTAATTAGTCAAAACACTTTAATTTGCTCCATTATTGCTGTTCTTGAATAATGAGGCTTTTACAAATGTTTTGATCTATTATCATTCATTATTATTCCTCCTGATGCTCCTAATTAGATTTTTTCCTTCCAATTTTAAAAACCTGAAGTGTTTTTGTTCAGGCTCACATATGATTGACTGGCTGCAGAGACAACTGCTTTTTAACTGACTTGATAAGTAATAATGAATCATCCTGCTTACATGTGTTAGCTCTTTATACTTTCTATTAGAGATGTTTGATATTATCAGCCGATATTGACATTAAAATGGTAAATCGGGAATTATTAATATGGGTTGGAATTTTTTTTTATACAACATGTACATGTTGTATATCAAACTCTTCAGCTAAGTCTCCTCTAACTCAAAATGACAAAATAAAAGCACATAATGTTTTTCATATATGTTTGTGTGTTTGGCAGAACTCGCATTAAATCCTGTGGCTGTTCATCGTTCCTCGCGTCAGCATAAGGAGCTTGGAAGTCGACTCGTCTCTGCAGACATCAGTATTGCTACAAAATATGGGTTATGCCTTAGATTACCTGAAATTATGTTGTTTGTGTTTTGTTTTCTGGAGGTGGATCAAATCATATCGGCATTGGTTGATATCAGTATTGGATATTGAGAGTTGGAAAATAATGGGATATCAGATCTCAGAAAAAAAGCCAGTATCAAACATCCCTACCTTCCATGCCTTCCAAACCACAATGTGCATGGGTGTGCTTGAAAGTTATATGCGATGATGAGGTTTTGTGCTGTATGTATGACTGTAGAAGACAATAAAAACAAATGGGATGATGAGGTGCAATAACCCGAGAGTCTGTGGAAGCTTCACTTGTTAACTTGTATTATTGAAGTGACTCCAGGAATATTACCTAAAACCTTGCTCTCCTTGTATCCTCAGAGATGTACATTCCTTCTCTACAGTATAACGCTAAGCTTTATATGACACTGCAATGGAAAAAGCGCACTTGTGTTTGTATGCAGCCATACAACCCAAATGAGGTCAAACGACTCAACTGGCAAAGCATTACAGACCATAAATGTGCATATCACTGGGTAATATCCTGTAGTTGTGTGCCATAACTCATATTTTCCATGATTATGGAAGAGGATGAGTTGGCATGGGGTGCATTGCAGACCTCCACTTCCTGATAGTCAAGGACATCAAGTGCTTTCTTTCCTACTTTTAATCTCCTATCTTCATTATGTCATTTAATCTCACCTCTATTTATCACCAAGACCTCTTCTGTTCTGCCCACCAACATGTCCTGTGATAAATTACATAACCCACAGTAGACCATTCTGCATGAATCACTGCAGCTGTACTCTAACGTGACACTGAATATAGTTTCTGCTGCAGGAGAAAGATAAAACCAAAACTGTTCAGTGTAATTTCATATTTCAGTAGCAGAATAAACCACCTTGTTGGGGTTGACAGTATGACAATAATATAATGTTAGAATTTTGTTGACCTTTATAGACATTTTAAAATGTATAGCAGCTTTCCATTTTTAAGTTCCAGTGTGAAAAATGGGATGTATATTTTGGCATATATATACCTATGGTACAAAGAACATAGAACGTAGAGTAACATACCCTTATCAGTAGAAATCCTCTTTCAGGGAAGACCTTGCATATTAAAGCAAGACATTGCCAGATAGCAAACACAGAAGAGTGTGTACTGAGCTGGTGTGTCTGCAGTCCAGACTTTCCACTAACAGATAACATTTAGCGTATCTTGAAATGACAAACAAAGGTCTGGGACTATTGATCTGATCTGCATCAGGCAGGAATAGGTCAAGATCAGGTCAAAAAGATCTACACCTCAAGCTACAGTTGTTAAATAAGATAAGCTACTGTATATCATAGTATAACCGTTTTTAGATACTAAATAATTAAATTCAAAATGAGCTTATTTTTCCATAGAAATGGACAAATGTATACATTTAAATATCCAATATAATGTTTCTTTTGTTTAAAGAAAGCTGGGCCTAATGTTTTTAAACTATATTCCAAGTCTGAATGCACAATGTTAGTAAGCTAATGTCAGCTAAAATAAAATAAATAAGAACTGTAATAAGGATTTTAATAAATATTTAAATATTAATAATATATTTCAAATACTGAAAGAATATTTTAATAACTAATCTGTAACTCTTAACTAAAACTGTAAATAGAATAAATGTATGACTATAACATGGTGGAATTTACAATATGAATGGAAACTAGCTTTTTGAGTGCTTTTCTGCATCTAACTGTACTCAGTTATTGCTCAGGTTGCTGCTATTAATGATATCACAAAAAGCTAAAGGTAGCTTCAAAGCTTTGTTGTTACTAGGTGCATTTTCATTAAACTCAGAATTATTGCAAAACAAATGTTTGTGATCTCATAAAGGGGTTTTTGAGACACTTTTTTCACATTTATGTGTCCCAGGCGTGACATAGTAGGTCATGTGACTGATTAAGCTGGCACAATGTGGAGTAAACTACCAGGAAATGCAGTTTTACAATAATTAGAAAGTCAAATGAGGGGGGATGGCTTTGAAAAGCTGTGGCAAATTTTCCACATCAAGTAAAAACCCCAAAATAATGTGTTGTGGTAACACCATGTGCGACGCAATTCTTGTAAAATCTCGTCAGCTGGACGGGATTTTACGAGATCTCCGACTTATGTGCTAAGCTCTGCTTAGTATTGCTGAATATCTAAATTGTGCAGTGGTTAGCGATGTGGCCTCACAGTAAGAAGGTCGCTGGTTCGAGCACAGGCTGGGGAGGGTTGTCCAGTGGCCTTTTTGTGTGGAGTTTGCATGTTCTCCCCATGTATGCGTGGGTTCTCTCCGGGTACTCCAGCTTCCTTCCACCCACAAGACATGCATGTTAGGTTAATAACTATGGTTAAAATCTCTACTTGTTATGTGTAAGTCGCTTTGGATAAATGACTGTATAGTAGTACTGTCTTTTGTGTTGTGTGTTTCCCTTCAGAAACTGCTCATCAACGGGTTATCTGTTTAATTTCCTGTCATAAAGTCCATTTACCAATAAAATCCTTAACAACTTATTTAAATTCCTTTCTTCCCATCCTATCTGCAAAAAAAAAAACAACCAAAAAACCAAACATACGAGCAAAAACATAACCTTCTTTACGGTAAAAGCTCCTTTTAAGTAAAAAATATGTCAATTGTCCCAGTATCACCTATTAGTTTGCAAAAATGTCATATAAAAATAAACATATATTACTTTGTGATCAGTAAATATGTTCTTCTTTGTGAATCTGCTCTTTATTTTTATTTTGTACATTTTCTTTCCAGTCGGTTTATTATTGTAAAGCTGGATTTCCATCTCTATGTTACCAGTTTATGTTTTATTCATCACAGGCCCGATGAATTTAATGCCTCACAAACTCTCAACTAATCATAATGTCTCAGTTGGGCAAGACTTTTCCATCATTAGTCTCACCTGTGGTTAAGCTTTCCTGCGCTACAGATGCTAATCTGTCAGTGATGAGGTTAGATACACAACACCCCTGCCCACACCTGTAACTGCATGTTGAAGGATGACATCTAATTACCAAATTACGTCTGTCATCTTCTTTCTGCTCTTGCTGGAGGCAAATAAGAATCAGGAGTCCCTAATTGGCAATCAGGGATGACTCAAATGCAGAGGCGAGGGTTCGCTGAATGTAAGTCAGCAGAGAAACTACAAAGCAGAAAGTGGAGAGGTCCAGACAGGCCTGAGAAAAACGACACTGTAAAGGTCTTTCTGTTCTGTGTTTTTAGTGTGTAGACTTCAGTGTCTATTTGATGCTTAATCCTCCGGCCAGACTGTCAGGAGCAGTTAGGTTTTACTGTCTTTCACCAAAGCATGATGTAATCTGTGATGTAGCATATTTGATGTATTTTTGTGCAAATGACCCCAAACTATACTTTGAGTGATGCAATTTGAACAGATTGTCACTTTATTTCTTTATTTCTTCTTAGTGGTTTACTTAAAGACCTACGAGGCTTCAAACTGGAGCTGCTCCAAATAGTTATGTCTGTGTTGCAACAGTGTTTGGATGGGCAAGCAGCATGCAGATGACCTCATGGTTACTCACTTCATCTGGATTCTGTAAACTAAATTAATTTGAAGTGATAGCTGCAACGTTGGCTGCATCCCCAGATCTCAACAATTAAATTGGCAGGCTAAATATGAAATTAAGAGGAATGATGTTTTTTTCTGTGAAAACAATACTTGTATTATTATTCAACTGTCTGTATTTCTATTAAATGTGCATCTTTGTCTCTGGAACAAATCTGGAATTTGAGTTTATGTGTAAGTGTTTTTCACCTGGACATTGATTCAAAAGGTGTAAAAATACTGAGGTGAGCTACTACCAAGTTACCAAAAGTAATAAATATATTTTGAGAATGAGCCCTAGTTACCACAGTGTATTTATTAAGATATTATTTATGGTCAGACCATCTGATAAAGAGTGGAAAACAAACAGACCTGGCCTGGATTCAAACTAAACAAATTTAAACTCTAAGCTGGTAAACGCTGCAAACTGGTTTTATACCAGAATCCATTCATACTTTGTACTACCAGAGGCTAGTGTTGAATATGCTGTGGTGACACAATGGGGACGATTCATTAACGACGTTTGTTTAGGGAGCAAACATTTAACACTACAGGACTCCAGACGTAAAACACCATGTGTGGTGTGTTTTTCAGTGTATGAATATATTTACACTGTTTCCACATATGAGGCTCTTCTTGACTCTTGAATATGATTTTTTTTATTATCAGTTCAGTTTTATTTATCCATTTGTTTGTTTCTTGCCAAACTTATATATATATGCTGGATTGCATCCACTATCATCTAACATAATGGAGGCTAGTGGATTAATGTGGTAAAAAGTTCTTTTTTTTTTAAACCTAAAAGAAAAAGTTAAATCTGCAGCATCTAAATCTATTCAGCAGGTTTAACCATGAAAACAAAAGTAAATAGAAAACAAGTGTTATAATAAGCGAATTCCCAAACATTTCACCTTTTTATTTGGTTCTATTTGCTTTCACACTGCTCTTTGCTCAAGCAGACCAAAGTGCCTGCATTGTGCAGTTAGAAAGGCTCTCCAGGAGGCAGAATTACCCAAAACAACCACCAACCAAAAAGAGAGAACAACTGAATCTGGTTCCCTAATTGGCCAGGAATGAAAACAACTTTTTCAATGCAAGTAAACAACAAAGCACCATATTTCTGCAGTCCTGGTGTTTCGATTTTTATCTTAGTATTTAAACCTGATGCATCTTTCATCATAATCTTTCTAGTATGGTAGCGGGAGAGGCAACAAACTACCTTGTTTTATTCCAACACATCCTGCATCACTTCCTGTCTTTGGCTCACTTGGTTCGTTTGCTTTCACACTGTAAGTCAGGAGTGTTCAAAGTCGGTTCTCAAGGGCCGCTGTCCTGAAGATTTTTGTTGTATCCCTGTTCCAACACACCTGGCTCCTATTAAATGAACACAAAAGCCAATGAGGTTCAACATAATGACTGATTGAGTCAGCTGTGTTGGACAGGATACATGGAAAACTGGCAGGATTGTGGCCCTCGAGGACTGACTTTGGACACCTCTGCTGTAATTGAACCAAACCAGGGTTCACTGGTAAATGAACGGAGATCCCGATTTTCAGGCTAACTGGAATTCTTTCGTCTGACCGAAGTTTAAACGTTCACACTGCTGCAAATAAACTTTACTATCACTGGAAAACCGCAAACCAAACACTGCCAGTGTTACTGGGTCTGTAACTTACTGTGATTGTTGGATTGTACTATTGGTGTAAACTATAACTGGTGAAATAAAAACATTTAACTCTCAGAATATTAAAATGGGTTTAACAAGCTGAAAATTTTCAATCTGAGCTGATTTTCATAAATACCACTGAAACAGAGGAGTGATCTTTCATCTGGGTACATCACACACATTAGGTGTTCTGAACACCCACAGAGCTATATGGCACAAATAAATGTATATAACTTGTTTGTGTTTTGAAACAGTAATAAAGGTTGTTATTTTTTTGTGAGCACATTTACAAAGCTATAAAATGTGTCTGTTGCTGTTACAGCTCTAGAAGCAGATCTGGACTAAAATGTCCAGTATCTGTAATGACACTACATTTATTCTGCAATGTGGAAATCTGAGCCAACAGGAGGTGAAAACTAAACTTTGTTTTAAGGCCAGATCAGTCTCTCAGTCAAACTAAACGATTTGAGAGCGGGGGGGTGCTCATCGAAGTGCTTTAAGAAAACAAACCAGGCAGATGAGTAATTACGGCTCTGTTTGGTCATTCTTTTATTCCTGTGACTTCCACCAGTTTCTGGAACTCGCTCCAGACTTGTGATGGGATGATCGTGTAAAGTTTTCTCTGTTACCAGGGAAACGTATAGAAAGGGATCTTAATAGAGACGAAGGAGATTAGAAGAAGAACGGCTATGAGCAAACTGTTCTTCATGAAACACTAGATGAAGCTAATATCAGAGGAATTCAAATTTCCAATTAAACAAGAGTGATGCTGTGGTGTGCATGTGTGATCATGAAACTAATATTGTACAGATCTGTTGGGTCTTATTGGACTTTGGGATAATGGGAATTATGGGCATCCACGTACTGCCTCTAAAATACAATTAAATGCTCATTTACAATTCTGTTATGCAGAGGGATGCTCAATGAGACTTCATATTGCTCTCAGCCATCCACAGGTTTTATTAGTGTATTTTAGAGTAATCTCAAAGGCAAGTATATTTCTTATTAAACTTTCTGCACTTAAAATTTCTCAGTCGGGTGCACACACTTCTGCTCTTTGTTTTCACTGGTGATCATATCCTGCTTCATCTACTGCTTGGAGGACGTTTTAATTCCCATCACTTTACACGCTGTTGTTTGGTCAGGACCTCTGTGCATCACAGTGGAGCTCTTTAAAGTTGATTTTTCTTCCCCCAGATATTCAGGATTAATGTGTAAAATAATAAGCTTAAGCCACACAGTGATCTTTTCCCAACCTTTATCACAAAGCTTCAGTGTTTAAACTTAATGAAATCTAAGGTGAAACCATGAAAACCCTGAGTTTGATTAGGAATTAATCAAATAAATGAATGTGTATGTCTGAGAAGACCTGACTATTGATGAATCTGTTGCTTTATCTCATTCTTTCTTTCTTGTTTGTGTTTTATTTAGTCTTATTTGGCTTATTTAGCCTCATTTTGTGAGCTTAGGGCTGAAATGTGGCACAGTTGTTTAGCACTGTGGCCTCACAGCAAGAAAGTTGCTGGTTCCAACAGTATTTGCATGTTTTCCCCGTGTATGCATGGTTTCTCTTTAGGTGCCCCGGCTTCCTCCCACTGTCCAAAAACATGCATGGTAGGTTGATTGATCATTCTAAATTATCCATAGGAATGAGTGTGAGTATGAGTGGTTGTCTGTTTCTCTGTGTTGGCTCTGTGACGGACTGGCGACCTGTCCAGGGTGTACCCGCCTCTCACCTGAAACACAGAAAGTGTACATAAACTACTGAAAACTGTGTAAAATTCTTAGAGGCATTACGTAACTTTTAACCTCTGCATTTGTTTGATGCTGCAGCATTCATATTTCTGGAGCCGTCCCAATGCTGAGAAACCACACTATACAACTTTTTCTCCCATGCTGCCGCATGACGTCACACCCTGGCAAATAAAGCCACTGGTGATTTTGAACGCTCGCTGTTATTTTGATAGGATCTCAGGTTTTACACATCCCAGTAGTGTCATCCTTTACCTGCATCCTTTCCATTCTGCACTGAGTGCTGCTGGAGCTTCTTAAAGAAATGTTAAGCACTGTGGCAGATTGCTTTATATATATTATTTTGCTGATATATAAATCTAATATTAAACCTGAGTACTTACTCAATGCATCTTTTTAAAAATAAATATCAAACTTTCTCATAGAGAAGAGATGCCCGCCTCTAGTATTCACCAAACAATATCATTTAAGTGCTGCTCATTCTTCTTGCTGAGTTTATGATTTAATGTGGCTGCAGCTGGATGTTTGTTCTGGATTTATTTGAAACTTCTGAGTTTTGTTTTCTTGGAATCAGCATTGAAATGGTGGCATTCAGCATAGACCACATTGACAGAAACATTTAGACAGTGTTACACAACATAATGAAGCTCTGGTGTTTTATAAGGCTGTCACTCGGCTGAAAGTCAGCAGCTGAGAGCCTCTTCAAACTGTCTGTGAAAGCACATACATCTGTCCCTGGCAGAATTTTAAGCAGATCACCTGACAATTGGTCATTAATTGTTTTTTTTAATAGGTTTAAGACAAGGATTTGCAGATTACAATCAGAAAGTGTGCAATTATACCAGCACATGGAAAAATTAACATACATCCATACATCGTTTGCGTCATTACAAACCTCAGTCGCAGTAGGAGTTCCCGCTCAGTTTCCCTGTTAATTAAAGCTTCTGTTATAATTCTGTGGCATCGTTCAGTAAAACTGAATTAATTACTGCAACTGTTCACGTACCTGCGACACTCGGAGGGTAATTAGGTCAAACTGCACCTACACAACTGTCATGGAGACCTCTCTGGAAAGCAGACTCACCTTTTAGGTGAATAATTTTCCTTCAGTGTAAGTTTTAAACATGTATACTGTGTCCCAACAGGTTTTCTTTTAAGACTGATACAGAAACATTAAGAGGCTCAACTTTTCTTCTTCTTTTCAATAATTTAGCTTCTAAGTTCTCTCATTTTGACTTCCTTTCCATCATCCAATTTTTTTCTTCTCCCCTCTAGTCATTTCTGACTTTGAGAGCTTCAGGATTATATTAGCTATCATTTATAGCAGGCCTGGGAGGCTGTGAAGAGTAGACTATCAGATAGAGAGATAATGGTACTTTATGACAGATCCTAGCTAATGAAATGCCACTGACTGTAATGAGATCAGTGAAAAGTGAGCTTTTGACCCCCCGAAAAGGGCAGACAGCATGTTGAGAATATCTACTGAGGGTGATCTTGACATCTAAGATTTCTGTCCTTCTGCTCCCCTCCTGCTCAGGATATTGAGTTTTTGGAAGGCTGTGAGAGAATAAAACTTTCATGGAATAAAATATGAAAATCGAGCTGCAGCCCAGCGCAAATCGCACATGCAAAAAGCCCAAACAGTGCAAATGCCAAAATGCTAATGCCAACATTTACCAGAGGCTGCAAGGTGGGGCTGTTCAAACAGCAGGAGGTGTGTAAGGTCAGGAAATGGATTACTCATTCACACTGCGCCTCAGAGGCCCACACGTCTGTGAACACTGAATACGCAATATTATTCCCGGCTGCAGCATGAAGAGGGTGAAATGCTCAGCTTGTTTGTGCTCCAAAGAACTTGTCAAGCTTCGTGTTGCGGTTCAAGGAACTAAAGTATTTGGCACTGGAATTTTCAGCTTTCATCTGATTTTCTCACTGAAGTCGGTGCCTTAAACCAGTTTCATTTTTTTAAACTGATCCAGTAAGGAGACAAAATATATATAAAAGTGGCCACAAGGCATTCACAGACAACTCAGGACATTCCCATTTACGGTGCAGTCTTACTATCAACATGTAAAAAGGATTACCTCGCCATTAAAGAGCTATTTAGTGGTAAAGCTGAGCATAGAAATGTAATTTATTGGAAATACACCACGCACTGGTTACATGGTGTTATATAATTTGAAACTAATATTTTAGAATTAATTAAATTCTAATTGAAAATATTCTTCCAGTTTACATGAAAATATTAATTCGATAAGGAATAAACCAGCCACTTTCTTGTAAATTAAGCTTAATTCCAAATGAACTTTTTAGGTGTTTACATGGATATTGTTCCTCTCTTTAAAGCAGAATGAACTTTGCATTTAAGTAGGAATTAAAAGTCCCATGTAAACGTAGCCATTGTGTATGTGTGTACTGCTTTCTTTATGGCTTTTAAGGTGTTAAGCGGTGCTCTATCACCTGAAATGAAGCCTGTACTGCAACCTTAGAGCTCAGGGGGATCTCATTCAGTTGCTGTTCAACCAGAGATACTAATGGTGGCACAAACATGGCATCTATATATGTTGACCCACTGGAAATAGATATAAATGGCTTTTTCTAATGTGATAAAAATATGAGTTATTTTAGTAAAATGGTTATATAAATAAAAAGAGGATTTTAAAAAATATATATTTTCATTTTTTCTGTAAGTTACCAAAACCATAGACCTGTCAGTGGTTGGACATCTAACTTCCATCTATCCATCCATTATCTACCGCTCATTCCCTGGACAGGGTTGCGGGGGTGCTGCAGCCAATCCCAGCTGACATCGGGCGAGAGGCGGGGTACACCCTGGACAGGTCGCCAGTGGACATCTAACGTTAGTTTATTTATCAACGTGGACTTGCTGTTGTTGTCCATTCTGTAGATGCTCGATCACACCGGGCTTATTCTCCTGTGTTCATGTGCAGTGTATTTTCTGCTGCCTCCATCTCATCCACTGTTTATTTATGGGGCACATTCATTTTAATGCTAAGCATGGATCAGTAATCTTTGTCATTTGTGGGCAGATAACCTAATCTGAAACAGATATGAAGTGTTAGGACAATTCTATGAATACAAAAGCAGTGCAACCTCATTGTCCGAAAGGGTTATTTTCTTGAATTCATGCAGTTTTTTTTTCACCAGTCATCAACAGCCTCTGTCCCGTCTCATTTCATCCACTCTATCAGAAAGTAAAGCAGTTGTGTGACAGCAGACACATTTGAGAGCTGTCATCTTCCTCCTCTCATCATCTCGAGGAGCTCGGGGACATGTTATGGTCTCTGTGAGGGGGTCAGGGGTCAAGTGAAGACGTCTATAGCTTCAGACGAATTCAGAGGGAGCTTATACAACAAAGCTGTCAAGTTTTCATTTACACCTTCCCGTCTCATCACTTGTTTTATTTTTCATTCCAGCAGAATCAAAGCTTCGCCTGAAAATGAGGATTTTAATGGGACACAGTTAACATGGGATTGACTGGTCTCCTTTTCCCACCATGCTTTCATTTCCATATGAATGTGCAACAGTTTAAACATGTTTCCTTTGTTTTAAATGGGATTTTTCTTTAGTTCTGCTGTTGCAGACTGATTTAAAATCCACCCAGCTGCCAAAAGACAACCCACCACTGCTGTTTATGAGAT
This sequence comes from Pseudomugil gertrudae, assembly GCA_037177535.1. Lineage (NCBI taxonomy): Eukaryota > Metazoa > Chordata > Actinopteri > Atheriniformes > Pseudomugilidae > Pseudomugil > Pseudomugil gertrudae. The sequence continues at coordinate 17,727,144 of JBAMHV010000022.1, forward strand.
AAGTCTGTAAACATACACACTTAATTTGAACCGGCTTTTCAGCTTTCACTGTCTGACAACCTGTTTGTGGCAGAAGGAAAACCAGAGATCCCTCAATCACCTGCCTCTCCTTTCCAATACTATTTCAGTTATAGCCAAGAAGTCATTTCCGTGGCTAATCTCCTTTAGAAAAGCACAGAGGGAAGTTATATTGAGTAATATAATATAGTACTTTTTTTTTTTTTAGAATTTTCTTTAATTGAAGAGTCATGGCTTGGCAGGATTAAATTTTATTGGGTTGAAGGGGAGCAGTGTGTCTTGGTGAGGCCACAAAGGAAATTGATTTTGTGCCCCACATCCTTTCCTGCAGCTCCTGGCTTGCACACAGACGGCACGGCACTGTGCCATGTTCGGGTGAGCTTGGATGTAATTTACTTCCCGTTTCTTTATCTCCGAGTTGAAGGTGGCTTCACTGTCATGTTATTAATGGGCATGAAAAAAACATGTAAGAAAAATGTGCTGAAAAAACTTTTTGTAGGTAGTTTGTATAATTTGGTGCATCTCATCTCTGTTCACTGGCCAGAATCAAAGCTAAACACATTACTTTGATAAAAACTGATCATGCTCTTAGAGCTTTTTTAAGTTTTTATTTTTTCTAAATTGATTTTGCAAAGATATATTTTATGTGGATCAGTGTGATTTATTTATTTGGAAAAAGGGTTTAGATAAGTCAGGATGGAAGAATAAAGATTTTCGAGATGTATATGCTCTTTCCCTCATTGAGGATATCCGAAAGGATTTTATTCAAAAAGTTAAAATGCACTATTTCTCCTTGTGCACAGGTGAGACGTTCGAGTGTTCCTACAGGGTTGCAGGAATGCTAGGGGGTATGGTCATTTAGCTCTTAGGCTGGCATATAAACATGCAATTTGACCAGGAGCATCCCAGAATCTTTCTGCACACCCATAAGCTTAGAGCGTTGCAACAGTGAGCATAAAGCTTTCTGTTGCATTTCTTTTTAGACCTGGGAAAGTAAGAAATGACCGAAGTAGATAAGAGGGTGTCAGGCTCAGGTGGTCGAACAGGTTGTCTAATAACTGAAAGGTTAGAGGTTTAAAACTGGCTGCGTCAAAGTCCTGTCAGTGTTGGTCTTGCTGTTTTATGGATGTTCAGTGGTGGTCGTCCTTATTTTGATTATTATGAGTGAAAACCTTTTGACATACCGTAACATGGAAATATGATATGATGTTTCTGGATGTCATTGTGATAAAATAACACCAGAAAGCACATTTTGTAGATTAACCGGGCATCTGTTCATTCAGTTCAGGTGGCTGCAGTCTCACTGTCATTTTTTATGAGACTTTACAAATACTCCACCTTTCTGTAATCCTGTAAACACAAAATTCACAAAAAACCAAACGCTCAATTCAGATGTTTTTTTTTCTCTTTTTTCTGTGATAATTATCAACTTTACAACCATTCATGTGTAAAACATCATTAATATTAGTACATCAGGATTTTTATGGAAGCAAATATAGACATTGGAAATCTTTTAAAAATGATGTCAAACTGCGTCAAACTTCTTTGTGATCCAGTGTCCAATTTTTTAATATTTATTTTGCATAGAAATCCTCTTGGTTCAAAACAACAGAGCTAGTAGCATTTAGTGACCTTTGTTGTTCCTATAGTGCTTAAAAAGCAGGCACAAGCACCACCACATCTGCCCTGCATCCTGTTCAGATGGTCAGAAGAGTGCACTTGAATTTTAACTAAACCTTCCCTCAGAAGAAACATTTTTACTCCCACTGAGCCTGAAGAATTGCTGGCCCGAGTGGACCCCTTTAGGCAAGTTGGCATGCTTGTAATACCACGACCAGCAGTCACCGGGGGCGACCCTGCCTGACTCGAATGTGCAAAGCTGACCTTTTGCTTCTAATGAGAGCATGTTCCTTGTGGCTAGATGTGGCAAAGCAATCTCTGTCCATGGAGAGGTGCTGTCACCAAACTTGTGTTCCCATAACAACAGCCTTGTCAAAGCTCATCCTTATCACTTTCACCCCCTCAACTTCATTTTTGCCTCTTCACAGTTGCGTGAAGTCCTGACACCCCGCTGAGTGCTTCACAAACTGCTGTCGGAAGGAACTTTAAGTGCACAGACGTGTTTAAACACACCATGAAAGGAAAGCTGCTCATGAGTTACTGAAACGTATTCAAATGCACATACTGACCAATTTTACTTTGTTTTTACTGAGAAAACAGGAAAAAAGGGTAGAAATGACCAGCTTTGTAGTCAACACATGTTAAATGGTGTAGTTTAAAACTAACGAGTAGCAGGTAGGCTGCAGGGTTCTTTCATGTGTGTGTATGTGTGTGTGTGTGTGTGTGTGTGAGTATGAAGCTTATCTTTTATCAGTATGATAGAAGAACTCTGCAAAATATCTCATGCCTCTGACGTTTGTGGCGTTATTTGTTGACTCTTGGCTGCGTCAGGGGAGAAGGAGAGATTGCTTTTAAGAGCCCTCACACTTATTACAAAGCTGTCACTGGTGGGAGTGTTGACAGCTGATTCCTCTGTGGATGCGCAGAAGGTGCCAAGATACCAGTTGTCAGAGAGGTGAAAGGTGGACAGACATACCCGCCATATGATCATGTCGATCCCTTTGGCTGCTGGCCACCGGCAGCTCCGGGAGACAGGCTGTGAATCTGCCTGCTGTGAAAATGATTCCTGGAAAGTTGGAAATACATCTTGTATATTTCATACAACATTCACAGCTGTGAACTCTCACCAGGTACTCGTGCTTGATTTGATTAACATATTTGAATGTAGGTGTTTCCAACAGGACTCGGGTTGAAGATAAAGAGATGAGCATGGAAAGAAAAACATTTGTCAACACAATTTGTCTGATTCTGAAAAGTTTGGTGCTGCTGAAAGATGTGCTTGTTTTCCTTTGAAATGTAAAATGAAGGTGGAAAAACAGTTCTTCTTCTCTTTTTTTTTTATTAACGTGTCTGTCCAGCATCTCAGCAGGCAGAATGATGGTCTGGCTGCTATATTGTACTGAGCAATTTTGCTTTGCCAAGAAGATCTTCATGTATATATGTATATACAGAGATCCTCTTGATAATCAGAA
>JBAMHV010000022.1:17742678-17766866 GCA_037177535.1 Pseudomugil gertrudae
ACATGTCCAAACCATCCCAATATCTTTTGCTCTGCTCTATCAGCCAACTCTCGCAACACACCAGTTCTTTCTCTCACCATCTTATGACTGATGTTAGACCTTATTACATTGCAGCATTCTCGTGGGAAATTCTGCATCCTGGTATCCACATGTACGTTAGTTTAATACTCCTTCTACATGACAATAAGACTCTCCTTTAGTACGAGGCTCCCACCAGCAAGACAGCTGTGAGCCCCATAAAAGCCCTATTCTGATTCCTCCTCTGGCCAGTTAACCCTTTACGGCCTGATGTTGCATACTTGATACATACTGAGACACTTTGTCATTATGAAGTTTAAACTAAGTTTTTTTTTTTGCAAAGGTACACAAAAGAAATGAGGTTGCTTGTAAATAAAGATCAGAAACGCTTCCATGCTTCATTCTTTGCTCCTGCTTTCATATATTTTCGACTCATACATAATGCTGCTACTAATAAGGAAATAAGAGGGCAAATTTCCCTGCAGGGATCTGTTCTCTGCTTACAGAGAGCATCGTTCCCAACCCCCAAACTGTGTCAAGCGTGCTGTGAGATGAAAGCAGAAACATGAAATAAAAAAGCTCTAATAGAGAGAGAACAATGGCAGGTATGATGTGCACTTCCTGGTATTATACAATGCAGACTAGAGTTATGACAGGAAGTCACACTAGATGAGAATCTAATTGGGGTATCTGATATCTTGCTGTGTCATCAATTTATTAAACATGCTTCACTGACATCTCCTGACATGCATTATCAGAAGCAGCAAGCACACTGTTTGTCTCTGCAGACGTCATCAGATGGAGGAGAAAGCAGATCCTCTGTTCTGTTATTCCTTCTGCTTTCAGTTTGTCATGTTTGTAGTTTAAACTGAAGCTCTGGCCCTGAACTAAACGGCTGGCAGGTTCTGCCTCACATCGCTGGACTAAAGTCTGAGTCAGAGCAGAGAAGGGATGCTTCTGATTCACAGTACAACTCTGAAGTCTCCGAGTCTGACTCCACGTCAACACTTAAGTCCTCTTAAGCTTCAGGCTGTCAGAGCAGAGGGTTTTTCCTCCAGTTTCACTCACAGTATTAGTTGTATACTTTAAGCACTGTATTTGAGTTTCAGCAGATTATTTTCCATGTGCTGGATCTGCATTTGTGCTAGTTAAGCAACGCTGGCATCCTGCAGATACGAGTCTTTTTTTTAAAGTGGCGTAGCTGAGTTTCCCTGCTTTATTAGGCTGATACTACATGATAATTTGCAAACACCACCTATGTCTAATACAGTCAGTCCCACATATGTTAAGACACTCACATAGGTTTAGCTATTTAAGATTTTTGCCAAAACATATTCAAGATAAAGTTATGAATATTATGGGCAGACTCTCAGCCTTAATTTGAGGGTGTTCACATCCAAATTGGAGAAACTCTTTATGAATTAAAGCTCTTGAATGTGTAAATTCCTCTTTTTAAAGAGACTAAAAGTAACTGGACAGTTAATTTTAAAACTACTTTATGGCTTTATGGGCTATTTTCTCATTAATACATCATCAATCCAGTAGGGAAAGGTTTTGGATTTTTTTCCCAGGGTGGCATTTACATTTAGGAACTGCTGAACCCACGACATGCAGTCAAAGGAGTTTTAAATAGATATGACACAGATTATCCATAGGCCAAAAAAAAAAAAAAGAAAAGAAATGCAGAGCAATCAGTTCAACATTGTAATATATTCTGAGAGGAAAAATCAGTATGCTGCAGAGTTTGGGAACACAAAACCTATGACTTCCATAGTCATAAATGAACCCTTTTCATAACATCCACCTAAGAACACACTTCAGAAGTACCTGAATCAATGTGTAAGTCTGCTGTAGGGAGAAGACTTTGGTGAGAGCAAATACAAAACAAGTTTCAGCTCATGGTGCAAACCATAAATAAGCCTCTAAATGAGAAAATCCAGATTAGACTTGACCAAAAAAAAAACATCTAAAGAAGCCGGCTCAGTTGTGAAACAGCATTCGTTGGTCAAACAAAACTAAGATCAACCAGAATGATGGGAAAGAAAAAGTATGTAAGAGACCACTCTTCTGTAGAACATGCTAGAGGAAAGCATGCTCAGTTTCCAGTGGTTCTGAATCATCTGTGTTTATTGGTGATCTGACAGCAGACAGAAGCAGCCAGATGAAATCCAAATTTATAGGGATTTACTTTCTGCTCACATTCAGCAAAATTGATTATCACGTCAAAGTACAGATGAACAATGGCCCAAGAGGTTCTTTTTAAAGCAAAGAAGTGCAATATTCTGCAATGGCTGAGTTAATCATCAAATCCCAACACAATCAACAAGAAATTCCTTCTTGTTAAGACTAAATCTAAGGCGGCAAGATCCACAAACAGACAACAACTAAAGGCACTTGCAGTCCCCTTGAGATCAAGATTTCACTCACAAAAGGCTGCAATTCCTAAACGCTTCATAGGTTTTTCTACCACTTAGGTAAACTAGAATATCTGCACTTTACTTACATCTCAGTAGTTTTATTTTAAAAATGTGGTGGCCAGAGCCAAAATCATAAGAATTATCTTACTTACCAAATGGTCATTTAAAATCCAACATGCAATTTGCAACATAAATCATGTAACATAAACATATTATTTTGGTGAATAAATCAAATATTTTGCATGACTAACAAATGCACAAGTGTGTTCATTCGATGGATAATTAATAATAAACAGATTTTTTTCCCAGCTGACTGGAGTTATTTTGTTAATGATTACTAATAAAAGATATTCCTACCTGTCTGAACTAAAGATCTGCTGCTTCTGTCTTTTAATTCCTCATAAAACTGATTAATCCACAGCATCATAATTCAGATTTGCCTCATTGTTTCCTCTTTTTAGTGATTATTTCTGTTGAGGTTTCATGTCATCTTTCAGCTTTAGGTGTGTTGACAGAAAAGCCCTGCAGGACGCAGCACTCTGGGACTGAACCTGCCGCCGAGTACTGACGGGTCTGTGATGCTGTCTGCAGAGCTAATGTTTGCTCTCAGAACCTCCTGCAACTGTAGTACAAAAATGTCTTAAAGAAGAGTTGTTCCAGACTTAGTGCCAAGTCTGCTACAAAGAGTAGCTGCAACAGATCCACAGAATCTCAATTCTATAAAACCGGTGGAGCTTAAAGTACCTCCAGTAAACTTTGTGTAACTTATTAAAATGCAAGGAGGGACAGGCCAATATAAAGCAAAAGTATTTTATGATTAACAATAATTATGTTTATAAGTGTGCGAGGTGAACATGGTTGTGTTGCTTGGTATGGTGAGAAGGTTCTGCCTCTGGATTTTACATAAAAAAGGTTCTATTTCACATCACATTAAACCTCCTCTTGAAAAGACATTTTCTTTTCTGCCACCTGTCTGAAATAAAGGAGTGAAAATAAATGAAGTATATCTTCACAACTACAAAGGTTGCATGTAAAATCTGTCTCAAAAGAAAGTCCAGACATGTGAGATTACAAAGGAAGTTTCAGAAACAAGATGTGCTACTGTCTCAGAAGCACACTGGAACATGGAAACATCTTCTCAGTGGTAACAGCACAACTTGAGTAGTTTTACACATGTTTTAATGAAAGTAAATATCTCCCTTTAGCCACTCTTTTAGCTCACAAAGTTTCTCTATACCAAAATTGCAATAAAGTTTTTTTTCCAGGTAAATGTTTAGTTCAAATCAAACTGCTGCAGTGGGTTTCTGTAGTTTAGATAGAATTAGAAAATGTCCTGGCAAATAAAGCTATCATCACATTTTAAAAGACGTGTACAGATGAGGAAGTTCTCCCTGTTACATCCGTTGCAATCTGTGCTCCTCTTTAGATGCAGGAACCATATTAGCTTTCATCAGCAATAAAATAATCAGTTTTACCTGAAGCTGGAATGGTTGCTTCATAACTGAAGGTCAACGTACGTTATTGGTCTAAGAGCTGCGCATGTTATCTGAAAACTTTAACCCGGTGAATACTTTCTGCCTCATTATTCTGTTTTATAGCACTTTGAAGACATTTGAAGGCCACATTTTGATGAAAAAATCAGTTTTGTTCTTTTGGAAATGCCGGCAACATCATGTGAGATTGATTAGGAAGCTGTTGCATCTCTTGACCGCACGACTCTGTAAATGTTGAAGCAGTAAATCATATAAATGTGGATAATGGCACAGTAATGACTGGGCTTCTCTCCACATTCAAAACGGTGGTTTCAGGCTGTTAGTTTTCTGACAAGCACTTAATTTGAAGCATGCTGAGACCTTTAGTTATGCTGAGTGTAGAAACAAACACAGCCACATCTCATTTAAACGGTATGTTTACCAAATGCAGAACCTGTAGCGGTGGTCCTGCAGAGCCCACTTTGAAGCTGCCGGTGAGATTGAAATGATCTGGGGTGTGAAATGTCTGAAAATGTTCGGAGCTCCTTTAACATGTGAATTGGCAGCCTGACAGAGCGGCAGATGTTCAAGCCGAGTGTGCATTCTTCTTTTGTCGGGAAGGGACTCCTGTGTTTGGCTGCTTTAAAAACAGACTCGGCACGATGGAGATTAGGCGCAAGCTGTGCAACCGGTGTTTAGTGTCGAGCAGGCAGGCGGACAGGGGACAGGTTTTACATATCAAAGGCGAGCAGACAGAAGGAAGAGAGCGAACATCAGGCAGGGCGATCTCAAATCCCCCTCCATACATCGAGAGCCAGAAGAAAGAAGTGCTGCTCTGATTGTAGACACTGGAGAATGGGCGTGAAGCAGATTTATTGAGCATTAGTGGTTTATCAGCAAAAGAAGAGCTAGTCTTTATCTTGTTTAAACACCTTGTTGACCACATATCCTGACAACAAATGACAGTGATGTGTGCACATAAAGATTACAATGTTTTCTTATACTCAGAACTTGTTTACAATCCAGGAACTCTCATTTTTTAGCCTTGTTGTTTTCACTGGGACAACTTGTTGAATCTGTACGTGCTGCACACTATTTTTACCCCAAGAGGACAAAGAAGAAATGTCTCTTAAGCTTTTAATCTTTCTTAGCAACAAAAGGGAATGAATGTGAGCAAGTACTTACAATTATGATGATGACTTTTGGGGTAAGGAAGCCTTAAAGTCTCTCATAATCAAAGGCAGATTGGGGTGAGCTGCGACAAATTCTCTAAAGCAGTGGATTAAAAGTGTTTGTGAAAGTCAGCCTGAAGAACATGAAACTCCAGCACAGATTTTTCCAACAAGAAAAACAAAGTTTGTTGTTAAACTTAGTCTCTATGAGGACGGGGCATTTTTGGTATATATGCCTATAACCTATATGCCTCCAATAAAGTACAGGAAATGTTCTTGACAGGTTTTGGAGGATGTCAAAGTTCAATCTGTATGGGAAAATTCTGGATATTACGATCCAGAACCTGGAAAAATAGTGGGTCTTTAGAATTATGATCACTACAAGAGAACAAACCAAGATATAAACATTGAACAAACACCACGATATAGCCGAACGTGGGTTCATTATCAATGTAATTAGAAATCGAATAATGTTTCCATATAAAATGAATGTAGGTTTAGAACATACATGGATAGATGGAGGTCTGCGCTCCCCGAGTGCTTTTCTAGTTTTTAATGCATCTTTACTAATTGGTGTTGTTTCAGAAAACTGGTAAACAACTGATTGGTCCCTTTTTACAGCAAACTTGTGCGATGTGGAATAAGTAACATGGGTGAACCTCAACCCAACTGAGTACTACCAACATGGTGAGCGCTGCTACTTATTCCACAGATTTAGTTTGTTAGACAGGAACCGTGCAGCAGCATTAATCATAGAGGAATATATTCTTCTAAACAGATTGAAGCTCTTACAGTTAATTACCTCTACCAAGGTGGAGGTCATCCTGTATTCTGTGTGTCTGTCTGTGAGCAACGTAAAAGTTCTGGACACATTGTGATGAACGTTCTAGGAAATCTCAGAAATTGAATAAGGAGGAAATTATCAGATTTGGAGGTGATCCTGATTACTGCCTTGATCCAGGGTAATTATTAAAGCGTTCTTTATTAAGACAAGATGAGGATAATTTCCCCATTACAGCTTCTAATTCAAAGACTCTCCCCTAGAATCACTGGCACAAAACAAGACAATGGGGTGTGCGCTCTCTGAATGCTTCTAGTTTTTATCTGTAGTCCTTACCACACAGAGAAACACACAGAGACATAGTAAGTGAAATTAAAAGGAAAAAAAATTACCTAGTAAAAATAAGAGAAAAAGTAGAAAAACTACAAGAGAAGTTTTCCTAATATTTATTTGAGCCCCCTCCCACAGTTCCTTCCCTCATTGTCCTATAAGGTGTTACAGACTGTGACGTGTAACCCATTCTCTGTAATTCTGAGTAAAGGGAAACATGAATGATGATAATGATAATTATTCTCACATTTGACACGTGACATTTCACACTTGTGAAATGTCACGTTCTGTCATGTATTTAATCCCACTGAAGGACTTATGGAGCCAATCCCAGCTCACAGTGGGCGAGAGGCGGGGTACACCCTGGACAGGTCGCCAGTCCATCACACATAGACAAACAACCATGCACACATTCACTCCTATGGACAATTTAGAGTCTCCAATCAGCCTATCCCCAAGGTGCATGTCTTTGAACTGTGGGAGGAAGACGGAGTACCCGGAGAGAACCCACGCTAACACGGAGAGAACCCATGCTAACACGGGGAGAACATGCAAACTCCTCACAGAAAGATTCCCGGTACAACCCCCCCTGCCCCGTCTCAGGCTCAAACTGGCAACCTTTTTGCTGTGAGGCCACAGAGCTAACCAACTGCGCCACCGTGCAGCCCTTGATCATGATATGAGGTGTTAATTTAGGATAAATTAATTCAGTATTTTGTAATATCACAATTATTCCCAGGATGCTATATTATTTTATATTCTGATTTAACACAACTTAACACAGTTGGACTGTTGATCACTGAAACAATGTTCTGGTGTCGATCATCGTTTCTTCTAATGAAAGTTACTCATATGAAATGAATCTATAATCAATCATTTGGGACTGTACTTCGTTTAGCATGTAGTTCTACCAGCCATTCATACAGTGACCTCACATTTGTGTGAATAAATCCCTCAATGATAGTAATTGTTGTTAATAACCACACCTCCATGTCAGGGACCAGAGGACGAGAAGCAATCAGAGAAATGACCAATGAGTCATTCAGTCCTTTCCTAATAGTTTCACAACCCCATCTAACTTATATCCCGAGAAATTGGCCTCATCTATAACTTGACGACACCTATCACCAGAGGAGTAGTGTTATTATTCTCAATGCAGCGTTGCAGCTCTGCGGCAATGGCCATTAGGTTGAGACGGCAGGGGTTATTATTTCCCGAGGAGCCCCGGGGTCTACTTGCTGCAGGGGTGGGCTGAGCAGGGCAGCGCTGCAAGGAGACAGAACAAATGCAATTTAAGTCTGAAGAAATTTTCTCCTGAAAACCCAATTATGTCTGCAGGGAGGACGAGGTGATCAGGGTCATTTTGTTCTTCTTAATGGAGCGACAGGATGTAATGATGGGGTCTCTTTTTATTCTCTTGGCTTTCACTTACTGCCCACATCACTGTCACACATCTCTTCCTACCACCCTCCCCCCACACATACACACACTCACTGTCACACTCATTATGAAGGGAGTGAATAAAAGTCCACCCAAAGAGTGTGATTAAAGATTGCTGCCTTTCAGTGTGCGCGGATGGATTTCAAATAAGATTTCAGAGAAAGCTCAAAACTGTGAAGTGGGGAATTGAATAGTGGGAAACAAATGGGGCCGAGGCAGAGGTGGGAGTTCGATCTCCCTGCAGTCCGACTCATGATGTCCAAATGTGTGTGTGTGTTTCAATTTGTGACATCGTATTTCGTCAAAGTGCGCGCCTGCATCTGACAAGTACAATTTCACAGAAGAAGTAGCGTCAGACAAGTAATTTGTCCCGGGAGGAAAAGTGCTTAACAGGCACAATGTAGCTGGTAGAGCCATAAAAAAACAGCAACCTGGAAGACGTAAAGAGACGAGGAAAAAATGGACTAAATATATAAATGAAGCATGAAGGAATGCCATTAATCATGTTTACAGGTTGAAGACTTCAGGTTTTCGCTTATGAGTTTGATGTAGAGCGACGACGGTATCCCTGCATACAGATTCACTTCTGACAGGAAGTGTGTGTGTTGTAACAGATGTTAGACGTGTGGCCACAGGCACAAAGTCTCACACAGACACTATTTATTGTGAAGCATCTCATCATTTCTGTGTAGGTGTGTGTGCTTGTCAAACATTAACCACATCGGTTTTTTACCTCCTTGCTGGAGGTTTGAACTTTTATTCACGCAGCAGAGATCATTGTATGTCACACCTTTTATAGTCTGGTTAAAAACTATTCTGATTAGCTGCAGGGAGTCTGTTAAGTAAGGGATAATGCCTGACGAGGTGTCCTTGGATAATGGACACCTAGCAGCCAATAAGAATCAAGTATTCACCTGTACCATGGTATATAAACTCTTATACCATGGTTACCTGGGTTTATTTAGTTAGCCGGCTTGTGTTTTCGGTGTGTATATATTCTGCTTGGTTTCTGCATTTCATTGTTGTAGTCTCGCTGCACGGTGGCACGGCTGGTTAGCACCGTGGCCTCACAGCAAGAAGGTTGCCAGTTCGATTCCTGGTGTGAGCGGGGCTCCAACCGTGATCCTTTCTGTGTGGAGTTTGCATGTTCTCTCCGTGTTAGCGTGGGTTCTCTCTGGGTACTTCGGCTTCTTCCCACAGTCCAAAGACATGCACCTTGGGGATAAGCTGATTGGAGACTCTACATTGCCCATAGGAGTGAATGTGTGTGTGCATGGTTGTCTGTCTGTTTTTGCCATGGATGGACTGGCGACCTGTCCAGGGTGCACCCCGCCTCTTGGCGTTGACAGCTGGGATTGGCTCCAGCCCCCCCGCGACCCCGCTCTGGGATTAAGCGGTAGAAAATGGATGGATGTTGTAGTCTCAAGGGGTCAAAGTGACCCTTTGCATGTGACATTATGCTCTACAGAGGTACGCCTACTACGCCATGATGGATGGCAGAAGAACAGAATTCTGCCTGTGGAAAATCCATAGACGGGAAAACCAGCTCTCTGCAGACCCTTTTTATCGTCATCTTTTGTGGTAAAATGGTCATTTCTTGTTACCCGGTGGGCTGCACCAACAGGCAAGGAGTTAACCCTAACTTAGCTTTTTACTGTATACTGTTTGAAGGAGAAAGAAGGATTGCAGCAATCAACTGAAAACACGGGCATCCCTCATAGCACTCACCTTTAATTTCCAAAACAACCACAGCCATGAAGACGAAGAGCGCACTAACCTTTTTTTAAACTTGGATTTTTCTAAGAATAATCATTAATCTCTCATCCCAGAAATAATAAATTATTACCGTATTAAAATACTACTTTGCTAAACGTAATACTGTGTAATGCTGCGGTACTTTTTATGTAAAAGTTTTTAACTGAAGATGCTCATAGGAGAAGAAAGATGTATATATGATATTGAAGTAAAAGCACCTTGTGATGCAATGATGCTCCAGATCAGTGTTGGAAAAGTGAGCTTTACCCATGACATCATATTTAGATTCAGCTCTTAGAGGCATTTAAGTATAATTGATTTACATGGGTGATAAATTATGTCATGGACACTGACGAATTGCTCATTATTCCTGCTGTGTGCTTATGATTGCCTGAATGTAAATTTCTGTGTGTGTAAAAAGCATGCTGGTACAAATAAAGCATATGATGATGTATGTTTTTACAGATTTGTCGATGCACATCAAAGCACAGGGAAATTAATGCCACCTAATTGATTTTGGCTGCATGGCCTCACTCTGCTGCCCTTCCAACACCACAAACAACACGGCTCCTGAAGCTGACACGCAAGACTGAAATATCAGAGTAAAAAAAAATCTTCTTAGACATGATGCCTTGTAGCTAGCTGAACTAATTGATTAATTTTCTTTGATTACTCCATACAACACCAATGATTCCAAGATGTTTTGTAACAGCTGCATGCCAATGGGAGACAACACAGACAAGGAACACTTCCACGAAGTGTTTTTAAAGCACAGCAGGGGCTGAAGTAAAGTGCATCCTGTCACCCTGAAAGCTTTAGTGTCTATTCATGTCTCGTGTGTGCTGCAGTGATGAACAAAGCTAAAAGGTATTGATTTCTTCTGAGGAAGCATAATGACATTGTTCAAGGTTTGCTCTAAAGTTCTCTGTGAGAGATTCACCGCTACTCTTCAGATATCTCCTGACACCTGCAGGGACGGTGGCTTTTCCCCAAGCTTTTAGTGAAGGATCCTGTCACCGGTCATAGGTCAGGTCGTAGCAGGCAGCTATCGATTAGCCCTGAAGTCTTTAGCGTAGTTAAGCATAGCAGTGAGGAGGTAGTCCCTTGAGGTTGGGTGCACTCCTTCTCCAGGATGAACCCTTCATATCGGAAATAATGTTAAAGAGTCAGTGTTTATACAGCCGCACACACAATGCCCACAAGCTATTGATGTAATATATGCATGGAAAAAATCAATGCATCAGTCATTCATTATTATTAAAGCTTGTCAGCAACAGTTGTCTCTAGACAAAATTAATTTAAAATGTTTCACCAAAGACTTGTGCTCACATTGGAGGCCATCTTTCCCCCTGGTTCCCTCCCAGTTTTTCCCCTGTGGACAAGGAATACATCAGTGCTGCAGATGAGATGCTGAAAATCAGCGAGCCACCTCATTTGCATACAGAAACGCTCACAAATACACACTTGGATTTAAAATGCAGACCAGATTAATTTTACAACTAAAAACATACTCACACTAACAGCTGTATGCTTAGCTCCCATTGCTTGGAATGGGCCAAAGAGGATCCGATGTTGCCGTGGTGATCGTGATGGATGGCTGCTGTGATTGTAATGTTTATGTGCTCTGAATGTGTGTGTTTCGCTATGGTAGTTCAGTCAAGCCTATGTCTCTTTAAGCCGCCACAAGTGGCCTTATTAACATACATTCACAGTCGACGTAGCACAAAGAAACGTGTCATTGTGGATTTTAAATGAATCGGCTGTACTTCAAAACATCCCCAAACCAATTTGATGGCAAAGAATGGCATATTAATTTACTTTTTCTTTTTTTTTTAACAGATAGAAGATGGAAGTTCTCAGTTTGACCTCATTCAACCCCATCATTGTGGAGCAGACAGCAATGTGACAGAGGCAGATTTGAGTTTTAGGACAGTGCAGTGAAGTCAGCAAGATGGACTCATAATGAGCCTCTCTGTGCTCTGACTTGTTATTAAGTATTCATGTTCCAGATATATTTAACTGACTTTGTAAAACAGGGAAAAATCACGCCACCAAAGTTCATTGGTTTAAGCAGCAGAATACTGTGAGACACTTTCCAGCAAAGGGTTCAAACATGTGGATGTTACAGGCGGCATAACAAATGGCACCCGCTGCCTTTTATGATGCTTTATTTGTGTTTGTGTTTAGTCTCGTTTCATTCACACACTCATTCACACACACACGTATGTACATTTTTTTGTATGGATGGAAATATGGAGGAAATAATACAGGCTCAGTTTGGGTTTCCTGAAAACACTCAGCCAGGCCACTCGAGGCCACTCTACAGAATCATTCACTTTTAGTTTATTTTCCATGAGGTTTAAGATGTTTTCCTAAATTAAGCAAATAGCATTAATTAGTCAGCATTGTGCATCTATCCTATATTACATTAGATTCCCTGAACATGTCTATACTGTTTAAGATTGGCTGCTGTGGTCACAGCAGACAGAAACAGGACTGACCAGAACATTTAACATCTAAAAGAAAAGTAATTGTTTCAGCAGCAAGTATGACAGAATTGTGTTTATTTGTCCCCTGTTACTAATCTGCTGTGTATGGTAGGGCGATGTATGATCCTGTTCTAATAACAGCTCTCACTGTGGTCTGTTAACGCTGATGTTTCATGTATTTATTGCTTTTAAGTAAGCACAAAAAAGATAATATGTCATGTTTAAGTTACAGTACATTTTTATGGCTGAATTTTTGTTCTCTGTTGACACTGCGGTCATGCACAGCCCAAAGACAGGATGAAGTCTGTCCCCTGAGAGCCAGAAAACGTGCTCAAGCTCTATCTGAGCCAATTTAGGCAACATATAAACCAGTGTTTAAATAGATGAACACAGATTCCCATCAATATGGTTTTGTGCTTGATGTTGTTTAAAGGAAATAAAGAGATGACGCATCTTGATCTCGTATTTTCTATCATGTAAAACTCAGAGCGTATGCATATAAAGCTTTACTCTGACTTTACAGATTCAGCACATCACATGCAGTGACAAAAAGGTTCAACTTCAACTGCATGAATATTAAATGCGAAGCAATTTTATCTGTATGCATTGGATTAAATCCCTTTTTTATACAGTTGATTTCAGAAAAAATATGACTCTTGTTTCATTTATGGCGTTTTTTTCTAACATAGTCTTTTAAACCACTATAATAGCGTTTGAGTAAAACCTCCACAATGTGGGGGTTGGACTGTCAAGAACAATATAAGCAAAAGAGACTGGTTGGCTACAGTATGAATCTACTCAGGTCTGAATATCAAACATTAAACCTCATAATGAAACTCTGTGTAAGACTTTCCTCTCAAACATCATGAAGTTTTTTTATGGGGTGCACGGTCTTGTAGCCATTTCATTCCTGATGTTTGTGTAATTTCACTAACCACACACAACAAGGCCCCTGAACGGTGCCAGTTTGTGTTTGTGGTGAGTGGGCAGAGTGTGCAAACACCAAATTCTATGTTTGCAATGAAATTTTGCAGGAGTGAAGTGTAGGAAGGAGTTTTAGGCTGTGTGTGAAAAGAGTGGGTGGTCGAAGCTGTGAATTGATGAAGTCAGTGGGGGGGCTCATCGGTGTGCATGAGAAGCAGAAGAAATCTTTTTCATTGATTTTTCTGTCTTTGTGCAGCTGTAGTAGTAAAATGAAAGCTCAGGTCCTTGAGAAACGCTGACCCTGGATGCACTCGCGAAGTGTTTTGTAGAGGTACATCTGCACATTGTGTTGCATTTATTGCTGGATTTTATTTAGCTGAGTCTTCACCTTTTTTCTGCTCCAATCATGTGGTTAGAAGATGTTGCAGCACAGGAACAGGAGATTGTTCTCCCCTGTAAATCACACTCTTTTACACAAAAGCTGATTTAATATGAGGATTAAATAAACATCATTTACTAATATGATACACGTGGTCATCTATTCTGTTTCATACTGGAGTGGAGGATGTGTGCTGCATTGGTTAAGGGTTTATTAGATGTGATGCCTCAATGACCAAATTCCTCCTTTTTCTGGAACAATGGGCTTACCATAATGTATATCTTGTCCATGCTTCCCTTTCAGCACTACTGGATCTCATCATCCTCCCTCTTTTCTACATGCACTTAACTCACTGAGCAGCAGTTGTGGGTTTCGTCCTACAAAAATCTCCCAAACCATAAGTCTGTTAAATAATTGCTAAATTCAGCACAGCTGTGTGGAATGTGAGCAATGCTCTCTATAAAGAATAAGTCTCACTGCTCACCTCATTATTGTATAGGCACATCTTTCATCAATGAATCAAAACAAAGAAATTAATAATTAAATGAATAAAAACAAACACGGAAGTACAAACCAAGAGGTAAAGAAACCTTTAAAAAAATTCTTGTTTCAGGTGGTGATATATATATATATATATATAGTAAATATCTTTGTAACAGAAGATTATACATAATAATACCTATATTTATACTTGTATCTATAGTTTTTTTTGCACTTCTGACATTTCATATAAGGTCATGTAAATAAATCTTTAATTACCATGACAATGGAACTCTTTTTAGTAAATGTCATTCTAAATGTGTTTCTAGACTAAAGCTTTCAGGTCAAACAAAAAGCAAAACACAAAAGAAAGATTAAAGAGCATTTATTATTATATTGGTATAATTTATATTTGATTAAAACTAAGATTGACTATCAAGTGTAGTGCTGTTTACGTTGAACAATAGTGAACACATGCACATGTCTGGCAGAATGATTTGATGAAAGGTTTTTGTTTTCTTCTGGCTTTATGTGTAACAAAGTCTGCATAAATGTTTCTGCTATAAAACAAAATCACAGTAATTCCAGAAAAGTTTGTTTCTCAAGCAGAAAATGAAAATATAAATTGACAGTAAGTTCTTGTTTTGTCTTTTTCTCTCTGTATGAAAAGACAAAGCTGGTCTCTGATCAGTCCGCTTGTGAGTCTGTTGTGGTTTCAGCGGTCTACGTTCATCTTCCTTAGCTTTGCTGGCAGGTTGTCCTCCAGCCTCCCTCCAGCTGACAGAAGAGGGCTGTGCATTGGGGCTGGAGCAGGCGCCAGCGAGGTCGGAGGGCTGCGTTGATACAGGTCTCCAGTGGACTGGGTCATGGGCTCGAAGCCCACCTTGAGGGACTTGAGTTGCAGCCGATCCTGCGTCACTGGACTGTTCGAGGAGCTGAGGCGCTGCAGCTTCATGGGGAGGTCCCCCGTGCTGCAGGCCTTCTCTGAGTGCTGGGAGCTGAGCAAAAGCACCTTCCTCTGCAGATCTTCTTTACCAGATGAACTCATCCTCTGCAGCTTGCTCGGCAGTCGACCTGCAGTCCCTCCCTGGTGGCCCCTTTCCTCTGAAGTGTTGATGCAATCCACAGAAAACACCCGGTCTCGCCGGGCACCGTGGCTCTCAGTCAGTGCAGGGGTGGGAGTGGACAGAGGGGACGGCAGTGAATTCTTCTCCTCGTGCTCTTTGACACTATAAGGTGGTGTTGGCACCTCAAATGTGCTGTGAAACTGAGAGTAGTCTACTCTGAAAAAGCCTTCCTCCAGCGACATCACTGGCAGAAAACGATGGCCCCATAGCACCTCATCCTCGGTGTACGATGTCCGTGCCTGGCATGTCATACCTAGAAAAGGATTAGAGGTGAGTAAAAATCTTAATATTGTTCAAGAAAAACAGCTACTAGCTGATGGGGAGGAATATGAAATGGCAGCATGTCACTTCTTAGCTTCTTCCTCTCTGTAGCTGTAAGAGTTTCATGCTGCTGCACGCATCATTATTTAGTTCATTTTAGTCACAAACCAGAAATGTAAATACAGCTGAACTTTTTTAAAAAGCATTTTCTGCTTCACTGACCCAAACACAAAGCTTTTAAAACCTATTATCGCAACTTTGTCAACCTTCTTTCAAATCAGCCTAATGTACTGTGATGGAATGGCGAGGAAGATGGCACAAATAAAAGTTTTTATGTGAAGATGATGAGAAGTGGGGAATTCTTTCCAGCATAAAATCTGAAGCAAATTACCAATGAGGTTGTGTGTTTCTCACACTGTCAGTGTAGGTGGATGCTTCTCAATCCTTAATAACAGTGTTGATTGTGATTATTGCAGGTGTAAACGTCCTCGCATCAGTGATGGAGCAAAAGGTCCCCTTGTTACCTGTGGGTCTTTAAATCTCTGCAGACATTATGCTCATGCTACATCAGTCTGGTGAACGTAGGCTTCAAGGTCTCGTTCAAGATCAATAAAGCTCTACGTCCATGTGTTTACTGAAGCAGTAGCGCTGCTACACGATGAGCTCTGCCAAACACTACTGTTTCCTGAAGAGTAGGAGTCTGATTGTTTGCCTCTGAGGCGTATGTGCAGTATTATGTCATAGCTCAATGCTATTCCAAGCTCACTACTCATCATACTCTACTGTAAACCTTCAACAGTCCTACATCAACTCAAACATATTTTTAAGCTGCTTTAGCCGGAAGGTTAGGCTTTAATTACAGTAGTAAATGCAAGATAATTTCCCAGCACTTTCTGATTCTCTTACTGGTAGATTAGCTGTATTTCTCCTGACTGTTGATGCATGAGACAACGTTAATATCACCAAAGTAAGGTTTTGTGCAGTTAGAGCCTGCTAGGCATGCTAGTTTAATTTCATGTTTCAGGCATCAGCTACCTGATTTACTCCATGTATCCTGAATAAAATTGAAGCCCTCCAGACAATTAGATATTGGATGTCTGTGCAAAGAATTTTTTTTATTACTGACAATTGGTATACAAAGATGTGTGCTCAAGCAGCAAAAGTTGTCATCTTTTTTCTCCCCCTGGGCCCAAAGGGGAAAAAATCTGCTCTAACTTTGAACTCAAAAGTAATCCCTTCATATCAAAATGCATTCAAACCAGGATAGTCCAGAAAAGTTTGTTCAATTAGGAGATTTATGGAAAACTTCCTTTGGCTTGTGTTCAAACTGAAATGGACCAAACCACCTGTGCAATGTTACATAGTTAAAGCAACTGCCCACAATAAAAAATAACCACAATAATAAAAAGGCAGGAAGAAGATGTGCCAAAAGAGGAAATCTGTCCCTTTGTGCAAACTCCTTCACTTCAACAGTAAACATTCCTGGACCATTAAAATCATGTTCAGGTTTGGACTGGTCTTTACACCACACTGGCCTGGATTACTGTCCTGTTCGCATGATCAAATTTAGATGAAGTTATCTATCTATGTGGTGCATATCTAAAATACTTTGGTATGCAGAAGATCTCATGGCCGACACATTAATTGCAAAGTGTCCAGGTCCTGTTGTTGCATAACAAGCCCAAATCAACACTACCACTCTGGTAGCAGCTGGTTTTGAGGTGTTTATGATGTCTTGGTTTTTAAACAAACTAGTGCTTTGCATTACAATAAAATGTCACCCCTTTAATTCAACATGGTTCTAGATTTATCTTGTGGTTTGTTTAGATGTAAATTTGCAAACCTAAGCCATGCAAAAAAAGTCTTCATCTGGATGCCATCCTGAAATAAACACACTATCTCAGTCAACTTTAAACTGAACTGGATTAAGCACCATCATTCAACATGCTAAACAGTGTCTGTAGGCTGGTATTCCACTTCTGTCCACTAAATCCTTTTCACTTATATGTCATTTTTCTCCAAATTTGCTGAAGATCCAAACTGATGTGTAGCAACAATTCCTTCTCAAAGATGATGCCTGATATCTTTCTCATTGTGTGGGCACGCATCTGAACGCTCCAGATCAGCAATCTTCCAAACTTGTTCTCTCATAGAAGTGCTCACAGATAACCAGTCAATGAAATGCACTGAATTTACAACAGCCAGCGACTTAATCTGATTGAATGAAGTAGAATGACTTGACAATTCAGTTTGACGTCACGCAGGCAGCTGACTAAACGATTGGTGTGTATCACAGAGAATAATGAATCAGTAATTTTTACTTTCCCTCCAAACACTCAAGAAACCTCTTTTTTATCTGTCTTACATGATAATGTGGGAGCTAGACCCACAGTGCAGTAGTGATAGAAATTCTCTCTAAACCTGAGAGATGGTTGTGTGTGAAAATCTTAGATCAGCAGTTTCTGATGACAGCCATGTCACTTAAATCCCCTTTCTTCCTCATTATGAAGCTCAGTTTGAAATCCAGCAAGTCATCTTGACCATGTCTACATAACTAAATGCACTGAGTTGCTGCCATGTGATTGGCTAATTTGCCATTTGTGCCGGTGAGTTTATGTTTACTAGTACATTAATTGAATTTATCTAAATATGTTTGCCTCTTTTTTTGGTTTTAGGTGTGGGTATCTTTGATGTTTACATCTAGTGAGTGATTTCCTGGTTTCAGTACATCTTTCAGAGTCAGGACTAAACTGTTGAAGGATTGCCTGGAATTGATTTAGGTGTCTTCTTTTATCTTATAAAGTTTTCTGAGCAGAGAAAACATAAAAAATGTCTTTAAGAATGAAACAGATTGCAGAGGTTGGGGAATTGTAAGGATTAACCTGAATGACCTCTCAGTCCTGTATCAAATAGCAAGATCAGATCAGTTCCTTGGCTTTCGGATTCCTGCTGCTTCTGTCAGGATGCAGGTACATCCTGCTAAAATGAAGAGCTAGCAGACACAAGTGTTGTTATTAGGTTTATGTATTATTGTCCTTTCGAGATTTATTGTGTTCTTTGGGATTGTTGCACTGACAGATTGTTTTTAATTTACCCCACAGAGGTAATAAAGACTCCTTGAACCCTGAAACTTTGCAGTCTTATTGAGTGGTAATCTGTCAAGTCTGGGTGGAAACAGTTGAGGAGACAGCTGTGTTAGCAGCAGCTGGCCGGGCAAGGATGATTGTGTACGTGTGTACGTGATGTGTATGCGGACCATGAACATCGTGTTAGTGTTAGGATGACAGGAAGTTCCCTCCTCTGCTCCTCAAATTTCTGGCTGCACCCTGATAAATGGTATTACCAGTGTAACACAGACTGGGCTGTCTGCCTGCCCCTCCACTTCCCTGCTGATCCCTCCCTTACTGCCTCCCTCCTGCTCTGAGCCTATGCAGCTTTGTGCTTTCTCCTACAACAGTAAGTGTGAGTAATGGGCTGGATAGAGGCAGAGCTAAAAGAAAAGAGGGAGATGGATTTATTTGTATTGGACTTTAGGGAAGAATCATTCTGTTAAATATGCAGCGGGGAGAGCAGTGCCGCTGCTGAGGCTTCTCCAGCGCTGTAGCTTGTGGTGAACAGGCTGTTTGGTACCTGTGCTTGCAGGGGTCATGAGAACAATGGAGAAGTTTCACTAAAAGCTCAGCTCATTCATCACAGTGATGCATAAAGCCGGCATAAACAGATTCTGCAAGACTGAAAAGAATCTCATAATTCAATAAGAAAATGACTCGTTTTCCTTTTCAACTGCTCTGAAATGCAAAACTAAAACTGAAGGGGAAATTAGATTTCACAGAGCCTGTATGTAGTCTGTTTTCACAGCAGTGTTCTGTGCATAAATGTTAATAATTCAATTCTGACATGGAGTGAAAAAACAGAAAGGCAGCACAAGAAGCTGAATGTGATGGGAAAAGATTCCTCACCAGTGGTCTCCACGATGCCCTCGAGTATAACGACAATCTCAAACTGTTCGTTCATGAGCGAACGCTGCGATAAGTCGAAAAAGGGGCTTTTGGTGTTAATTTCATGGCAAATGGTGAGCGGGGACACCAGGAAAAGCTGGTCTGCACCCGTCCCAAAACCGACATCCAGCTCACACTGGTCCAGAGGCAGGAACTCGCCCTCAGGGGTCTGACGAGACTGCAGGAAAAAAGCAAGAAAAGGGAGGAAAGAGACATGAAAGAGAGGCTGATATTCATGTTGCTGCAATACATGGAAAGAGTTGCTTCTTTTGCATTCATCTGATCCAGGTCAATTCAGGTCCTCAGTTCTGAAGGAGGTCAAAACCAACAAGCACATAATACTTAAAACTGACATTACTGACATGTTCAACACAAACGCAAGCTGAAATCACAATAAATAAAAACAAATTAAATGAAAAGTTGATCAAAAGCAGAAGAGAAAAACACTCTTTAAGCTTCTTTTTAAAATGGACATAATGGAGTGGTTGTTGCAGAGAGCGAGTGCAGACGTAAGACCTTCCGGGTTTCAATTTAAGCATGCAATGTTTAAATATATGTGATTAATTTGGTCTCGGACCACAGAGGGACTTCTAGATGTTTAAGTAGGGCCCTACAGGGATATTTTGTTGTTTGAGGTGGAAAGTACTTATGAGCACTTACTGCCTTATCTATGGCAGACAGACTCAGGTTGGACTATCAGAGAGGAATTCTGATGAGAAGCAAAGCTAAAAGCTGCCAGAGAAGCTAATATTTGGCACTTAATGCAACTCAAATCTCAACACTTTCAAAGTGGCACAAGTAAACATTTTCAATGCAGCCTATTCATGTGGAAAACATTGATGTAGCTACGTGTCGTACAATGGCTGCAACAGCTGTGGTATCCCACCACCCAGTCTGTGTGAGTTATCAGACTTCTTGGATATCTTACTGCTGGGATTTATACCTCACTAGAGATCCACAATGTGTTTGTGCTTTTCAAATGATTTCTCCTGCTTTGTGGTTTGCATTTTGAGATTATGTGAGATGTTTAAATGAGAAAAGGAAGAGACTTTGTTAAACTGCTGGAGCTTAAAACCACAAAAGTTATGGAAACCATGTGGCTCCATGTCTCTCTGGCCTTTTCGTTTTCCATCAGTGTCCTGTTAGCTGCAGCAGCTGCAGACTCCATGTAGAATCCTTGCAGAACTTACAGGCAGACGTTTGCCCACAGCGAGTTAACTGATGCAGAAATATTTAATTGTCCAGGTGATGTAAGAGCCAAGCTCTGAGGTTCTGAATGTATGTTTGTTTTCTTTCAGTCTTTCAGATTCATTTGTTCAATTTCTCATTTCTCACCTTCTCACTTTGGTGTTTATTTGTTAATATTTTTTTTTTATTCTTCTTAAATGCATCAAAAGCATATTAATAGGAAAAGTCTCCTTTTCAGATGCAAAAAGCTTTATTTTACCTCACATTTTCCAAAAAACTGCTGATTTTTTTTAACATTATATCCTGTTTTTTGTATTTTTTAAAAAAATTTCCATCCCTTACCAATTACTTGGGACATATGTAAAAGCCACCCTTTAACTGAAAAGCACTTTAATATTTATGTGAAATATTGCTTTGCTACATGTTCCTTCCTCCGTCTTACTCCTTTCTTTTGTTGTTATTTAATTTATCTATTTGCGTTTTTTATTTTATGGTGGGATTTTTTTCACGTGTATATTTCTGCCTTTATTGCTGAGTGCCACAAAATGGCATCACAATAATGGTAAACTTTCCCATGTAGCAGTAGCCACCCACAAAGACTCAAACACATCTCCATTATTAGCTCCTACACAGCTAAACATACAGTCTCATCCACCTCTCTAAACTCTGTCATTTATGAATCTTTGTTTTTCTTCTATAAATCCCCGGAGCACGAAACTTTAAACTCACAAAAAGAGCTGGCAACGGTGGCCTGAATTAAACAGTATTGACAATGTTGTGGGTGGTTAGCTTAACATGCCGACAATCTAAATTTGAAAAAATAAGTTCACTTTTATTTAATTTCTGACATTCAAGGTTGGTATAAGTTGGTAGTGAGACGAAGACAATGAAAAGTGGACAAAATAATGCTGAAGAGGATTCTGTGTCAGGAGATAGGTGAGGGTATCAGGGTTGGGTATAAAAGAAGCACATATTGAGCAGCTCCATTAAACTGAATCTAAACCATGATATGCAATAGGTCTTCAGAAACACGGCTGTCGGGGCAAATACTGAAAATGCCACACTTCGTTCTGCACAACTGGCCCACAGTCAGGATCATTCCTGACTGTGGGCCAGTGTATACACGCAGTGTATAGCCTGATTTCTTCATTCAGTCTCTGTATGTTTTTGAGTAAGACGTCTGTTTAACATCCCCCCTTTTTTGCTGGACTCTTTAGTGTTGTTTGATTTTTTTTTGCAGCTCTGTTGCCATTTAATTATCCTTCTGTTATTATATATTATATACATTTTACAAGGTTTGCAAAAAGGTTGCATTAATAGCACATCTACTCACACACATATTTTCTTTAACAGCTTTGATTAGTTATCATAAACAACACCGACTAGATCTTAATAACACCTGTAAAGTTTTACGCTGATGTGGCGTTGTCCGCTGAGAAATGTAAAACATGTTAAAGTGTAGGTTTGTGCAAGCTGCTACTGCAAACACACACACAGCAGGTGTGACTAAATCACAGCTGGTGAGAAACATCTCTTTATGTCATTCAATCCTCATCTTCTAACTCAGTCCTCAAGTTTTGTCTGCAATGCAACTTGTCTTCAGGCGAGTTTAGTCAGGCTGATGGTGATATTACCCTGTGGAATAACCCCCTGAGATAGAAATGAGGTGTGAGCAGCATTTTCTGGCTTTAAATTGCCTTCATTCTCCCGTGCATCTCAATGAGATGCTCCGGATTCATGTTGGAGGAGGGTTGTCACCTCAGATGGGGAATTGTTCATATGTTGGGCACTCAATACTGTTTAACATCATTCCCACATGAGGGTTATCTTGCACTAGCTTAGGGAGATTCTGCATTTCACTTTCTCTCTTTGTCACTTAGGATTAAGAAGATGGATGACTGTCTGAAAACACTGGTGGGCAAAGCTCCTGTGAGCATTGTACCACATTCCTCCCTGCACACAGCTTGTCTGCGTTGCTTTTTTCCCTTTAAATTTGACACACTGTCCCAACAAATGAACAGATTTTTTAAGAACTCTGACATCTGAGGGCATGGACTCTTTTTATTTATTTAAAAACATGTTTTCCAGGAAAGTTTTTAGCAGATGAACCAGAAACAGTTTTACCCACCATCACATCTGACTAATAGATTCAGCTTTATTATAATTATTAGCAAAGGAACATGGATTTTCCTCATGCTCTAAAAAGGAGAATTGTTTTGCTTTGAAGTGTGATCATTTGAACAGGTTATAGTTAAAATTGATTTGACTGTAAGTGTCCTGATCTTGCTATTTAATTCAAGTCTGGTCTGCCAGACTGCCATCAATCAGTATTCTCAGAAGAAAGGAGAATGGAGGAGTTTGGCTTAGTCCAATCAACAAGCCAGTCGAATCCCACTGACTTTTACCTGCCTGATATCATCAGCCTAATCAGTCCATTTAATAAGAAGAGACCAGTCAAACATTTAACTTCATGAATGAAGTTAAATGATGTGAAGCAGACAAACTGGCATCAACCTGATGTATTAAATACTCACAAATGCTTTCATAATGACTTACACCCTGACGTGACATATGAGCGCAGCAGAAGCTGCACCACTGGGATGGTCAGCAGCTTTGTTCTGCTGGGAGCTTGACTTTCCAATTAACTCCCCCAGTTCAGATTAAAACCTTTATAACTTACCAGCATCAATATAAACTATGATTCAAAGCCCTTTGGTGCCCTGAGAAGTGCTATATAAAGGTATTATAAGTTATATTATTATAATAATAATTAAGTAATACAAGTTTTATGTATCCCAGCGAATCTAATGATCTGTTAAAATGTTTTAGCAACACTTGTTGTTCTGCAGCATTTCTTGTTTACGCTTTATGTTTAAGTTGTTGCGTGGCTGAAGCATTAAAACAGGCGATCACTGAATTCAGACCATGCTGCTTAAACTGTGCTGTAATGATTAATTAAAATGAGTCATTATATTATTATCATTCAATTAAATACATTAGTTCAAAAATAGTTTTAGTGCTTCCGTTAGCATTCATCAAACAAAAGTACATCCATAACTTACCCACAACCGTGTTTTCTGTGTTAAGAACAAACTGGAGGAGATCATAAACGAGGTCAGTATGGGTCAGACTGCTGGAGTTAGTCATAACATTTGTACCTTAAGACGTTTTTGTTACCAAATAATTATCCAGTTTTCTTTGTATTGATTTATGGAAGCCACATATGTTACAATGTTATTACCTGATCCTAACCAAGATGGTGTGACGTGCAAACTTGTTGTTTTTGAGTCTAATCCCAACCCGGCTGAGAATAAAACACACTAATCACTGACAACTGCATATGTAGCAACTTCACACTGTTTTGCATCATTACACCAACTCTAAAAGTCACATAAACGGATTTGTAGCAGATAAAAAGGGAAAAATAAACTTAATTTCAGCTCATAAACGCTACCTGTTCGTCAAACTGCCATCACAGCTTCGTTGCAGCTCTCTTTACACTAGAAAGAGTGTGACTAGAAAGAGGGGGGTGAAAATGTCCACTAAGAATAAACAGAAGGCCACAAAGAAAAGAGGAGTTTCAGGTTTAAATGGAGCCTTGCTGTGAAACAGAAACATTAACTGTTCAAACACATAACTGAATCTTGAGCCAAAAGATAAACATGGCTCATCCCTGATTTATTTCACTAATTATCTTCCACACTTTAACTTGTAAAACAAACAGACACTCCAGAAGTTTTGGGAAGTTATTCTTTCAGATGAGAAAGTTATTTTAGTTATTTCGGTTGCGTATTGTGTTGTCATGAGTAGGAAACTAAACTGCATGAATGAATGAAAAATACTTTGATCCCAGAGAGAAATTTAAATTGTAAGAGTTTTATAAATACAATAAATAGTTAATGAAGGGTCTTCACTGTTCTTGTTGGGATGGTGCCGTCCACACAGGAGTCCATATAA